>SJYV01004256.1:99033-114073 GCA_006410875.1 Neotragus pygmaeus | reverse complement strand
CCACAGCTTGCTTATCCATTCATCTGTTGATGGACATCTAGGTTGTTTCCATGTCCTGGCTATTATAAACAGTGCTGCGATGAACATTGGGGTACATGTGTCTCTTTCAATTCTGGTTTCCTTGGTGTGTATGCCCAGCAGTGGGATTGCTGGGTCATAAGGCAGTTCTATTTGCAATTTTTTAAGGAATCTCCACACTGTTTTCCACAGTGGCTGTACTAGTTTACATTCCCACCAACAGTGTAAGAGGGTTCCCCTTTCTCCACACCCCCTCCAGCATTTATTGCTTGCAGACTTTTGGATCGCGGCCATTCTGACTAAATCCAGATTTACAACTGAAAGTTCTCATTTCACATACTGTTGAAACCTAGCTTAAAGGACTTGGAGCATTACCTTGCTAGCGTGTGAGATGAGTGTAATTCTATAGTACTTTGAGCAATCTTTGGCATTGCCCTTCCTTGGGATTGAAATGAAAACTGACCTTTTCCAGTCCTATGGCCACTGCTGACTTTTACAAATTTGCTGGCATATTGAGTGTATCACTTTAACAGCATATAGGATTTGAAATAACTCAGCTGGAATTTCATCACCTCCTCTAGCTTTGTTTGTAGTAATAGTTCCTAAGGTCCACCAGACCTCACACTCCAAGATGTCTGGCTCTAGGTTAGTGACCACACCATCGTAGTTTTCTGGGTCACAACATGATAAATATAATTAAAAGTGCTGCATGTTATATATAAAAATTGCAAAATTCTAAGTTCTCATCACACACACACAAATTTTTCTTCCATTTCTTTAATTTTGTATCTATAGGAGATGATAGATGTTCACTAAACTTATTGTGGTCATCATTTCATGATGTATGAAGCCCAAATCATTATGCTATATACCTTAAACTTATACTGTGCCATATGTCAGTTATATTTTAGTAAAACTGGAGGAGACAAGAGAGAGTGCATGTTTAAAATAAATACGGTCATACTTTTTCAAGGATACAACAAAGTACACAAAAAGGCACTCTTTATTAAAGGTGAGTACACTACAGAACTATCAAACATGGTATTGTCAGTACATCTTATTCTAAATTTTACAAACTCCTCTAGTGGTGGCATGCCTCATATCCATATAACTAAAATCTAGTCCTGTGTTACAGTCAAATGAAAGTATGTCAAAAATCAGTAGAGTCATTTCTTTAAAATATCCCCAAGGATTAAAAATTTATAAGAGTGAATGTATTCAATGCATCCCTACTTCCTAACCTCCTTCAACAAAAGGAAAGCAGTTACTGGCTCGCTGTGCATATTTCAACACAGTATAATAAATAAATGCACATTATACATATAATTCTAAACATAATTGAATAAAGTAATTTTGTTTCTAAAGCAAATGGAGGCCTCTATCATTCAGTTTAAATATATTGCATTTTATACAACCCTAGTGAAGGATAAAGCATGAGTTGTAACTGTTGTATGACTCTGCATGCTCTCCAGTGAGAACCTTTTAGGAACTGCTGCCACCTGTTGGTCACAGGTTATAATACATCAGATCAAGACCAGCTGCTAGAGGTTTTGTATGTATGTTATGAGTTTTACTGTGGCTATTTGCATTTATCAATATTTATGAGTATAATTTTTATCACTTTCCATTTAATCATACTTAATTAACTTATGGTGTATATTTTTGCACAGTTGTCATATGATTTAATACCTAAGAAGTTTGCTCCAAAAATGATTTGGATTTTGAAACACAGTCAAACCTTGCTTGAGATTAGCTAGTTTCACAAAGAAGTGATATAATGTGTTAAAGAATAATTCTATAACAGGCCTTTAATATTCAGTAATGGTTTCTACATTACTGACTTCATTCAATAATGATGTCAACTCGCACAGGATAATATTGTTTCAGTGTAGGAAATTGTTCTTAAACTAATGACTTAGCTATGGAAAGAGATATCACACATCGTCATCAGTCATGTCCGACTCTGTGTGACCCCACAGATAGCAGCCCATCAGGCTCCCCTGTCCTTGGGATTCTCCAGGCAAGAACCCTGGAGTGGGTTGTCATTTCCTTCTCCAATGCATGAAAGGGAAAAGTGAAAGTGAAGTCGCTCAGTCGTGTCCGACTCTTAGTGACCCCATGAACTGCAGCCCATCAAGTTCCTCCGTCCATGGGATTTTCCAGGCAAGAGTACTGGAGTGGGGTGCCATTGCCTTCTCTGGAAAGAGATATAAGTATGCAGAAAAATTAAAAAACTCCAAATACAACTTATCATTAAATCAGAGCATAAACCTATATTATTATAGAAAAAAATACTCTTCATATACAAATACTAGAATAAACATTTTAGTGGTTTACTTCAAAACTAAGAAGTCAGACTAGAAGCCCTTATGAGATGACGATGACCCTATATGTGGGACACCAAGAGAGACACAGATATAAAGAACAGACTTTTGGACTCTGTGGAAGAAGGTGAGGGTGGGATGATTTGAGAGAATAGCATTGAAACATGTATATTACCATATGTGAAATAGATCGCCAGTCCAACTTGGATGCATGAAACAGGGCACTAAAAGCCGGTGCACTGGGAAAACCCTGAGGGATGGGGTGGGGAGGGAGGTGGGAGGGGTTTCAGGATGGGAAACACATGTACATCCATAGCTGATACATGTCAGTGTATGACAAAACCACTACAATGTTGTAAAAGAGCCTCCAATTAAATTAATTTTTAAAAAGAGAATGTAAATAAAATGCTAAATGTCAAACATTTCTTTGGATATATTTTTATTTCTGAACTAAATGGAAGGAATTTGCTGAAGTTTAACCAGCTAAACTGTGAGATTTTATCAATCATTATAACAGTACCACACTTAAGGGTATACAATTGTATGTACAATAACTTTTTAATCAAATACTGCATGTGCTAGGTTGGTGCTCTGTTCGGTAAAAGATTCTTAAGGCATAAAATATGAAAAGAGGCACTTCTCCTGTTGAAAAATATACTTATCTACATGCTGCTGTTGCTAAGTTGCTTCAGTCGTGTCCAACTCTGTGCGACCCCATAGACGGCAGCCCACCAGGCTCCGCCGCCCCTGGGATTCTCCAGGCAAGAACACTGGAGTGGGTTGCCATTTCCTTCTCCAAAGCATGAAAGTGAAACGTGAAAGTGAAGTCTACTCCATTTTAATTACTGGTGGTTTTGATGAAATCACTTTGGCTTTTTCCATAAACTAAGTAGCAAATGAAAGAATTGTGAAAACACTGGTTTTGCCTCACTGTAGTCAAAGACTCCAAAAAGGAATGGAAAAGAGTTTCAAAGATTAACATTAAAACATTGAAACAGAGAGACAGAATAGTAAAGAAAGTGAAAGTGAAAGACAGTTACTCAATGGTGTCCAACTCTTTGTGACCCCATGGACTGGAGCCTGCCAGGCTCCTCTGTACATGGAATTCTCCAGGCAAAACACTGGAGTGGGCTGCCATTTTCTCCTCCAGGTTGTCTTTGCGACCCAGGGATGCAACCCAGGCCTCCTGCATTGCAAGCAGATTCTTTACTGTCTGAGTCACCAGGGAAGCCTAGATTTTTTATTTTTTATTTTTCATTTTTCACTGTAGTAAAGGGTTTGAAAAAATCATGATAGACCTGGCTCTTAGCAATGACTTAACCACTTATAAACTGAGTAATCTTTTCAAGTCTATTAGCTTTTTGAGGGAGAAGGAAATAGAAACCCACTCCAGTATTCTTGCCTAGAGAATCCTGTGGACAGAGGAGCCTGGTGGACTGCTGTCCATAGGGTCGCATAGAGTCACACACAACTGAAGCGGCTTAGCATGCATGCATCAATAACCTCAGATATGCAGATGACACCACCCTTATGGCAGAAAGTGAAGAGGAACTAAAAGGCCTCTTGATGAAAGTGAAAGAGGAGAGTGAAAAAGTAAAGCTCAACATTCAGAAAACTAGATCATGGCATCTGGCCCCATCACTTCATGGGAAATAGATGGTGAAACAGTGAAAACAGTATCAGACTTTTTTTAAAAATATAAATTTGTTTATTTTAATTGGAGGCTAATTACTTTACAATATTGTATTGGTTTTGCCATACATCAACATGTATCCACCACAGGTATACACATGCTTCCCATCCTGATCCCTCCTCCCTCTTCCCCCCCCGTACCATCCCTCTGGGTCGTCTCAGTGCACCAGCCCCAAGCATCCAGTATCATGCATTGAACCTGGGCTGGCAACTCATTTCATATATGATATTATACATGTTTCAATGTAATTCTCCAAAATCATCCCACCCTCTCCTTCTCCCAGAGTCCAAAAGACTGTTCTATACATCTGTGTCTCTTTTGCTGTCTTGCATACAGGGTTATTTTGTGGGCTCCAAAATCACTGCAGATGGTGATTGCAGCCATGAAAGTAAAAGACGCTTACTCCTTGGAAGCAAAGTTATGACCAACCTAGATAGCATATTCAAAAGCAGAGACCTTACTTTGCCAACAAAGGTCTGTCTAGTCAAGGCTATGGTTTCTCCAGTTGTCATGTATGAATGTAAGAGTTGGACTGTGAAGAAGGCTGAACACTGAAGAATTGATGCTTTTGAACTGTGGTGTTGGAGAAGACTCTTGAGAGTCCCTTGGACTGCAAGGAGATACAACCAGTCCATTCTAAAGGAGGTCAGCCTTGGGTGTTCTTTGGAAGTAATGATGCTAAAGCTGAAACTCCAGTACTTTGACCACATCATGTAAAGAGTTGACTTATTGGAAAAGACTCTGACGCTGGGAGGGATTGGGGGCAGGAGGAGAAGGGGACGACAGAGGATGAGATGGCTGAATGGCATCACTGACTCGATGGACATGAGTCTGGGTGAACTCCAAGAGTTGGTGATGGACAGGGAGGCCCGGCATGATACTATTCATGGGGTCACAAAGAGTCGGACACGACTGAGCGACTGAACTGAACTGAACTGAACTGATGCATGCATT
This sequence comes from Neotragus pygmaeus, assembly GCA_006410875.1. Lineage (NCBI taxonomy): Eukaryota > Metazoa > Chordata > Mammalia > Artiodactyla > Bovidae > Neotragus > Neotragus pygmaeus. Next base: position 109,084 of record SJYV01004256.1, on the reverse strand, counting down.
GGAGATGGAAATGGCAACCCACTCCAGTATCCTTGCCTGGAGAATCCCAGAACAGAGAAGCCTGGTGGGCTGCTGTCTACGGGGGCACACAGAGTTGAACATGACTGAAGTGACTTAGCAGCAGCAGCAACAGCTTTTTGAGGACTCTCTTCCCTTCATTAAATATCAAGAGCATTACAGGAAGAAAGATTAGACTCAAGGATATTTAAGTTCCTTTTCAGCCATAATATTTCACTACTTGGAACAAGTCTCAGTAATATCTTTATATTTTAAAATTATCATGATCATTAATCTTGTCACAGTCTCAATAAATCTAACAACCCTCTTACATGTAGCCATTTTTAGGATGTAGTCTATGTAGGGCTACTGATTCATTAGATTTGCTGTGGCTTTGTCATTTTGGAAGGTGTTAGCTTTAAGACGTTTACACTGATGGTAATTTTTTCCTTCCAAATAATATTCTCTAATACTTACAATCATATAGTAGGGGGAAAAAATGAACAAGAGATGGTTCTCACCTTAAAGTAGGTAACAATGTAGTATAAAGGTCAAACAGAAACAGATAATACTTTGCAATGATAAGAGAATTCACAAGAAATAAACATAAAAACCACCTAACCCAGTCTTATGATAAGTGAGGAAGGGGTCAGAAAAAACCTTGCTAAAGGAAGGAAATATTCAATGTAAATTTTGAATGTCTTAAAAGATGACAAAGAGTATGCACAGAAATAAATAATGCAGATAGATCTATCACATTATTAGAAGCAACAAAAAGAATAAACAGAAATGAAAACACAGTTGAGAACAGAAAAGAGAAGTTTTTAAAAAAGGGAGGTGGGAGGGGGGTTTAGGATCTGGAACACGTGTACACCCATGGCAGATTCATGTTGATGTGTGGCATAACCAATACAATATTGTAAAGTAATTAGCCTCCAATTAAAATAAATAAATTTATATTAAAAACTAAAAAATATGCAAAACAAAATATATGCCAATAACGTACTTTGGAATGAAGCAAACATGATTGGAAAGAAGATGATAGATATTAAAGATATCAATTTTATCATTAGCATTTCTTTAATTAGATACCAGATTAAGTAAAAGAGAAACAAATAAATATTCACATGTAGAACAAAAGTGTATGTTCCTGAAAAAAGTTTTAAACATTCATATTAAAACCACCCAGGACAAATTGACACACAACAGATAACATCAAGATATATAGCATTAAAACTAGTAAACTTCAAAAATATTCACTGTGGGCTTCCCCAGTGGCTCAGTGATGGAGAATCCACCAGCCAGTGTGGGGGACACAGATTCGACCCCTGGTTCTGGAAGATCCCACATGCCACAGAGCAACGAAGCCCATGGGCCACAACTGCTGAGCCTGTGCTCTAGAGCCTGGGAGCCACGACTGCTGAAACCTGCCTTTCCTAGAGCCGGTGTTCCCAACAAGAGAAGCTGCTGGCAAGAAGAAGCCCACGACCACCAACACAGAGTGAGCCCCACTCCCCACAATTAGAGAAAAGCCCACACAGAAACAAAGACCCGGCACAGCCAAAATAAATAAAATTATGCAGAAATATTCATTGCAAAAGGACTGACTGCAGGACGCTAAATCTTGCATCCCCTCACCTTTTTTTCCTTAACAAGCATTATGTTTGATGCACATACTACATTTGGGCCTCCTATTCTGACTCAAAGGTCTTAAGTGGATACCAGAGAAAGAAAAACCTTTTCAGCTGATCCATGGATAGGACATGTAACTCACAACTAGCAGAGCCAGTGGTCATCTGAGGGTCAGTAGCAGAGCAGAGTGCTTTATGTTGCCCCTGGCAAGTCCTAAACCAGGAATCACAGTGGAGTTCCTGGGTCCCTTGAATACACTCAGGGTGAACAAAAGCAAATTCAAGTGAGTTAACAAACAGTTCCACATGATATGCATGCAGTAACTTAAAGCTGAACTACTGGGGCTAAACAGACTCAGACGCAGCACTAAATGAACAAAGCAATCTTCCTAGAGAGCAGGACATCAAGCAGTACATCATTTTGATTTTAAGAAGATATAACCATAAGTAAGGGATTTGCAAAGATGTCAGAGGCTACCTGTCCAACCAGCTAGTCAAGGACATGAAAAGAACAATATTGGAGCACTGCAGATGAAGAAGTTGAGGAAAGGAGACATGAACAGTGTCTTAGTTTGGTCTTATAGCAAAATGGCACAGGCAAAGTGGTTTAAGCATCATGTATTTCTGACAGCTATGGATACTGAAATTCCAAGATCAAGGTGCCAATAGATTCGGTTCATGGTGATGGCCTACTTCCTTGCTTGCAGACAACCACCATCTCATTTTGTGGTTACATAACCTCTTCTTTGTGTGCATGTGGAAAGAGAGACATCTCTGCATCTTCTTCCTCTTATAAGGGCATGAATCCCATCATGAAGATCCTACCCCTCCTGTCATAATCTAAACCAAATACCTCCCAAAGGTTCCATCTCCAAATACTATCACACTAGGGGTGAGTAGCATAATGCATTTATGGTGGGGGAACACAAACATTCAGCTTATAATGGATAAGCTTCTTATACTCACTACTGCCTCTCACCAAGTGCGAAAGAAATAAAGCAGTAGACTGAAGCCTATGTGATTACTGGTTTTACCATGTAGTCCATTACCCAGAAGTGACAGCTTTATAAATGGTGAGAGTCTGTGGGAGAGCTTGCTATATATAATATGAGTTAAAAGATCTTTTACATACAGAGCTCTATCCTGCAGAATGGAATATATGTACAGACAACCTAAATATGGTGATATTTCCCATAAGTTGCCCTCATGCATCCAGAAGCAAACAGGGGGAACAAGAACAGTACACATAAACTTCACACACCTCACAGCCCTCTCTAAACAACTGTTACTATTTATTTGGAATAAATTTTTCAAGTACAGGGATGAATAAGTCTCTCCCCTCCCCGTTATTCTCAAACAGCCTGCCTTTTATTGCACACCTGCACCGTCTTTCAAAAGCCTAGGCACCACTGCTTATAGACATACATAGTTATTTCCCTCACTAATGCCTACGCCACCTGGGGAGTTAATCTGAAGGGTTTCCATCACCAGGTAAACATTATGTCCCAAACTGCCCATTATCAGGAACTTGGAAAAACACTACTCTTCTCTATATGATCAGTCCTCTTCCCCCTAATCAGAGCTATGATGGGCTCCAGGAGATTTGGGGACTTCACTTCAGCTACCAGCTACAGAGTCGAGATAGACTAATGGTACTCCTAGAATGGAGTCCAGTTACTAATGGTTCAGCTATTGGATCACCAGGGAAATTTAGCAGTCTGAGTCTTTAAACAATCATGTCTTTTTACATTGATGACTAAACAACAACGTATAAAAGACTGACTTTAGGACATAAATTTCAAGAGGTCAATGTCTCAAATGTAGATTTTCTTCACAGAGGAGATTCTCTAGGCACATTTTTAAGCAATGGAACTATAAAAGAAAAAAAAAAAAAAAACCAAAGATATGTGTATGTGTATGCTAAGTTGCTTCAGTCGTGTCCACCTCTTTGTGACTTCATGGGCTGTGGCCCGCCAAGCTCCTCTGAGGATGGAATTCTCCAAGCAAGAACACTGAAGTGGGTTGCCACACCCTTCTCCAGGGGATCTTCCCGACCCAAGGATTGAACCCATGTCTCTTATGTCTCCTGCACTGGCAGGCAGGTTCTTTATCTTTAGCACCACCTGGGAAGCCCTAAGGATGTCCAGGTCACTAATAAGTTTACATTCTAATCAACTGTAACCAAGTAAGGAAACAAACAGTAAATGTGTCACTTAACTGCTGATAGTAGGAAATTTCATGAAGAAAATAGAGTAATGTGACTGGAGTGAAATGGATGCAAGGCTAACATATCTAGCGTAGTTAGAAATAGAAATGTTGAGACAATGACAGTTAGGAAAACATATTGAGGGGCTGGCTTTGGAAAAAGCAAGGAAAGAAGGAGCCTCCCAAATAGAGAAAATAGCAAATGCAAAGACTCTTCAACGGGAGAAGGCTTAGGATATATTCATTGTGACTGTGGCACAGTGGAAAAGCAGTAGCATTCAGGAGATGAGATCACAGAGAGGATGGCCATATGCTGCAGTCACGGAGAAAGGGTGGAGAGGAGTGAGACAGCATGAATTGTATTCTAATTGTAATGAAGCCACTGGAGCATCCGGACCAGGGAATCAATATGACCTGATTTATGACCTGTTGTTGTGATGGGGAAAATGGGGGAAAGAGGGTGATCAAGGAGACCAGGTAGAGAACAGAACTAATGGTGGCCAAGAATAAAATTGTTGAGTTGCAGATGGTGAAAAGGAATCAGATATAAAATATTGGAGATAGAGCCAGTATATGCATCCTGATGAAGTACATGTGGAATGGTTTGAGAAATGAATGATACTTGCCTGGAGTACTCACATGAAAAATAGTTCTAATACTTAGTTTACCATGATTGACACTACACCTATGTTAAACTAGTATCATATATTTGGAGAAATATCTAATCACAATGATCTTTAAAATACAGTCAACATGAGGGCTATTCTAACCATTGAACATGACTGGCATGAGTTCCAATCCAAGTCTTTTCCTTGCCCTTTAAAATATGCAATACTTTCACTTATAAGCTCTATAATGCAATTTATTACAATACATGATGCTAAAAAGCTAGGCATTTCTACAAAGATGTTCATAAAAATATATAGCAAAAAAAGCAATCATCTTTTGATAATAATAGTTTAAATATTTCTTCTGTCTTATGGTTATATTTTTATTTTTGTTTATTTATTTAGTCATTCATTCATTAAACAAATATTTACTGAGCCCCTTCAATGTGGCAGAGAAGATACTATTATCTAAGGACAAAAATAAAGTGGGCACACAGGGATAAAAGACATTCTCCCTCGATCGAAAAGCTTATGATTTAGTGGAGGAAAGAGACACACATACACACTCAGTCATGCACACAAGTACACACATAAATAATAATTATGAAGCCCTAAGCACTGTTAATTTTTCCAATAACTTTCAAAAGATGCATATCAAAAAGTTTCTAGTACTAGTAGAAACTATATAAAATTATATATAGAAATTATATAAAAATGGGAAAATATAAACTTGTAGGTTTTAAAATATTTAATGTTTAGAAACCCATATTAAACTGCTATTATATATCACAGATAGATCCATTTAAAATACATAAGTATATCCTATTAGTGGTTTTAAAGCAAATTGTTTAACTAAATCATACTAGAAACACTTCTGGTGATTACCTTGTAGGGTCAAAATTATTCCTTGCATGCTAAGCCATTTAAGAGGGAGAAAATATTCATAACTAACAAATCTAAAATGCTTCGAGGTGAAAAATATATTTCTGGAGCATTTGAACAAATACAAATATCAAAACTGGTCAGATTTATTTTATTAACTATCAAAAATAAGCTCCTTTAATTCGAATGCAAAGAATTTGACAGAAAACCAGATATAAACGTTAGCTGCTAAAAGCAAAAACATCTTTCTCTTTGGTTGATGTTCATTTTTGCATAGTACCTGCTATAGTGCACAGTTCCTCAAACACAAAAGCCCATCAGAGAAAAAGGAGGCATCGAAGTTCCTAACTTAAAAAAAAAAAAAAGTACAGATAAAGAAATGGAAATTAAAGCTATTTCATGCCCTCGTGGTGAAAAAAATGGAAGTAATAGGGGAAACAGCTTTACAAATGCATCCACTATTTGGATGCATAGTGGACGCATCCACTTTCTCCTAGTATTTCAACATGTAAATTTTGAGTTTAAAGTGGGCTAGGGATCCGAGGTTTTTATGAGAGAAATGCTTCACTCATGAGGTAATTTAGACAGAGTATATGTTTGCACTTACTGTCCCAATCACTCCAAAAAAAAAAGAAAGAATCAGCATCATTTCCTAATACCACAGACACTAGTACATGTCAAAGTACATTTGGGAAGGAATTTCTCCCAGGACCCTGATAACACAAGCGTAGACAAAATAAATCTGTCAGTGTGAACAAAGTGCCCACAAAGCCAGTTCTCAGGAGCAGTCTTTGTATTCTCACTCAGCCCTTTGACACTGAGGGATTTCTTCACCATTGACAGTAAGAAGGTGCAGGTCTTGGCAGAACAGCGCAGGGACTGGCTGAGTGCACATCCTCACACAGGTGTCTTCTCATGCACCTTTCACCTGGGTCTGCTGCCCATGTTTCTTGTCCTCACTATCCATGACAGTCTGCTCCTCAAACGCCCCCTGAGGGCACTATTTGTTGATAAAGTCCTGACAGGCGCCTGTCTGAAATACCATAAAGCCGTTGAAGGCTCAATTAAGTTCACTTAAAATAGAAACAATACCTGGATTTCACTCAAATCCACTTGGAGGTGTGTGTCAGCATGGAAGCTATCAAAAAGCTTGTGGGACTCTCTCAGTAGCATTTCACTAGATCCTACTCAAGTCAGAAGCTCAACTTAAAAGTTGCCACTTGAATGTTGACAAATGCCCTCCATTCTTAATTTATTCCTAAGCTTTAATAATACATTTTCCCCTGATGGTCTCAATTTTTTTTAAGTTTCTTAAAGACTCTTCCAATATCCTAATAATGTTAACATATATTACATAGCACATATGTTTTATTTCTTAAAGGTTCTCCAAATTCCTGATATTGTCACATATATCACACAGCACAAAGCTTTGGAGTTTCCTTCTTTGCAGTCCTTATTAGTAGGATTCAAGGGGATACACACAGATTTGTCATTTCAGCAGTAATGGATTCCCATAGTCTCTGATATTACATCACTCTTTCAGTAAGTTTACTTTTCCTGTAGACGAAAGATGGATTAAAGCAGCTATAACTCAAATGCTATCTATCTACTGGGTGAAGAGGTCCTGTGTTTCTCAGAGAGAGTTTATGGAAGTGAAGAAGAAAGCTTTTCACTTCCCTTTAACCTCTTTTGCCACCGTTTTATTCTTTTCACCCCTCCCTCTCTAATATCTGCAATATGATCTCTGAACCACAGGATATGAAGAAAAGTGCATAGAACATTTTTGATGAGACCAGATCATTTTGCTAGACAGTACTGAGTAAAGAACAGAAAAAGACCAATTAATAAAACCACTTGTACATGAAAGAATTATGATGCATCATGCAGGTCATTAAACAGAGAACATTCCCCTTGCTATGTCTTCAGGTTGCTTCAGGCAAAATCCTTCATTGCTACAGAGGACTGAGCCACAAGATCTCTATCAGCTTGTCCCAACTCATGATTCTCTTGCTGAGAGAGAGAAAAATGCAAACACACAGAGACAGTACTATATATTTGGTGCGAAAAAAATTGCCTAATTTTTTAACACGTGTCCAATACAGTAAATTTTTGAATTAAAGTTTTGGAAAGTGTTGTACAGAGATAATTTTGCTCATTATATGTTGACTCCAAATTATGTATGTCATTAAGACAAATCATGCTTAATGCATTCAAAATAGTAGAATGCTCACTTTAATCTCCATCACAAGTTTGTGCATTTATTAATTCATTATTTTTTTCCCATACTATTGAATAAACAGCCAGATTCTGCCCAAATCCAAACTAACTCTCTAGTTGTAAAGTGTAAATTCAAGTGGCCCATGAATCATTCTGAGCATTAGAATAAACTTTCACAAAACTTGAAGAGTGAATTCAAATGAAGAGAATAAGATATATGCCTTATAAGGTACTTTAAAATCTTAACCTTATTTTTACTAAAAGAATCATTCGTTTGGTATATACTCTAGGGAAAACAATGCACTAGGCACTAATGACATAAAATAAAGAAACAGATAACAAGAAAATGAACTACAAAGGTACTTAACACATACAGAGCATCTTTGAGTGGCAGGCACTTTATGTATGTCATCTCATTTAATAAACACAGCAATACTATAAGCTGGTTTTATAGGACACAGAAGGAAGAATGCATGTGCAAAATCTCCATCTCATAAGAATTCGGACATCCGATAGGTAGTAAAGTTGATATTTGATTCTGGATCTGTATGACCCAAAGTTATTAAAAACTATATTATATAATTCAGCTAAATGGTTTCCAATGATGATTTAATGGCTAGATATTATCAGAGGATTCCTTGATTGTTTGTTTATTATCACATTTAGGTTCACAGTAATGAATATAGCCAAATATATTTAGAATCATGGAATTAGGTAGGAATTTCATATATTGAGGAGGGAAGATTAAGTTCAGCTGAAACAGGAGAAAATTTCCTAATAGTAGAAACATTTCTCTCAAGTAAAGAAAAGCTTCAAAAAGACAGTCTAACATTAGTGTAGACACTGCATGAAGTTTTCAAAGACATGGACTCCTTCCATATAACTAATTTGCCATCCTTAGATATAGCCTTCTTTGAGATTCAATAGTGCTGCTAGAGTTCCAGCCATCCCATCTATATTCCAGGAAACAGTATGAAAGGAGAAAGGAAAAAAGAACGTTTCAGCATCTCCCTTTAAGGCCTCCTTGAATTTACTGCTAAAACTACTGCTTGCTGGCCAAAATCAAATCCCACGTCTACACTCTGCTACAAATATTCAGGAAGAGAACGAGAATAGATATAAAGAGAGAATAAAAAGGGTTACACTTGAGAAATAAATTAAGAAACAAATCTTCTTTCTCCTCCCAATTTTGAATAAAAACTAACCATTTCATCAGACCTAAAGATTTAGCTCTACAAGTTTTTAAGTGCTGAATTTTATCTGGGGAAGGGAAGCAGCAAAATTATTATGGTCTTTCACCTCCTCTCTCCCTGGTGTCCTCAGACATTTGAGGATGTGGGGAATGGTCTGACATTCAGTCTCTATACAGATCCCAAGCCAGGAATCCCTCAAGGCTATGTCCACTTAGAAGGGTGCCTTTTTAAAACTCTTATCAGTTTTAATGATGAGAATGAGCCAGCTGCAGTCCTTGGCCTTAGAAGCTGTTTGTCATCATCAAGGTAGCACTGGCCTTTCTGCTCCCATGTCAGATCTGATTTAACAAATTTAGAGGAGCCTCTGAATTATTTCCAAGCTGTACCCTTATCAATAAAATCATAAATAAAAATTTGTCAGCACTCTAGATATATATACAGTGGCTTTTTAAAGTTAAATTCCTGTCCTAATGAACTAATCTGTCATGTATAATGTAAAACACAAGAATATAATACCAAAAGATTAATATAATAGGAAAGGGAAAAACTTACAAATAATTAATTTCCAAAATATATAAGCAGCTCATACAACTCAATACAAAAAAAAACAAAAACAAAAAACAGTAAAACAGTGGGGAAAAGACCCTAACAGATATTTCTCCAAAGAAGACATACAGATGGCTAACGAACACATGAAAAGACGCTCAGCATTGCTCATTATTAGAGAAATGCAAATCAAAACTACAATGAGATACTATTTCATACCAGTCAGAATGGCCATCATCAAAAAGCCTACAAACAATAAATGCTGGAGAGGGTGTGGAGAAAAGGCAACCCTCTTGCATTGCTTGTGGGAATATAAATTGATACAACCACTACAGAAGACAGTATGGAGATTCTTTAAAAAACTAAGAATAAAACCACCATATGACCCAGCAATCCCTCTCCTAGGCATATACCCTGAGGAAACCAAAACTGAAGAAGACATGTGTATCCCCAATGTTCATTGCAGCACTATTTACAATATCTAGAACATGGAAGCAACCTAGATGTCCATCAATAGATGAATGGATAAAGAAGCTGTGCTAAGTGTATACAATAGAATATTACTCAGCCATAAAAAGGAACACATTTGAATCAGTTCTAAGGAGGTGAGCAAACCTAGAGCCTATTATACAGAGTAAAGTAAGTCAGAAAAAGAAATATAAATATCATATTCTGATGCATATATATGGAGTATAGAAAGATGGTACTGATGAATTTATTTGCAGGGCAGCAATGGAGAAACAGACATAAAGAACAGACTTATGGACACAGG
>SJYV01004256.1:53682-87562 GCA_006410875.1 Neotragus pygmaeus | reverse complement strand
TAATAGCCAGGACATGGAAACAACCTAGATGTCCATCAACAGATGAATGGATAAGCAAGCTGTGGCATATATACACAATGGAGTATTACTCTGCCATTAAAAAGAATAAATTTGAATCAGTTCTAATGAGATGGATGAAACTGGAGCCTATTATACAGAGTGAAGTAAGCCAGAAAGAAAAACACCAATACAGCATACTGACACATATATATGGAATTTAGAAAGATAGTAATGATGACCCTGTATGTGAGACAACAAATATAATAATTGAATACAATCTAAAACAAATTCAATATTTCTATCTTCTAAAATAATATGTGTTAAAAGTTATGACAGTGTCTCTTAATCATTCAGGGTAATCAAACAGTATTTAATAAGCTATGCTAGACAGTACCAATGTTTTAAAAATTATCATTCTCCTCTTTCCCCAGGTTTGAATTTCATGTCTTTAATTTGCAATCTTCACTAATTACCTACTGAAGTAATCTACCAACTCCCTGTGGTTGGAAAACTCAGCAGTGGCCACAGGACTGGAAAAAGTCAGTTTTCATTCCAATTCCAAAGAAGGGTGATTCCAAAGAATGTTCAAACGATCACGCAATTTTGCTGATTTCACATACTAGTAAGGTTATACTCAAAATCCTTCAAACTAGCCTTCAGCAGTATGTGAACTAAGAACTTCCAGATGTACAAGCAGGATTTAGAAAAGTCAGAGGAACCAGAAGTCAAATTGCCAGCATTTATTGGATCATGGAGGAAACAAGGGGATTCCAGAAAAACTTCTGCTGACTACATGATAGCCTTTGACTGTGTGGATCACAACAAACTGTGGAAAATTCTTAAAGGGATGGAAATACCAGACCAGCCACCTCACCTATCCCAGAGAAACCTATATGCAGGTCAAGAAGCAATAGTTAGAATCGGACATGGAGCAACAAACCAGTTCAAAATTGGGAAAGGAGTACATCAAGACTGTACATTGTCACCCTGCTTATTCAACATTTATGCAGAGTACATCATGCAGAATGCCAGGCTGGATGATTCACAAGTCGAAATCAAGATTGCTGGGAGAAATATCAGCAACCTTAGATATGCAGATGATACCATTCTAATGGCAGAAAGTGAAGAAGATCTAAAGAGTTTCTTGATGAGGGTGAAAGAGGATAATAGAAAACATTGGCTTAAAACTCAACATTCATTACCATCTTTACCCTATATGCGAGACAGCAAAAGAGACACAGATGTAAAGAACAGACTTTTGGACTCTGTGAGAGAGGGAGAGGGAGAGTGTGGGATGATTTGGGAGAATGGCATTGAAACATGTACACTATCATGTAAGAATGAATCACTAGTCTAGGTTTGATACAGGACACAGGATGCTTGGGGCTGGTGCACTGAGATGACCCAGAGAGATGATATGGGGAGGGTGGTGGGAGGGGGGTTCAGGGTTGAGAACTCATATACACCTATGGTGGATTCATGTCAATGTATGGAAAAGCCAATACAGTATTGTAAAGTAAAAAAATTAAATTTAAATTAAAATAAAAAACCTCAGCATTCAAAAAACTAAGATCATGGCATCTAGTCCCAGCATTCCCAGTAAATAGAAGGGGAAAAAGTGGAAGTAGGGACAGTTTTTATCTTCTTGGGATTCAATATCACTGCAGATGGTGATTTCAGCCATGAAGTTAAAAGACACTTGCTCCTTAAAAACAAAGCTATGACAAACCTAGACAGCATATGAAAAAGCAGAGACATCACTTTGTCAACAAGGTCCATATAGTCAAGGCTATGGTTTTTCCAGTAATCATTTACGGACGTGGCGTTAGACCATAAAGAAGGCTGAGCACTGAAGAATTGATGTCTTCAAATTGTGGTGCTGGAGAAGACTCTTGAGAGTCCCTTGGACTTCAAGGAAATCAAACCATTCAACCCTGAATATTCATTGGAAGGACTGATGCTGAAACTGAAGCTCCAATACTTTGGCCATCTGATGTAAAGATTCAATGCATTGGAAAAGTCCCTGATGCTTGGTAAGATTGAGGGCAGTAAGAAAAGGGAGGTGACAGAAGATGAGACAGTTGGATATCATCACAGACTCAATGGACACCAGTTTGACCAAACTCTGGGAGATATGGAAGGACAAGTAAGTTTGGCATGCTGCAGTCCATGGGGCTGCAAAGAGTTGGACACAACTTAGTGACTAAACAACAACAACCAACACACCCATCTCAGTCCATCCCACTTTTGAAGATTTAAGTTCTCAGTTTACTGTCAGCTCTCTTCACTATAACTGCTATTATTATTCCTGGAGATATCTGTAATTGTATATCTGATGGTTTTCACACCTAGCGCTCTTGAGCTCCTTTATACATAAGAAAAGCCTCTTCACTCTTTTTTAGCAAAGCCCTTGATTATGTCATTACCAAATGCTGGCGCCTCATTCCACTCAGTTCTAGGCACTCCACTCCCCAGAAGTAATCTCCTATTGTTCCAATTCTCTTCTTCTTGTCCTGCATGCACTCCTAAAATCTTTTGACCACAGACTGATCCCTTAACCTTTTCATTGTTCTTTTCATGTCTTCCTTGTACACCTTGAAATGGATAATAGTGTTAAAATCTTGCAAAAAGACATATGTAGTCACTAAGTTAATTTCTGGAAGACTCTACAGTAATTAAGTCATAAGACCCTGAATTAAGTTATGTTTATTTTCAACTGGAAGCTTTTTTTCTCTCTGATTTTGGTTTCTTGATGTTTCATGCTGTGCTTTATTTAACCAGATAAGAGCACTTGGAGTAAGTGAGATATAACAATAATTAGTATTAATAATTTTTCAAAATTAATATATAATGCCCTTGAGTATTGTTTTTTTCCCAATTGGATATTAATGTGATTGACAGAAAGATGCCAAGAGGTACAGTGTTTTGCTATACAGTTTCATTAATGTCAAAGAACAGAGGAGATTTACTGATAAGCTAACCAGGCTTAATCTTCAAGACCCCATACTTGCACAGGTCCCTTTTAAGGCCCTGGAAGGTGCAAGAAATGCATTCACATGGTCATATTTTTGTATAAAATGCAAAAATAAGCAGTTTTAATCACAAGTTGTTCAACCCACTGTTACTTTTCTCTCAAATAAGACTTACCTGCAAAATCGGTGGGGCCTGGGCAAGAATACAAATGGAGGCCCCATCCTGCAGCCCAACCCCAGTTCTGCTCCAGACTCTACCCAACAAGTCAAGGGTCCTCAGCTTATATGTCACCCCAACCCACACAGCGGAGCTCCACCTACACTCTCCCTACCTCCATTTCTAAAATATCACCCCCTCCCCAAGATCAAACCAGTAAATTTTAAGGGAAATCAACCCTGAATATTCATTGGAAGGACTGATACTGAAGCTAAAACTCCCATATTTTGGTCATCTGCTAAGAACAGCCAACTCATTGGAAAATTTTCTGATGCTGGGAAAGATCGAGGGCAGAAGGAGAAGAAGCCACCGAAGAATGAGACAGCTGGATGGCATAAGCGATGCAGTGGACATGAACTTGGGCAAGCTTTGGGAGATGGTGAGGGACAGGAAAGCCTGCTGCGCTGCAGCCCATGGGGTCACAAAGAGTCAGGCATGACTGGGCAACTGAACAGTAACAAAAACCAAGACCTCAGGACTTCTGTAACTGGAGTGCTGAAAAAGAGGATGCACCTGAGGGAAATTCACGCAAGTTTGAGGCTCCATGGAGCAGGAGGTTCCAGGGCTCCACGTATCTGGGTCATGGTTATAGGGGATAAAGGGGACATGATTGGGGTTCACCACAGGCTTGGGGAGGATACATATTCTCATGGTCCATCAGACTGCTTGTCCTAGATCTAAGGGCAATTCTGAGGCCTTTTGATCTCCTCCTTATCACAGTTCCCGTCAAATAAGATGACACTGGAATGGACATAGGCGTCTTAAGAGATGGTTGACTTGGGGATAGAATTTCTGTTTCATTTAGTGGAATATGTCTATATGGATTGCCATCACCTCCAGGTATAGTTTATTGGTACTGGCAATTCTGATATAGAAATTATGTTTAGAAGCCCTTCCTATACTGACTCACTTATTGTGGTGACCCAAAGAGGGCCAAGGGATCACATCACAAAATGATGCTCTTGTACCTGGAGCTGGAATATATGGGAAGTAGGGAGAAACAAAATTTGTGGAATACAGTTAGAAACTAGTAGAAAAGAAACAAAGTTGAAATGACATAGCCAGAACAATACATTTGCAGAAAAGTCTTCTAAATTTTATGCTATATATGTGAAAGAATCTTAATAAAGGTTTTCCTAAATTTGACCTCAAAAAGACCCTTAAAAAGTGTATATATCTTCATCAATAATGAGTTATAAAGCCAAAATAATTTTTATATTAGCAATAATTAAGTCAATCAACTGTTCTCTATACAAACTACTTGAAAATCATTGCCACACAAGGAGGTGATCAGAGAGAATGCAGCCAAAGACGCAGGGGGAAAAGCATGGTAAAGATGTTATTTCTCTAGTTTATGATGCTTCCAGTATTTACCTGCTCTTAAGATGTATTTGGGCTTGTCTTTTTGCTCAGATGATGAAGAATCTGCTTGCAATACAGGAGACCAGGGTTTGATCCCAGGGTCAGGAAGATCCCCAGAGAAGGAAATGGCAACCCCCACCAGTATTCTTGTCTGGAGAATCCCCATGGACAAAGGAGCCTGGCGAGCTACAGTCCATGGGGTCACAAAGAGTCAGATACGACTGAGTGACTAACCACAAGCACAAGATGTATTTACCAAACTTACCTATCCATATCTTTTGTATCCATAAGTTTACATTATTTTTCATTAAAAGGGCTTCCAATATTATATAAACTTCAGGCCCCACAAAACTTGGGTCCATCCTGGCAAAGAATAAGGAATTATATCAGTCTGAAGATGAATATTCAAAGCAGAAGATGTACTCTCAGACTAGTAAGGCTCTTCTCAAGACTCCAAACTCCTCTGGAAGAAGCGCCACTGTTCTAGATGCCACCTGCAGAAAGAGGATCCCACCAGCCATGAGAAGCTCATCTTGACCATTTTCATGGGGAGAAGGCTTCACGTCCTGTTTCTTGCATACTCTACCAATTATTTTCAAAACTCTGGCTGCAGGCCTGTCTACTCACCAGATTCTAATAACATGCAAATCAACACTCATGCAGCCCAAATCCAAACATAAATTGCTCTATTTTTATTCCCAAACTTGATGAATCTGAGCTGTGTTTTCAGAGTAACTCTCAGTAGGTTCAGACTTTAGGTCAGTCTTAGGACCACACATGTATTCTCCTTCCAAAGAATTCCATTTAAATGACGAAAGGGATACTATTTCCAGAATGAGACTTTTAAAAATATTTTTGAGATGTTTTCTACATCCTAGTTTTAACCCCACCTTCAACACAGAAGTATAATGAACAAGAAAGAGATTTGACTTGGGTCTAGATATTAGCTTAAAACAGAAAGCAGATGCTTTCAAAGTCAGTTGCTGCCTGCAAACTCTCAGGTAGATTACATACTGTGGCAATCCTCATCTTTATTACATGTTAATGTGGCAAGATTCAGAGAAGGCAATGGCACCCCACTNCTCAAGAGTCATCTCCAACACCACAGTTCAAAAGCATTAATTCTTAGGCACTCAGCCTTCTTCACAGTCCAAACCTTACATCCATACATGACCACAGGAAAAACCATAGCCTTGACTAGATAGAACTTAGTTAGCAAAGTAAAGTCTCTGCTTTCGAATATACTATCTAGGTTGGTCATAACTTTTCTTCCAAGCGTCTTTAATTTCATGGCTGCAATCACCATCTGCAGTGATTTTGGAGCTCAAAAAACTAAGTCGGACACTGTTTTCACTGTTTCTCCATCCATTTCCAATGAAGTGATGGGACTGGATGTCATGATCTTTGTTTTGTGAATGTTGAGCTTTAGACCAACTTTATCATTCTCCACTTTCACTTTCATCAAGAGGCTTGTGAGTTACTCTTCACTTTCTGCCGNTTCTCCATCCATTTCCAATGAAGTGATGGGACTGGATGTCATGATCTTTGTTTTGTGAATGTTGAG
This sequence comes from Neotragus pygmaeus, assembly GCA_006410875.1. Lineage (NCBI taxonomy): Eukaryota > Metazoa > Chordata > Mammalia > Artiodactyla > Bovidae > Neotragus > Neotragus pygmaeus. Next base: position 81,447 of record SJYV01004256.1, on the reverse strand, counting down.
CTTTAGACCAACTTTATCATTCTCCACTTTCACTTTCATCAAGAGGCTTGTGAGTTACTCTTCACTTTCTGCCGTAAAGATGGTGTCATCTGCATATCTGAGGTTATTGATATTTCTCCCGGCAATCTTGATTCCAGCTTGTGTTTCTTCCAGTCCAGCATTTCTCATGATGTACACTGCATAGAAGTTAAATAAGCAGGGTGACAATATACAGACTTGACGTACTCCTTTTCCTATTTGCAACGAGTGTGTTATTCCATGTCCAATTCTAACTGTTGCTTCCTAACCTGCATACAGAGTCCTCAAAATGTAGGTTAGGTGGTCTGGCATTTCCATCCCTTTTTGAATTTTCCACAGTTTATTGTAATCCACACAGTCAAAGGCTTTGACATAGTCAATAAAGCAGCAATAGATGTTTTTCTGGAACTCTCTTGCTTTTTCCATGATTCTATGGATGTTGGCAATTTGATTTCTGGTTCCTCTGCCTTTTCTAAAATAACTTGAATTTCAGGAATTTCATGGTCTACGTATTGCTGAAGCATGGCTTGGTGAANATCCACACAGTCAAAGGCTTTGACATAGTCAATGAAGCAGCAATAGATGTTTTTCTGAACCTCTCTTGCTTTTTCCATGATTCTACGGATGTTGGCAATTTTATCTCTGGTTCCTCTGCCTTTTCTAAAACAGCTTGAACTTCAGGAATTTCATGGTTTACGTATTGCTGAAGCATGGCTTGGTGAATTTTGAGCATTACTTTACTAGCATGTGAGATGAGTGCAATTGTGCAGTAGCTTGAGTCTTCTTTGGCATCGCCTTTCTTTGGAATTGCAATGAAAACTGACATTTTCCAGTCCTGTGGCCACTGCTGCATTTTCCAAATTTGCTGGCATATTGAGTGCAACACTTTCACATCACAGCATCATCTTTTAGAATTTAAAACAGCTCTATTGGAATTCCATCAGCGCCACGAGCTTTGTTCATACCAATGCTTTTCAAGGCCTGCTTGACTTCATATTCCAGGTTATCTGGCTGTAAATGAGTGGTAACACCATCACAATTATCTGGGTCATGATCTGTTTTGTACAGTTCTGTGTATTCTTGCCACCTCTTCTTAATATCTTCTGCTTCTGTTAGGTCCGTACCATTTATGTGCTTTATCAAGCCCATTTTTTCATGAAATTTTATTTTGGTATATCTAATTTTCTTGAAGAGATCACTAGTCTTTCCAATTCTGTTCTTTTCATCTATCTTTGCATTGATTGCTGAAGAAAATTTTCTTATCTCTTCTTGCTATTCTCTGGATCTCTGCATTTAGATGCTTATATCTTTCTTTTTCTCTTTTGCTTTTTGCCTCTCTTCTTTTCACAGCTATTTGTAAGGCTGCCGTTTTGCTTTTTTGCATGTCTTTTCCATGGGGATGGTCTTGATCACTGTCTCCTGTACAATGTCATGAACCTCATTCCATAGTTCATNTTCTGTTGTTTTCCTCCATTTCCTTGCATTGATCACTGAGGAAGGTTTTCTTATCTCTTCTTGCTATTCTGTGGAACTCTGCATTCAGATGCTTATATCTTTCCTTTTCTCCTTTGCTTTTCGCCTCTCTTCTTTTCACAGCTATTTGTAAGTCTTCCTCAGACAGCCATTTTGTTTTTTTCATTTCTTTCCCATGGGGTTGGCCTTGATCCCTGTCTCCTGTACAATATCACAAACCTCCATCCATAGTTCATCAGGCACTCTTTCTATCAGATCTAGTCCCTTAAATCTATTCCTCACTTCCACTGTATAATCATAAGGGATTTGATTTAGGTCATACCTGAATGGTCTAGTGGTTTTCCTACTTTCTTCAATTTAAGTGTGAATTTGGCAACAAGGAGTTCATGATCTGAGCCACATTAAGCTCCCAGTCTTATTTTTGCTGACTGTATAGAGCTTCTCCATCTTTGGCTATGAGCCAGAGAAAAATAAGCTTAGGCCAATATCTCTTACCCTGCACAAAAACTATTTCAGTATAGAGGACAATCCTCAAAGGAATGTGAGACTATAAAACTTATTTTAAAATATTTAGAATTATTTTCATGACCTGGGGTAAATAAGAATTTCTAAGAGCCATGAAAGCTATAACAAAGGAAACTACTAATAAATTAGAGTTTATGAAGTGCAATAGTTTCTCTTCAAAAGACACCATTAAATATGATTTAATAAGCCACAGGCTAGGTGGAAAATTTGTGACACACATCTGACAAAGGATTTTAGAATATATAAGAAACTTTTATAACTCAATGATTAAAAAGGTTAACAATTTAATATGAGTAAAAGGCATAAGCATACACTTTACAGAAGTAAATGTACAAATGGCCAATGAACTCATTAAAAAAATGTTAACCACCATTAGAGATGAAGGAAAAAACTTTCTTTAATCCTCTAATAAAGTACCACTACACACCAGAACACCACTACATTTTAGTGAAACTTTGGAACTTTTATTCATTGTTGACAGGAATGTAAAATGATACAGACACTTTGGAAAATGATTTGGAAATTTCATATAAAATTAAACCTAGTTAGCCTTTGATCCAGTAATTTCGTTCTTGAGAATTTCTCAAGATAAAGGAAAGTGAGTGTCCACAAAATGACTTGTACAAGAATGTTCTTGTAGGACTATCTATAAAAGAAGTTGGAAACTATCCATATATCTATCAAAGAATAATAATATATTCATACCATAGATGGTGCAGTAGTAAAGAATCTGCCTGCCAATGCCAGAGACTCAAGAGATGCAGTTTAGATACCTGGGTTGGGGAAATCCCTTGGAGTAGGACATGGCAACCCACTCCAGTATTCTTGCCTGAAAAATTCTATGGACAGAGGATGGTCCATGGGGTCACAAAAAGTTAGACACAACTGAGCATACAGATACACCATGGAACACTACTAGACAGTAAAGAAGAATAAACTAATGATAGAAGAAACCGCATGAATGAATCTCAGAAAATTTATGCTTAGTGAAAGAAATTCAATCTTTCAACTTAATATCCCTCAGAAGTTTCTAATCATCTATAGATAAAGTGGGAAATGTTTTGCATAACAAGCTCAGGTCTCCGTAATCAGGTTCCAACTTTATCTATCTCCACTTTTCTCAGCATTCCTGAGATTTCAACAATACTAAATTTATTTCAGAATTTGTAAACTTTTCTGTGAAGATAGTAAATATTTTAGACATCACAGGCTGTATGATCTCTGTCACAAATACTCAACTCTGCCACTGAAGTACTCAAGGTGCCATAGGCAATAAGTAAACAAAAGACTATGTGTGTTTCAGTAAAACTTTATTCAAAAGACAGGCAATTGTCTGCATTTGCCTTCAAACACATAGTTTGTGACTCCAGCTTTTGTACTGAGTCCTTGACATAAAACCAAGTTATACTTTAATCAAAGAGTGCCTACTGTATGATCTAGGTTACAGTAGACAAAACTGTGTGTGCTAAGTTGCTTCAGTTGTGTCTAATTCTTTGTGACCCTATGGACTATAGCCAGCCAGGCTCCTTTGTCCATGGGAATTCTCTAGGCATGAACACTGGAGTGGGTTGCCATTTCCTCCTCCATGAGATGTTGCTAACTTGAACCCTCATCTCTTATGTTTCCTGCACTGGCAGGTGGATTCTAGTGCCACTAGCACCAATACTTATGAATAGATAAAACTAGTCCCCAGTAAATAATACCAAGGTAATGGTTGCTTTTGAGGGTTGTTCGTATGTCCATGGGTATTAGCATTTTTCAAAGCTCGATTTTTAAAAATCAAAAGCAAAACTGAAAACTGTTACATCAAAAAATAAAAACTGATGCAGATACAAGTATATGGAATGTATTCTGTAACAATAGCCTGTTATAAAGATTGTCATGAAATATCCTTTAAAAGAACTAAAAAAGTCTCTTTGGGTTTATATATAATAAAAATGCTACATAATAATGAAAAATTATTTTATGTGAATTTCAACACTGAGAACATCGTGTCACAATATAATTTTGTCCTGTTGTGTATGCCAAGCAGATTTCCATGACAGTAAACATTATTCAGAATTTTCAACTTTTCACTACTAGAAACAAAGAATTAAATGGGAAAGCTGGATGAAACTAAAAAGAGTAAGACTGCCGTCAGACTTAGATATAACTTTTAAATATGGTACATATATGTGTATACGAATATACACACATACAATACCTAAAATATATATATATATATGGAATTATAGTGTGTTTCTTAATTACTTGAGTTTTGAAGCTTGTTTTTAAAAGTGGCCCCACCATTTACAAGCTGTGTGACTGCTGGTTAAGTCATTTAATCTTTTGGTCTCTGAGCAGATAATAAAAGTATCTAACAAAGAGTTTTGTGAGGAATCTATGAGACAACACAAGAACAAATTTTTGAGCAACACTTTAGATATACTGAAGGTTCAATAAAAAATAGCTGCACTGTTCTTATTTTCTTAGTTTATATCCATAGATTGAGATATTAGTATTGATACAAGAGTAAATATGAACATGGATATTAAAAAAAAAACACTAAACAACAATGGTTTTCCCCGGGTGGTGGGATAATGCACAATTGTTTAAATACTTTATGCTTTCTACATTTCTTCAGTAAAAATTTTTATAACCAAAAAAAATTTTTAATCTGGGTAAAAACTTATCTCTCCAAATCCCAGGCAAACATTCTAATGCCCTCCAAGGTAGTTGAGCTGTCCTTGAGCTATGCAGACATCCTCCTAAGTGAATTCTCTGCTATAACTGAAAATATCTCCTCAATAATTAAAGCATTAGCCAGTTGGCCTTTTCCATAAAATCATAACAGAAATGGTTGATCACCACATTATGTAGGAAATTCTGTATCCCATGGCTGGAGATTAATAGAATGGCATATTCCATTGACATTGTCATACTAAGCAACAGTGTTCTCTCCATGCAGCCGCAGAAGTGGGTACGCTGTTCTGAGCCAATCTAAGGTGATTACCACAGAACGGCACTCATTTTACTAACAGCAAGGCATATTATCCTTCATGCATGGTGGAGCATTCAAGTTTAATAAGATTCTGAAAGTGAAACTGAGGACATCTGGGACAAGGACCCTAAATCCTATTTTGTCACCTCTTACTTGTTTATCACTTGTTTGTCACATAGCCATCTCAATTATGCTAACAACTCAATTTAATAGAAGGACAAGTGGACACACCATAGTGAAAAGAAGGCAACAGTGATATTACACACTTGAAAGTTTGATTAAAGGAGCAGAAACATCATCTTTCTTCTGTTAGAGACTTTTCCTTGGGGTAGGGGATAAAACAGAAGACCATTTCATACTTGGATGGCATATATAAATAAGAAAGTAGTCTTTTAAATTACAATTTTTGGTGAGGCTCACCAAACCCCAAAGATCAGGACAGGCCTCAGATTAATTCTGGAGACTGGGACAGACGTACCACTCTCTAACCTAGCCCACCCTACTGCCAGTTTTCTTTTTAAAACACAAATCCTTACATTTTAAAATTAATCCAAAGCTCCACCATCACCTACAAGGTAATAAGAAAACGGCTTTATTTAGCAGGCAAGGGCCTCCGTAATCGGGCTCCAGGTTTGTCTACTTCCACTCCTTTTGGTATTCCTGAGGCTTTGGCAACAGTACTTGCTGATCCCTTAACACAATACCTTGTTTTTCCATACAGCAACATCCTGTATATGTTGTTTTGCGTACATAAAGTGTCCTTTTTTCCTTTGTTCATCTGAATTATTCTTGCTCACTTAAAATTAAGTTTGTAAATTTTCTAAATGCTGAATTGTGTTGCTTACACCTCTTCTGAGTTGCCCATACCTTTTATGTTGGTACCACATTAACATAAGAATTATTGACACATGCATTTGTCTTCCTAGAGGACTAGGAAGGACTGTGTGTTTCTGGAAAGCAGAGGAGAAAGTTGCGTCGTTTTTAAATTGTCGTTTATTTACAATGTTGTGTTAGTTGTAGGCATACAGTATAGTGATTCAGTAATTTTGCAGATTATACTCCATAAGTTACCACAAGGTAATGGGTACAATTCTCTGTGCTATACAGTATATCCTGATTGCTTACCTATTTTATACATCATAGTTCGTATCTATTAAACCCATACCCCTAATTTGCCCTTACCTCTTCACTCTCCCTTTTAGTAACCCCAGATTTTTCTATATCTCTAAGTCTTTTTCTGTTTTTTATATACAATCTTTTGTATTACTTTTTTCATATTTGACATATTTTCCTCTGTGAGTAGTTTAAATGATATATCTCAATAGATTTCTCCACAATCCTTTCCCTTACCCTTGTATCAGCCAATTAGAAGAACCCAGAGCCTAGTTAAGCTTTCAAGCTCTCTCCAGTTAATATCAAGTCCCTAGAACAGAATAGTGTTTACTAAAGTGTACTACCTAAAACTTCAGTTCCCCAGAATATTAATGTTTATTATATGAAAAGAGGATTCTGTGGTCAAATCAGTAAATGGAAAAAATGTTTTCTTTTATGAGGACTCCTCAGAGCCTTTAATACATTAAAGTGTATCCCAAAAATTTATATATTAATATATGTGGATATATTATACAAGAATTATTGCATATGTAACCATGATCCTTTTTTTCCAGGGCACCTCTCACTGTACTAGTGGTCTACGAAATACACTTTGAGAAATTCTGCTCTTTCACCCAAAAGAAAGGTGTAAGGAATGTGAGATATTTCAAGAGTATCATAGCAGTCCAGTCTTCATATAAGACAGACAAGAGAATGACCATAGTTGGCCCTGGGTCATCTCACTAAGTACAATTTATCCCCCAAATAAGAAAGTGATGTATATGAGAATAGTCAGATGGGGTTTTTCTTGGTCACATTTAAATCATTTTTCCAAATTAAAAAAAAAAAAAAAGCATGCAATTGCATATAAAGCAAATATCTACATTAATTAAATAGAAATGGAAGACTTCTGGAGTCAAAATAATGAAGTAGAGCATGCATTATCTCACCTAAAATTCTAGTCTTAGAATTTCTTGTGGGAGCTCGTGTACACCTGTGGTGGATTCATGTCAATGTATGGCAAAGCCAATAGAGTATTGTAAAGTAAAATAAAGTAAATAAAAAATAAATAAATAAAAATAAATTAAAAAAAGATTTTACAAACTATTTTTTGAATTAGAAATTAACAATAACAAATGTACACCCATGGGTGTTTCATTTGGATACTAAATAAATTGTATTGTACAAATGACATATGTGTAGCTTCTCACTTGCTTTTGAGCAAGATACAGAAATATGACTTGCAAGGGAAGTCAATTAAGGTCATAATGATGATTAGGGAAGACAAATAACGAAGTGGCACCAATTGTTTGTGTGCTCACTCAGGAATGTCTAACTTTTTGCAGCCACATAGATTGTAGCCCACCAGATGCCTGTACCCATGGAATTTTCCAGGCAAAGGATACTAAAGTAGGTGCCATTTGCTATTCCAGAACATCTTCCAGACCCAGGGATACAACCTGCATCTCTTGTGACTGCTGCAGTGGCAGGCAGATTCTTTATAATAGTGCGAACTAGGAAGCCCACTAATTAAGACAGATTTGAGATCAAAGATAAGTGCTGGGAGCCCTAAACATGAGTAGACAGTGGTTAATACACAAAATTCCAGGCAAATAGCTGGCCCAATTCTGTCTATTGATAGGGAATATTCATCTAGTCAATAGAGGCTCAGCAGAAAGACTTCAGTTTGATGTAAGTGAAAGTGTTAACTCGCTCAGTTGTGTCCGAGTCTTTGCAACAAGACTGTCCACAGACTGTAGACCACCAGGTTCCTCTGTCCATGGGATTCTCCAGGCAAGAATACCAAAGTAGGTTGCCATTCCCTTCTCCAGAAAGTGAAAGAAAGTGAAGTTGCTCAGTTGTGTCCGACTCTTTGCGACTCCAAGGACTGTAGTCTACCAGGCTCTTCCATCTATGGGATTTTCCAGGCAAGAATACCAGCATGGATTGCCATTTCTACTCTAGGATATCTTCCTGACCCAGGGATTGAACCTGGGTCTCCGCATTGTAGGCAGACGCTTTACTATCTGAGCCACCAGGGAAGTCCCTTGGCAGGTCAGTCTACCCTGACAGGGTTTCTGCCATAAGCTGTATGAGGTCACCATGGAACCACAGAGTAGGGCTCCTTAACTTGCTTCATGCAGGGTATGTCATTCATTCACGCAAGCACACTGTAGAGTTAGTAAAGTATAGCAGAAAACATGTTCTCTAGGAGAACAAAGAACTAGAGCTCCAGTCATCCTTATCTTGTCCTAAAGAATCTGGGATGAACCTCCAAGATAAAGGTTACTGCTGAACCACAAAAGACACTGGAATTTCTGGCCTCCAGAGGAGAAAAATTCAATCCATGGCCAGTGACAAGGCTTGATCACGCAGAGCTTTTGTGTAATAAAGTTTTATTAAAGAATAAAAGAGATAGAGAAAGCTTCTGACACATACATGAGAAAAGGGCAGAAACAGTGCCCCCCCGCCCCCACACACACACACATACACTCCAGAGGGTGTTCCCAAACCAGGGATCAAACCCAGGTCTCCTGAATTGCAGGCAGATTCTTTATTGTCTGAGCCACCAGGGAAGCCCAATATACATATGCTTCAGAAACAAATTTTATTTCATGCCCATCTTCCTTATTCAAAGGCTTCTCTGTCCACGGAATTTTCCAGGCAAGAATACTAGAGTGGGTAGCCATTTCCCTTCTCCAGGGGCTTTTCCCAACCCAGGGATCAAACCCAAGTCTCTTGCATTGCAGGCAGATTCTTTACAGTCTGAGCCACCAGGGAAGTAAGAGAAACTGATTGAAATTAAAATAGGTTTCAGATCCTGGAAAACTACAGATTATGTACTGTGATCTAATAAGACTCACTTTAGCACAATTGGTTAGAAAGCTTGGCTATTAAATAAAAAGTTCACAGAGAGTCCTGAATTTAATTCTATATTCCATCTCTTCCTAACTATGAGATCTTTGGAAATGTTCTTTGTGAGAAATTTCCAAGACTATCAAGACAATTAAATGAAATAATGCATGTAAATTAACCAGAACCCTCCCTATCACTCAAAGATGTTTAGTAAATATTGGCTATTGTTAACCTTGACATTACTTTGTCAACAAAGATCCATCTAGTCAAGGCTATGGTTTTTCCAGTAGTCATGTATGGATGTGAGAGTTGGACTATAAAAAAAGCTGAGCACAGAAGAATTGATGCTTATGAACTGTGGTGTTGGAGAAGACTCTTGAGAGTCCCTTGGACTGCAAGGAGATCCAACCAGTCCATCCTAAAGCAGATCAGTCCTGGGTGTTCATTGGAAGGACTGATGTTGAAGCTGAAACTCCACTATTTTGGCCACCTGATGTGAAGAGCTGCCTCCTTGGAAAAGACACTGATGTTGGGAAATATTGAAGGCAGGAGGAGAAGGGGACGACAGAGGATGAGATGGTTAGATAGCATCACTGGCTCAATGGACATGAGTTTGGGTAAACTCCGGGAGTTGGTGATGGACAGGGAGGCCTGGTGTGCTGCAATTCATGGGGTCACAAAGAGTCGGACACGACTGAGCGACTGGACTGAACTGAACGTTGACACGTTTCCAGGATAGTAATTATGGATCAGGATGAAGCAGAGAGCTACTTATATTAAATAACTGGAAACTTATATAACAGGAAACTATCAGAAGGGAAGCCAGGAGAAAAACCGTTAGGCAGTTTAGACATTCAGGGAACAACACTGGACCATGTCCAAAGTCTAATTCATAGTCACGTGTCTCATGTTTAATGTCAGGCTTCAGTGATTCTTGTGATTCACCATTAACCTCGGTCACCCCAGCTGAGTATGCCAACAATACAGCACATTCTCTATCTCTCGCTTTCTCATGAAGTAGTATTTAGAGACTGCATCTAACAACTTGCTTCTTCAGTGAGAAGCATGAGTACAGAGCACAGCGTGGAGCTGAAGATGGCCTGCATCTGAGTCTGTACTTTACCTGAGCAGCTAGGTAACCTTAAACAGACCTTACTAATATGTCAGTTTTAACTTCTAGGCTTCTTAAGATGAGAAAAATACCTGCCTCAGGCAGGGCTTGAGCAGGAACTAGGGTAGGACACAGGCTATAATTGGGAGATGTCTAAGGATGAAGAAAGTAGAGGCTAGTGGCAGGCAATAAGGAACTAGACTTGCTGTTCACTTCCTGTTTCACTAAATCCAGCCCTGATCTTTTTTCCATGATGTTTGAGGCGTCTCCTGACTTCCTTCAATTCTTTCTCATCTCACTTCTTATTGATCTTCTGGTACTTATGCTTCTTCATTGAGCAGAGAGTACACAAGGATCACCTGGAAATTCTTTGTCAGTTAATGTTGCCCCTATGGCTACTGAGAGAATCAGAGGCGTGTGTTCCTGATTTTGCAGACCACAGGCCAATGTCAATGTAGAAGGTAACCCAACCAATTCTAAAACACAGACACACACACAGCTTTGCCTAACTTTGAAAATACTGCTGTCACCTTAATCTTTTTATCAGTCAAGGAGACATAATACCCAATGCCGATTTGGGTATATGCACATACACCTGTGCTCACACACCTGAATGTCATCCTGTCATCACTAATCCATGACTCATATTCAGCTCAAATTTGGGCAATTAAATATGGAACCTCTAACTTTGAATTATACAAGACGGACAAAATCTGGATATGTGATATGAACTTATCTCCCTTAATATACACTATGTAAGTAGAAGCAAAATGTTTGCCCTTCTCATCCTGCTTGAAATGCAAACTGTTAGAGCCACTGACGGAGAAGGCAATGGCACCCGACTCCAGTACTCTTGCCTGGAAAAATCCCATGGATGGAGGAGCCTGGTAGGCTGCAGTCCATGGGGTCACTAAGAGTCAGACACGATTGAGTGACTTCACTTTCAGTTTCTTTCATACTTTGGAGAAGGAAATGGCAACCCACTCCAGTGTTCTTGCCTGGAGAATCCCAGGGATGGTGGAGCCTGATGGGCTGCCATCTATGGGGTCGCAAAGAGTCGGACACGACTGAAGCAACTTAGCAGCAGCAGCAGCAGAGACACTGAATCATCTACAAAGCTTATACTAATTTTAAAAATCACCCTCTGGATTGTTCTTTCTTTGGTTGGAGTCATCCTTTGACTGGCATGCCCCATAAAAGCTTCACAAGTAATGCAAAGAGGTTGCTAAGTAGAAAATATTTCAAGAGGTTTGAAGATATAAGCCTGACAGAGTCCCAGCCTTGAAGCCCTCAGTTTACAAGAAAATTTATTGTCTATACATGTTTTAGCATTAGAATGCAATATATGGCATTAGATCAAAACTGAGACAGCCAAACACCTACAGTTCTATGCTGAAGTAAAAAACAAAGGGCAACAACTATCGCCCAGAGAAGGAAAAAAATAAGTTGCAGGGAAGGAAATGACTATAGAAAGCACCTTGGGAATATTTTAAACTATTATTTTCTGGGCTTTGAGTTTGAGTCAGTAAGAGACCACCAGCTTCTTCAAATGGCTTCAACAGATGGAAAACAAAAATTACCAATGAATACACTGGGACCTTGTTTCACAGCTCTATACATTTGAGACACATTTCAAAGAACGAGAACTGAATACCCTCCATAAATATGATGGTAACAGTTATAGATGTGACAAATATGCAGCTGGCCAGAGGGGGAAGACACTGTAATTTTTGTGTTTTTTCAACATGTTAGTTTGTGGAACCAGGAAGCTACCATTTCCAAAGGATATCACAACAGGTGTAACAGGCAGCAATTCAACACACTACCTTGGACTCCCAGTGACGCAACTGACTTTGCCTGGCAATGAGCAAAGGGTTTATTCCAAGTCTTAGAAAAATGTTCAAGGATCATCATAGGAGCAACAGTTGGAAAAAAAAAAAAACTGCAGACTATTTATAAAACAAAAAAAGTAATTTTTCAAGAAGGTATCTTTATTAGTACTGGTTCTTTGTGCTGGAATTTAACAGCTCTCAAAATTTGTCTGGGTCCTGAAACTATAAGTCTCACAGGTATACCACTGTAACCTCAAACTACTTGGATATGAAAGACACAATAAGAACAAGTAATTAAATACTGTTCTCAGTAATGTGCTTAGTCAGAATCCCAATTTAGTGCCCAGAAACACTGAGGAAGAAATGAAGAGGAGAGAAAACAGGAGAAAATGCTCATCACATAAAAGAGCAAATCGCCTAACCTGGCTTTGGGCAGTCTGTGTATATTCTTCTTCAGATTCTTTTCCATTAAAGGTTATTACAAGATATTGAATATATTCCCTATTATATATAGTATGTCCTTGTTGTTTATCTATTTTATATATAGTGGTGTGTATCTGTTAATACCAAATTCCCAATTTATCCCTCCCCACCCTTTATCCTGTGGTAACCATAACTTTGTTTTCTATGCTTGTGAGTCTACTTCTGTATTGTAGGTATCATAATAAATTTTTTTAAATGATCCAAATGTGCAGTCTGTTAAATTAGAAACATACATATAGTGGCTGAACCGTATATTTCAATGTTACATAATAAATAGCAACAGAAGAATAGTATTGGTGAGTATTGTCAAGGAAATACAAGAGATTTTTAACAAGCTGAAGTCAGAATACACTGTTTCAAGTGTCCCCATAGACAATTCCAAGGTCCAGTATTTTAAAAGAAATCTAAATAATAAAAGACAAGTAACATTATACAATAAAGAAAGGCTTCACAGACCTTTTGGGAGCTCTAAGTTAGGTGATTACCTTTCCTCTCATGTCTTCTAAATAGTGCAGCTTCTATATTATTTTGCCGCACATATCCTTGCATGAACTCTTTTCTTGGGGTATGTATATGCTATGAAGAAAAGACTCAGCTATGCTGGTGTTTATCCAACAATAGCAAAGCCTTATTCATAACCCCAGCAAACACATGATGAATAGAATCAAGTCCAGATTGTGCGAACTAGATTGTTATGCTGACCCTGAAGGACAACCTATTGTATTTCAAAGCAACTATTAGTAACATATGCAAACAAAATATGGGATGGCTTAAATTTTAATTTGGAGTGTGCAGCTGGTTCTGTTGTTTACCTTCCATCTGTTAACCCTTCCTCCTTCTTACCAAAACCTGAATTTTTTAGGTATTAACACCCACAAACGGCCTAAATGACTTATGGGACACAGTATTTCTAACTGCCAGTATTTGTTTCTGAAATGTTCATCCAATCATTATGACATCCAGTGGGATAGATTGCAAAAACAGAGAATTGAATATTCGTGCATATTCTCTTCTAGTCATCTGGATATTGTCCAAACTTAAGCAGCAAATGAGGCTTTTTATTAAATCCTAATAGGGCAATTTGTTCTGATATCCACCTATTCACCTCATCCAGAAAAGTCAAGGGAAGGTCCTGTTATGGATCTTATTATAAGCAAGGTATTTTCATGATTGAGTCTACGCTTCCTCAGTCTCATCAAAAACTGATCTTCCCAAGCCCTTGGAATACTGATGATGTTTATACTGTTGATAATGAGTCCAAGCACACCACTTCCCCAGAGTTACCATCTATTAGACTGAACTACTGTCATGAAATTGCTGTTTGATGAAGTTCATTCAACGGTAATAAAGTCACAAGATAATTTTGTTAATTTTGTTGTTTTTAAAAATATCCAAATACAAGTTGTCCTGGAAAAGGGTCAGCTTTTAAGATTATGCTACATACTTCTAATGAGGCTTCCAGGGTTTAAATATTTTTATAACAACTCTAGAGAACTCAGAGTCAATTAGTTGCTGTTGTTTAGTCACTCAGTCATGTCCAACTCCTTGCAACCCTATGGACTGCAGCATGCCAGGCTTCTCTGTCCTTCACTGTCTCCTAAAGTTTGCTCAAAATCATGTCCATTGAGTCAGTGATTCCATCCAACCATCTCATCCTCTGTTGCCCCCTTCTCCTGCCCTCAATCATTCCCAGCATTGGGGTCTTTTCCAGTGAGTTGGTTCTTTGCATCAGGTGGCCAAAGTATTGGAGTTTCAGCATCAGTCCTTCCAATGAATATTCACGGTTGATTTCCTTTAGGATTGACTGATTTGATCCCTTTGCTGTCCAAGGGACTTTCAAGAGTTGATTAGAAGACACAGGGAGGGGGATCTATTTGATTTATACCACATATAAAGTGATAATGACCAAAACCGAGGTTATCAAGATAAATACTCAAGACATCGCACTTAGTGACCAGTTCTAAACCACACCATCTGGATACTAACTAGGATAGAGACACATTTCAATATGCTGACAATGGTAGAATTTGACACAAACATGTATTTTACATAAGGACTTTAAAATATATCACCATCAATTATATAGGGCTTCCCAGCTGGTGCTAGTGGTAAAGAACCTGCCTGCTAATGTAGGAGACATAAGAAATATGGGTTCAATCCCTGGGTCCAGAAGATCCCCTGGAGGAGGGCATAGCAACCCACTCCAATATTCTTACTTGGAGATTCCCATGGGCTACAGTCAAGAAGATCACAAGGTGTCAGACATGACTGAAGCGACTGAGCATGTGCACATCATCAATTATATAAAGTTTTGAGGTATTTCATTATGTGGCCACATTTAACTGGCTTTGACTACATTAACTTGGATACCTCTCCTAACATGCTCTTTATTTTATTCATTAATTTTCTTCCACCCTCAGTAGAATATAACCTTTCATAAAGTTATGTGTTATTTTTTATACATCCCCAAAGCAGGGAATTGACCTTAAGGCATAGTAAGCAACCAAGAGATATTTACTGAATTAGTGAGTGAGTTAACTTAGACCATATGCTCTGCAAAGGAAGACCTAAGTTGCAGGCTTCCAAATGTCTCCTAGGCATGGTGCTTAGAACAAGGATAAATAAGCAAATTGTCATAGTGCATCACCGGCTTGGTAACCGGGCAAAGATTTTTATATTTTCACACCTTAACCACAAGAAGCATCTTGGGACACTGTAACATTAGCATTAGTATTAAAACTTAATCCATCGCTGGAAATTGGTAATCACTTGTTGCTTTTGATTTTTTTGGCTAAGAGTTTCTAGATGCCCTAAGGGAAGACTTCATGAACGATTGCTGAGCATGACATCATAGTAATCAAATCATTTTATTCATGACACCCTAGGAGCCACTAAAACTAAATTATGTCAAGTACATCACTTGAAAATAAAAGGCAGAGTGCCTGGGACCTGGAGACATTACTAACAGATTAAAAATACAGAGCTTGTAAAATAATGACTAAATTGGTGAAGAATTTTAAAAGGTGAAACAGAGACTTTCATATATGGGCACCAGATTTATATCCAATTGATTGTGAAATTAAAACAAAATTANAATAAAAGGCAGAGTGCCTGGGACCTGGAGACATTACTAACAGATTAAAAATACAGAGCTTGTAAAATAATGACTAAATTGGTGAAGAATTTTAAAAGGTGAAACAGAGACTTTCATATATGGGCACCAGATTTATATCCAATTGATTGTGAAATTAAAACAAAATTAGAGAACAAGAAATACTTGACGTGTAATACTAAAGATTAATTCTTTCTTAAACAAGTAAACAAAAGTAAGTATGGCAAGAAAGAAACATGATGAAAATGCTTAATAAAATCAATCCAGATCTTGCTTGACTTCAAGGACACAGTTCATGTATTACTTTCTGTCCATTTTCACTGACAGATCAACCCATTTTTGCTGATAAAGTTAACAGACAAGAGAATTTTATTTTCTGACAAGCAAGCTGTAGATTGCTTTATGGTTGTGTGCACGCTCAGTTGCTTCAGTGTGTCCAACTCTTTGCAATCCCATGGACTGTAGCCTTCCAGGCTCTTCTGTTCATGGAATTCTCCAGGCAAGAATACTGAAGGGGATTGCCATGACCTCCTCCAGGGGATCATCCTGACCCAGGATTGAACTCGTAACTCAAGACTCACGCATTGACAGGTGGATTCTCTACCACTAGTGCCTCCTGGGAGTTCAGTTCAGTTCAGTTCAGTAGCTCAGTCATGTCCAGCTCTGCAACCCAATGAATTGCAGCACACCAGGCCTCCCTGTCCATCACCATCTCCCGGAGTTCACTCAGACTCATGCCCATCCAGTCAATGATGCCATCCAGCCATCTCATCCTCGGTCNCCAACTTTTTCACTCTCCTTTCACTTTCATCAAGAAGCTCTTTAGTTTCTCTTCACTTTCTGCCATAAGGGTGGTGTCATCTGCATATCTGAGGTTATTAATATTTTTCCTGGCAATCCTGATTCCAGCTTATGCTTCATTCAGCCTGGCATTTTGCTCGATGTAATCTGCATAAGAGTTAAATAAGCAGGGTGACAATATACAGCCTTGATGTACTCCTTTCCCATTTTGGAACCAATCTGTTGTTCCATGTCCAGTTTTAACTCTTGCTTCTTGACCTGCATACAGATTTCTTAGGAGACAGGTAAGGTGGTCTGGTATTCTTGTCCCTAAGAATTTTCCACAGTTTGTTGTGATCCACACAGTCAAAGGATTTGGCATAGACAATAAAGCAGAAGTAGATGTTTTTCTGGAACTCTTTTGCTTTTGTTTTGTTGATGATTCAGCAGATGTTGGCAATTTGATCTCTGGTTCATCTACCTTTGTAAATCCAGCTTGAACATCTGGAAGTTCTTGGTTCACATATTATTGAGGCCTTCACTTGGAGAAAATTCACTTGGTGAATTTTGAACATTACTTTGCTAGCATGTGAGATGAGTGCAATTGGGCAGCAGTTTGAACACTCTTTAGGATTGCCTTTTTTGGGGATTGGAACAAAAACTGGCTTTTTCCAATCATGTGGCCATTGCTGAGTTTTCCAAATTCTCTTGCATATTGGCTGCAGCACTTTAAGAGCATCATCTTGAATTAGATTTGAAGTAGCTGGAATTCCATCATCTCCACTAGCTTTATTCGTAGTGATGCTTCCTAAAGCCCACTTGACTTCAAATGGATGAGTTTTATAGATGATTTATTTGAATCAGGATCCAAATAAGATCCTCACATTTCATCCAGTTATATATGGTTTACATTTTCTTATCACTAGATTCTTTTTCCTGCAATTTTTTCCTTTGCCACTCTCCACTTTTTTTATTGAAAAGCTGATATTAAAGACCCTGATGTGGTGTGAAAACAATGGATTTGCCAGCTCTTCCTTCTACTCCTATCAATTCCACAAAATAGCTCTCTAAGAGGAAAGTTTAGATATCCTGAGCAACTACCCTTCCTTGGTGTCATAATTTGAACTGGTCTAGCATAAAAATAGCAGAAAAAGACTACTAGCCTCAGTGAATGGGGAATAAGTTATTAGTCAAAATAACACCATTTTAGACTTAAATGAAAGGTGAGGGCCATACAATCAAATGTTTATTTATGTCAAAATTTAAAATTTGCCTCCTATCCTTATTACTCTTGAATAAATGAAGCTTCAACTAAAGAATATTTCTCACTGTAGTGTCAAGAGAAAGACTTCAGTATCAGTTTTTCCAGTAGTCATGTATGGATGTGAGCGTTGGACCATCAAGAAGGCTGAGTGATGAAGAACTGATGCTTTCAAACTATGGTGCTGGAGAAGACTCTTGAGAGTCCCTTAGACAGCCGGGAGACCAAACCAGTCAATCCTAAAGGAAATTAACCCTGAATATTCATTGGAGGAACAGGTGCTAAAGCTGAAGCTTCAGTACTTTGGCCACCTGATGGGAAGAGCAACTCATTTGAAAAGACCCTGATGCTGGGAAAGATCGAGGTCAAGAGGAGAAGGGGCAACAGAGGATGAGATGGTTGGATGGCATAACTGACTCAATGGACATGAGTTTGAGCAAACTCAGGGAGATAGTGAAGAACAGGGGATCCTGGTGTGCTGCAGTTCATGGAGTCGCAAAGAGTCAGACATGACTCAGTAACTGGACAACAAAAACTGACAATGTGCCTGCCCTTAATAAGTTTATGATTAACTAGAAAAGTTAATCAAACAATCATACACATGCATATGCAGACACACACATGGACAGAATGCGAGAGAACTTTAAAATGTATGAAATCCTTTGAAAGAAAAAGTTGCTCTGAAAAACATAATAAAAATCTAATACAGTCCAGGAAGATAGGGAAGGAAGGCTTCACTAATGTCAGATCATTGGACTAAAATAAAAAAGAAGATATTTTAATGAAGAAGGTATGTAAAAATGAAGATATTGCATTAACCATATTAATGACCAATGACAAGATATTAAATTTTAAGCAAGAGCAAGATGTGATAGGACTTGAGTTTCAAAGAGCATGGACAATAGTTTGGAGAGGGCAAACATGGTGCAGTTGGTTCAACATCTGTCTTAAACACTAGCCCTTTGATTTCACTACCCACACAGATGATACTTCCAATACACTAGCCATTCTATTCCTTGACTCTATTCTCCAAATATTTTCTCACCTATGCTCTTCAACTACCACTGCCTCCCTTCATAATCTCAGTTTGAAGCATCTCACTTTCTGGTCATCACCTCCTAACATTTCCAATGCATTTCTTCCACTAATATTAGTTTCCTATTGCTACTGTAATAGATCACTAATATGGTGGNATGCTCTTCAACTACCACTGCCTCCCTTCATAATCTCAGTTTGAAGCATCTCACTTTCTGGTCATCACCTCCTAACATTTCCAATGCATTTCTTCCACTAATATTAGTTTCCTATTGCTACTGTAATAGATCACTAATATGGTGGTTTAAAACAGTGCACATTTATTGTCTTACAGTATCTTCACAATTCAGTGTAAAATGGGTCTCACTAAGCTAAAACCAAGGTGTCAGCAGAACTCTCTCCATTATTAACCCAGCAGCAAAATTTGGCATAGTTGATCACTTCCTTCTTGCTGAAACACTTTCTTTACCTGCTTCCCAGGACATCACTCTCTCTTAGGATCTCTGCCCACATTATGGCTATGATTTCTCAGTTTTCATCACTGGGCTCTCTTCAACTTTCTAAGCTCAAACACTGGAGTATTCTAGGGCCCAGTTCTTAGGTGTTTTCTCTTGTATTTAATCTCTCTGTTCAAATCATCTTATCTTGCTCATGGTTTTAATTACCACTGTAATGTACGCATTCAGATATCACTGTACTTCCACTGAAACGGGTATCATTCTACATGTGGTATAGTGTTGTGAGTAAAAACCACAAGCTCCAAGGGCAAGTTTCTTGGATTCAAGACCCCACTCTGTCACTTCCTAACAATGTGGCATTGAGCAAGTTAATACTCTGTGCCTCAATCTTCTTATCTGTAAAATGGAGCTAACAATTTTTGAGCTCACAGGGATACTGTGAGGACTAAGTGAGTGAATACATATGTAAAGTTCTTAGTACAGTGGCCAGCATATGGCAATATTCAGTAAATTCTACATATTATTTTTCGGCATCCACTTGATTTTTCTTCTAAAATCCTGATTTTTCCCCAGCAAACATATGTTCCTATAGCTTTTACTATTTCAGCAAATAATAATTCCATCCTTCCAGATGCTTAGGAAAAATAACTGAGAGTTTGATTCACTTCTTTCCTTTATATCTATGGCCAACCCTATCAGTAAATTTTCAGTTCTACCTTCAAATCACATCTGGAGTCTTACAGCTTCTCACCATTTCCATTAATAATACCTTAGTCTCAATCTAAGTCTTAATCTGAGATAATTATTCCTCATTCTATTTAGCTCATTTGTCTAATTACTGGTCTCACTCATTCTACTCATCCCCTGTAAAGTTAATTTTCAATAGAGCAGCCGGAGTGACCACATTAAGTCATAAGTAAAATCACTTTATCTGCCCAAAACCCTCCACTGGTTCCGCATTCAGAGTGCTCCAATCAAAGAACAAGCCCAGGCCCTTACAGTGACCCCACAACCTGTGTAAGATTCTGCCCCCATGCTCCATCTCAGTCCTTAACTGCTTACTCCATCAATTACTCCACTGTGACCATACTGGTCTGCATGATGTTCTTCAGTGCTACCAAGGAAACTTACTAACCAAAAAGCCTCTTATTGATGAGACTCTATATTTCCTTCACTCCGCTTTACCTCTCCTTAGCCCTTACTACTATTCAGTATGCTAAATATTTATTAGCTCCCACCTCTTCCAAGTAAACCGTCAACTTCATGAGGACACAATTTGTTTTATATAATGTTGTATTTCAAATGCCTAAAACTGTGCCTGGCACATTATAATCACTGAATGAATAAGTGAACTTATTCTCAATCAATGATTTTATGTCATATACAACCAGTTGAATACTACTGACATTCAAGGAACTCAACACATGTACACCCATGGCTGATTCATGCCAATGTGTGGCAAAAACCACTACAATAATGTAATTAGCCTCCAATTCAAATAAATAAATTTTTTAAAATAAATAAAAATTAAAAAAAATTAATTGGTGCTGGATATGTTGAATGTTAAAATGTCTTTGGGACACTCAGGTAAGCACTAAACACTTGTGTCTAGAGCCAAGAAGATAAACTGAGATGTTTAAGTCTGAAGATCATCAAAAGTGAGACAATCATTGAAATCATACAAGACAGATGTGATCCCTAAGGGAGAGAGTACACAGTGAGAACAGAAGGGAGCATACAGAGGAAACCTGAAGATCCCCAGTACAGAAGTGGAGCCCAGAAGAGAGAATCCCACAGTAAGGGGGAAAGAGCAATAAAGGAAGAGAGGTAGGAGGCCACACAGAGTGAGCAACAACTCTCAACACCTATTTCAATTTTGCTGGAAAGGAAATGCTGTTATATGGAGTGACAGAGGCAGTGCTGGAAAGGGCCAGGACCGAGAACTTTTGTGCAACTTGTTAGGGAGAGTAGAGTTTAGAATGGGAACTCTAAAGGCTTTAAGATCACACACACACACACACACACACACACACTAAACCATAGTTTGGGCTAAATGGATTAGGCCCAGGTTTCAAAGAAGCAGTATTTGTAACGATTAAAAGGTGAAGACTGCCACCTTGATTCTCAGCATTTTTCATCTTTGTGCAATAAAAATATTTTTGGCAAAGGACTTCTATGTGTCTAACCTCATTAAAATCTTTCAGAAACATTAGGAGGAATTACTCTTAAAGCAAAAGATATGTTCTGGTTGACTTGAACAGAGTTTAAAGAATTTACTATCAGGACTTAATCTTTGCACAGTGACTTCAATTTCTCTGTAGTCAATCATCTGAAAGGAGTCATTTCACAATATGTGAACCAAATGAATGGCTAAGTATATCTTATTTGGTTTTTCTCCCTATAACTGGCCTTGATGACTCTAGGAATAAATGATATGATTCCTCAGGCTTTCAGAAGGAAAGCATATTTTTAAGCACTTTGCATCCCAGAAGAAATTTACATATGACTATTGAAGAAAATTAATCAGAGAAGACTGCCACCCATCACCCATCAGGAATTAAGATGACTTAGATATGCAACAGCAAGCAGGGGACATTGTTTATAATCAAATCAGCACCAGAATATCATGAGGCAAATACCAGTGAGACAGCTTTAAACCACTTACAGCATTGATTAAGTACACAAATATTTTGTTCAGCATAATGATTGCTCAATCACTGTAATCTTCTTAAGACATAAATGGCATGGTCTCTTAAATTTTAGGTTTATCCGATAAGTACCTAGAAGGCTTTCCCACAGATGCCTAACTAGTTCCCTTACTCACTTCCTTGAGATATTATCTCATGTCACCTCTCAGGTGAGCTTTCTCTGACAATTCTGTACAAAATTGCCATACCTCTTTCAATTTTCCTATTTCAACTATGATTTATTTACTTACTGTCTTTGCTCCCCACCTGGCTCCAACTAGAATGTGACATTTTTGAAAGCAGAAGATTTGTTTTGTTGTGGATATAGTCCCAATACCTGGTATACTGTAGGTACTCAAGAAATATTGTTTGTTTGTATGGATGAATGAAGCATACTTATTTGAAGGAGAGGCTGTGAACAAACTAATTTCACACCACTCTTTACAGCTGAAGTTACCTGAAGTTTATAGTTGTTTCAGAGAAATAACATAATACAGAGGAAAGATAGGAGGAAATTTTGCAGATAAAGAATTCAAAGGCTTGGTTATTCATCTTAGCACTACCATTTCCCAGCTCTGCAACTTGGGTAAATTTTTAATTTTTTATGCATCAAAGTTTTTATTTATAAGTGTCAACTACTCATTCCTCCAGAAGACCAGCAGTAAAACCTATTGATAAAGCACAGCTAACTCTATTAGACTTAACTGCAGTAGAAGAGACCATGATAAAATATCCCAGATCTGAGAAGCTGGAAAAGCAAGAACATTTATAGGGTTTTTAAGGCCCAGGCTGGGTGATTTTAAAGCAAATCTTTGAAGAACTGAGTTGGACAGGATTAATGATATAATACTTTTGGATTGGTTGGCCCATTGAAGTAAAAGTCTTGAAGGGATTCTTGTTGAGCTGATACTCTTGATTTAAAAAATACTGTTTTAGTTGGCTCACAGTTTTATCTTCTTACATTAAGTGTACGTGAAATAAACAGCTGAGTTATGTTTTACTTGTTGTGCTCAATATTGGGAAAGTAAAGTGTGTCTGTATCCAATATTTTAACACAAGGACAAGAAATTGTGTTGGTTTCAGTCCTTAAATATGAGGTCAATAATTTCTGCCCAGTTTGTAGAGTGAGTAAGAATCAACTCAGATAGTGTGTTTCCTAACTTATAGATGGGCATGCTGCTATTATTGTAGAACATGATACAATAGTTATTTATATTCAAATTCATTACATACAAGAAATAGTATTAGTCTCTGGAAATGATACTGAAAAAAATAAGACATGATCATTATTTGCAGGAGATTACAGTTTGGACAGGTGGTTACAGCTAGTAAAAACAAATAACTGAAGAAAAGTCAGAGTAAGGTATATGCCATAAGAAAGGTACCTGTAAAAGTGCTACAGATTTTTCAATAAGGAGACTTGTGTTTGACAGTGATTCAAGAAAAGATTCATGGAAGAGGGGGCATTTGTATTGGTTTGTAATTGTGAAGAAGAGAGAGGATTTTGTCAGCTGTGCATAGAAGCACTGAGGATGAATTCATGCCAGACAGAAGGATTAGCCTGAAGAAAAGCACTTGACCTTTTAAGGAATTGTTTGCACTGAAAAGTATTCTACCATCCAGTTAGTTTGAGAAAGCTGCTGCTGCTGCTGCTAAATCTTGTCAACTGTGTCCGACTCTGTGTGACCCCATAGACGGCAGCCCACCAGGCTCCCCCGTCCCTGGGATTCTCCAGGCAAGTACACTGGAGTGGGTTGCCATTTCCTTCTCCAATGCATGAAAGTGAAAAGTGAAAGTGAAATCTGTCAGTCGTGTCCGACTAACACGACCCCATGGACTGCAGCCTACCAGGCTCCTCCATCCATGGGATTTTCCAGGCAAGAGTACTGGAGTGGGGTGCAGAAAGCTAGTCAAAACTAAACAGTTTTCTCTACTGCAGGCCATTGTGGGCTTTCATTTGTGAATATGCATTGTCTTCCAAAAAGGACACACAGTAAGCCCACTTCCTAAACTTATGTTACAAGAGACAATCCTTCCCATATTTTAAAGTGTCTCACTGTACTTTCTTCTATCAAACACAGTCTAGTTAACACTGGAATGGAGAGAGGTAAGAAAGTTGGAGTAGAGTGTGAGAAGTAGCAAGGTCATGGAACAGCAAAAAGTTCTGTTTACCTGGAGCTAAAAAAGTTCTTGGGGTCCAAAGTTTAAAAAATATCAAGCATTATATACATTTGAGTAGAAATGAGGGAAACAACAGACTGAGCAGAAACTAGTATTAAACAATGCCTGACATGGATCTGTTTGTCATCATTAGGTAAAATACACAAGGACTGGGAGAAAAGGAAATCAGGAGAGCAGGTTTCAGAGTTCCACAGCACCCTACATAAAAATCATAGAGAGACATAGCTAAGGGAGTGGCAGTAATGATAAAAATAAGATTCAAAAAACAATGAGGTAAAATCTACAGAATACGGCATATAGAGGATAGCAGAGGTGGATTACAAGTCAAAGTTGATACTGCGCTCCCAAGCCTGGTTTGTAGGAGAATACTGATGTTAGTGACAGGAAGGAAATCAGGAAAATATTTGAAAGTAGATGCTTAAAAGTGAATCAAAGCAGTTTTTTGACATTGTGAATTTCATATTCTACCTCTTTTAAAAATAATACTATCTGCACATAACATTAACACTTCTATATGCATCTATGTAAGGACAATACTTCCAAGAAATTTTTTATTTTCCAGAAAATAAAAGTTTCATGATTTTTAACTTTCTCATGAAATTTAATGCTATTAAAACATGCCTTATAAGTTAATAAAATGCTCATTTTATTTTCTATTATGCAGAATATATCTCATAGTTACACCATCTATGTAGTAGAAAATATAAAGTGCATCAAAGCAAATACTTGTCATAATTTATCCAAACTAATGCAGATGACACCACTCTTATGACAGAAAGTGAAGAATAACTAAAGAGCCTCTTGATGAAAGTGAAAAAGTTGGCTTAAAGCTCAACATTCGGAAAACTAAGATCATGGCATCCAGTCTCATCACTTCATGGCAAATAGGTGGAGAAACAGTGGAAACAGTGGCTGACTTTATTTTTCCGGGCTCCAAAATCACTGCAGATGGTTATTGAAGCCATGAAATTAAAAGATGTTTACTCCTTGGAAGGAAAGTTATGACTAACCTAGACAGCATATAAGCAGACACATTACTTTGCCAACAAGCGTCTGTCTAGTCAAGGCTATGGTTTTTCCAGTGGTCATGTATGGATGTGAGAGTTGGACTATAAAGAAAGCTAAGCACTGAAGAATTCATGCTTTTGAACTGTGATGATGGAGAAGACTCTTGAAAGTCCCTTGGACTGCAAGGAGATCCAACCAGTACATTCTAAAGGAGATTGGTCCTGGGTGTTCACTGGAAGGACTGATGTTAAAGCTGAAACTCCAATACTTTGGCCACCTGATGTGAAGAGCTGACTCACTTGAAAAGACCCTGATGCTGGGAAAGATTGAGGGTAGGAGGAGAAGGGGATGACAGAGGATGAAATGGTTGGATGGCATCACCGACTCGATGTACAAGGGTATGGATGGACTCTGGGAGTTGGTGATGGACAGGGGGGCCTGGCGTGCTGTGGTTCATGGGGTCACAAAGAGCTGGACATGACTGAAAGACTGAACTGAACTGAATTATCTTTGAAAGGTAAATTTCAAATCAACAGAAACTTATTTTGCTCAGATAATTAGCATTGTGTAAATAACTAAGTATTAGACTGATTAAGAAAGAGAATAACACTGTAGGTTGACAAAAAAAATAGCTTCTCAAGTGGATATTAAAGTCTATACTGTAAAGGAAGTTTTAAATTCTAAGTAATTTTAAATGCTCAAATTGCTGAGACATTCTCCCCAAAATTGTCTTGCCATAAAAATCATTTGTTAATTTAGACTAGAACATCTTCATTTCATTTACATAACACAAGCCCTGTCACAGTATGAAGTACCTAAAATAGTTATTATGTCTTTGGGCAAATATAGGCAGACAGCACTGGCGAGAAAAGCATGTGAATGCTTAGATCCCCTACAGAGACAAAGATTATATGTCTGGTTTCCTAAATACCAGAAGCAAGATTGGATTAAAACCGTGCCATTGAAAGACTTCCAAATGTAGCTGGTAGCTATCCAAGATTCTCTGTTCCCAAACGTACTCGATTCCCAGGAGGATGATTTTCATGGTGCAAGGGAATGAAATACTCTTCCACTGGTTATGATTTGAGTAGTTTTCTGTGACCTTGAGAAGGGTTTTCTCAGCATATTGATCTATACACATCTCATTGACTCAGCTTTGGAGGCCTGTTTAATTCGTAAAGTATTCTGAGGTGTTAAATAAAATGTGCTAGACAAGTATGATGTGTTTTCCTTTTCGAGTCCATTTTGAAACCACAGTTAAACAGAATTAGATCTTTACGTCCTGCTAATCATGAGGAAGATGAGCTATCTATAGAGTAATTTAGAGCAAAGAGTACAGAGGATAAGAGGGTAATCTCTAAAAACTACTTTAAAGATACATGATTTAAAAAACAATAAAAATGGAGAGTAAAGGATGGGAAAACAAAGATAAACTGACTATAGCTACAATGACCATTTCCTAAAATAAAAAAAAAAGAGAGAGAGAGACAAAGCACAGGGCATTTTAGGGCAGTGAAATTACTCTCTATGGTACTCTAATGATGAATGTAGTGATCATGCAATATCAAAACCTACAGAACACTGCAGCCCAAAGAGAGAACCTTAATGTATGCAAATATTTTTAAACAAACATTTAGGAAGTCACAGTAGCTCAAGAAGGAATG
The DNA here is from genome assembly GCA_006410875.1 of Neotragus pygmaeus. Classification (NCBI taxonomy): domain Eukaryota; kingdom Metazoa; phylum Chordata; class Mammalia; order Artiodactyla; family Bovidae; genus Neotragus; species Neotragus pygmaeus. The sequence goes on along the minus strand of SJYV01004256.1, from coordinate 54,891 downwards.
CACACTGTGATAAGAGAATCTACCTGTATTAAAAATGTATAAAACAACCTCGCTGAAGACAACAGGCAAAAACACCTGACATAAGTAACTTTGAAAAGGAGTAGAGTCTATAAGACTGAAACAAAGAAACAAACAAAAAAACTACATATAACACTGTAGTCAGTTGATAATGTTCTTTCCAATGGGACTATGGGTTAAGGATTCTGGTACTATTATACATGTAAACTGGAATGGAATATTTAAGTAAGGTTTATCATTGTTGGAATATGAGTTTACAAACAAGCAAGAGTGAGAGGCTAGAACGACCCAGGCAGTTATAAACTAGAGTTGAAGACATCAGTAGGCACTCACATTTTTCTTAAAATAGACATAAGTGTTTATATACAGAAATATTTATAGATATGCATACATCCATGTATTAACATAAAGATATAAATTTTCTTACTCTATTATCTTAGAGGACCTAAAGGAAACAACACCCCAATAATAATGAGCACACCTAACACCCACCCAGATCTTGGTTTCTAATACCACTCTCCTGTAAAGGAACAAGGATCCTTGGAGAAAAAGTTGATTCTAGAATTGGAACAGGAAATATACAAGATGAGCTTTGTTCATCTTATAGTGCCAAAGAGTAAGAAAGTGCCCAATTTAATCACCAAAATAAATTCATTATTATTGTATAATTGGAAATACAAAGGGAATATTTCATGCAAAGATGGGGCAGATAAAGGACAGAAATGGTATGGACCTAACAGAAGCAGATGTTAAGAAGAGATGGTAAGAATACACAGAAGAATTGTACAAAAAAGATCTTCACGACCAAGATAATCATGATGGTGTTATCACTCACCTAGAGCCAGACATCCTGGAATGTGAAGTCAAGGGGGCCTTAGAAAGCATCACTACGAACAAAGCTAGTGGAGGTGATGGAATTCCAGTGGAGCTCTTTCAAATCCTGGAAGATGATTCTGTGAAAGTGCTGCACTCAATATGCCAGCAAATTTGGAAAACTCAGCAGTGGTCACAGGACTGGAAAAGGTCCATTTTCATTCCAATCTCAAAGAAAGGCAATGCCAAAGAATGCTCAAACTACTGCACAATTGCACTCATCTCACACTCTAGTAAAGTAATGCTCAAAATCTGTCTCTTATACACATCTAGATGTGTATAAGAGACAGATTCAGGTCCAGTGTTCTCTTCCAGCCA
>SJYV01004256.1:10499-52026 GCA_006410875.1 Neotragus pygmaeus | reverse complement strand
GGCACACTGCCCGAAACACAGTGAAAGGCGACCACGGCACACAGCCAGTAACTTGTCGCTAGCCGACCGCCGAACATAGCCCGGATTACAGGACACGGCGACCGCAGAACACATGCCGGACCAAGGCACAGGGCGATCGTGGCACACATCTAGGATGTCGAGCAGGGCGACCGCTGCACACAGCCTGAACCTCAGTGAAGGGTGACCGTGGCACACAGCCCGAACCTCCGTGAAGGGCGACTGCATCACACAGCCCGGAACTCGTCTCCAGCCAACCGCGGAACACAGCCCAGACATCGGTGCAGGGCGACCACTGAAAACAGGCAAGACCTCATCGCAGAGCAACCATGGCACACAGCCCGAACATTGGCGAAGGGCGACCATGGCACACTGCCCGAAACACAGTGAAGGGCGACCGTGGCACACAGCCAGTAACTCATCGCTAGCCAAGCACGGAACACAGCCTGGATTTTGGCACAGGGCGACCGTGGAATACAGGCTGGACCGAGGCACCAGGCGACCACGGCACACATCAAGGACATTGAGCAGGGTGACCGTGGCACACAGCCTGAACATCAGTGAAGGCTGACCGCAGCATACAGCCCGAACCTCAGTGAAGGGCGACCGCAGCACAGCACACATCCTGGACCTCGATGCAGGGCGACCCTGGCACACAGCACTTACGTCGACCGAAGGCGGCCACGGCACACAGCCCAGAACTTGGCGCAGGGCGACCGCGGCACACAGCCGAAACCTCAGTGAATGGCGAACATGGCACACACCACGGAACTAGTCACTAGCAGACCATGGAACATAGCCCAGACTACGGTGAAGGGCGACAACGGCACACAGCCCGGACCTCAGAGCAGAGGGACCACGACACCAAGCCCGGACCTCTGGAGAAGGCTACCACGGCACACAGCCCCGACCTTGGCAAAGAGGAACTGCGGCACAGACCCGGGAACAGATCGCAAGCCGAGGGGGAACACCGGCCGGACCTCGGTACAGGGTGACTGCAGCACACAGCCAGGATGTGGGGAGATGGCGACCGCAGCACACAGCCCTGACCTCGGATCAGGGCGACGGCGGCACACAGCCTGGACCTTTGCAGAAGACTACCTCGGTACACAGCCCAGACCTCGGAACAGGGCGACCGTTGCACACAGCCCGGACTTTGGCACAGAGGGAACGCGGCACAGAGCCCAGAACTCGTCGCAAGACGAGGACTGAACACAGCCTCGACCTTGGCATAGGGCAACCACGGCACACACCCCAACCACAGAGAAGAGTGACCGAGCTACACAGCACCGACCTCGGAGGATGATTACCGTGGCACAGAGACCGGACATCGGCACAGGGCAACTGCGGAACACAGCCTGGACCTCGGCACAAGGCTACAAGGGCACACAGCCCAGACATCGGTGCAAGGCTAACATGGCACATAGAACGAACCTCAGAGCAGGGNAATACTGACATATATAAATACATACATACAAGATAAATTCTCTTACAGAAGAATTCCATATAATCAGTGTCGATACTGTACCCTCAAGCATCTTTTTGTAGTCATCTGTTTTCTTCTCTTCCAATAACATACAAAGAAGAAATATATAAAGAATTTGTTGAACTTTGGATTCAGAAGTTACAGATACAGAGATCTGAAGGGATGCACAACATAAATGAGGTGATTTGTATACCATTTATGAAAATAGACTTCATTGATCACATATGTAATTTAATTATTCATTTAATTTATCCTATAGTAGGATAGTGTTAGTCACTCACTCATGCCAGCTCTATGCAACTATAGCCTGCCAGGCTCCTCTGTCAATGGAATTCTCCAGGCAAGAATATTGGAGTGGGTCGCTATTCCCTACTCCAGGAGATATTTCTGAGACAGTGATCTAACCCAGATCTCCTGCCTTGCAAGCAGATTCTTTACCCTCTGGGCCACCAGGGGAAGAACATTTCATGTAAGAAAGTGAAAGTGGACGTGAAAGTTTTTCAGTTATGTCCAACTTTTTGTGATTCCATGAAATATAGAGTCCATGGAATTCTCCAGGGCAGAATACTGGAGTGGGTAGCCTTTGCCNGTGTGTGCCATATACCACGTGTAAGTATAACATTGAAATGTAAATCCATGGCTTGACATAGTCTGGTGAATGAAGTGATTGAAATACTATACCTAAACAGTAGTCAGGATGTTTCCTGCTCAAGACCAACGAGTCCGCACAGTAATAGCATGATCCTGCACAAGTTGCAATGAGGAGGCACACTCCTCTCAGGGAGCATCTCAGATTCCAATGGATAGCTTGAATACTGAAAAAAAATATCTCATTCTCAAAAAATCTACCTCCAAAGAAGAATATGGAACTTAGCAAATTTGGCATACTCTTCACCAAATAGTTTGATTTTTTTTTCTTATGGTATCTCTCTCTAAGTATATATCTCTACAGTATAAAATTCAGAAATGTCCAGGTGACCTGATTCAGCCAGTGAAACGTGGACAAAAGCGACATGTGGCACTTGCAGACATGAACTTTAACAGTTTGTGGTTTTCCATGTCTCTTTTACTTACACCACTGAAGTTGAAATGTTCAAAATAGACATTGATCAATCATATCAGGTTTGGGGCAAATAAAATGTGAAGCAAAGTCACAAATGACCTATAAACATGTTTCTTGCATGGATGAGAAATTTGTGACTTTAAGTACTGAGAAAGGGGTCCCTTTGTTACTGTGACATAGCCAAGCTTGTTCTAATAATACCATTAGTCTGGGAAACTAACATTCTTTCCTGATAATCATGAATTTAGTGAACTTCATAGCATCCAAGTGCTCCTCTCTATAATTGTTTCTCTCAATTGACTTTTTGAAAGGTAATGTACAACAGATAGTTCAATCTTACATCATGACAAGGACCTATAAGGACATCTATTCCCAATGTTGACTTTAATGTTTTTAGTTTTAACAATTAGTTGATGTAAGTAAGGAACCTAACAAAGATGTCAGTCTAACGAGAGGAGATAAGCCAACTAAATGCCCATATTCATCAATTTCTAAAAATAAAAGTGGTCATAGGTAGTCTCTGACCAAGACAGAGATGATAGATGATAGGTAGGTAGGTAAGTAAGTAGGTAGATATGCAGAATTCTATTCCTGTCAAGTTTAATTATAATGTGGAGAGATTTAACTAGCTATAACAGAGTATACTTCTCAACTACCAATTTTACTTTCAGTAAAGCGCCCATAGTTTCAAGCAAAAAAAATCTTCAAAATTAATATAGAATTATTCTAAAACATACTTCTAGACAGCTATATATGAAGTGATTATAAATCAGTCAAAATAAAGCATTGGGCTTCTGTTAATGATTTTGATTTTAAAGCAATTGATCTAGATGCTTTCTGTCTCCCAGGATGAGACAGCAGAGTTACTCCTTTATTAAAGCCACTCCAAAGTCATGATACTAAAATCATGCCACCTTTATGATGAGTGAATCCCTAGATCACTCTTTACTCTTGAAGAGGGAAATACTTCCAAATCACCTGAACATGGAATTAAACTACAAAGGAAAAGATTTAAAAGATAGGAAGGGGTAAATTAAAACACATCTTTTCAATCACTTTGGAAATGATTGTCTATGAAGTGTAAAGACAGCATTCTTATTTTCTTCTGGCTTAGATGCAGTCTAGGATCTATATGGTCAAATATTAACAAATTTCTACCCAGAGAGTCAAAAGCTAAAGAAAGAGCATTAAAATCTGTGATTTTATATTATTAACACTTTACTCCTGTATTATTCTTGGAATTTCATACAAAGAATGTGGGTTTACTAGGAATCTCCAGTGGAAGGGAGAGACCTCCCTGAGCTCACTAGCTCTGCACATCAAACATTGAGCTAAGAAGTAGGAGCTTATAATTTGTCAAGCTTGTATGTGACGTGTTTTAGATTGATCAACTTGTATTTCAGTGTGTTTATAATTTAGACAAAACAAAGGCCCAATGAGGCAGTATCATGCCCATTGAAGTGGTAAAAGTAAACAAATTAACAAGATTGGAACTCTGCATTTCACAGGTGCCTTTAAATACTCATGATGCAACAATTCTTTCCTGGTTGGCCTTTAGCTATTGATGACTGCACTTCACCATCATGCTGCTTATTTCTAAACATATTAATTTCAGCTTGACATTTGCTTTGTGAACATTTGATTCTCAGAGTTAAGAAAACAGCTCACCTAGGAGAACAGATATGCAAAATTAAAGGTTATTTATATAATCACTAACAGTGATGTTTAAGACTCTTGGAACTGCTGTGAAATTTTAGGGTTATAATATCATGCCACACACTGAAAAATTAATTCAAATTAGTTTGGAAATGAGCACTTGTATATCTGCTGAAAATTTCATTAACAATAGAAATATGGGCTTATAATCAAAGAAATGGTAGAACACTAAGAAGATGTCTATAGAGATTAAAATTGGATTCTTTTTTAATATCTCCATTTAAGACCTAAAATTAATAACAAGCTGATTATTCAAATGTACAAATATTAAGAAAGAATGATAATAAACTCATTAGAAGAAAATTTTAGGCATTTAAAATATGTGTCAAAATTTGATTAATTTTAAATAGCAAAGGTCTGGAAAATAGATATAGATATTAGGAAAAAAAGAAGGTAAAAGCTCTGGAAAGCAATTATGTAAATAAATAAATCCACAATATTATGTGAAAATCTCAATACTATCTGGAAAGAAGCTGTTAGAGCTGGGAGAGTTGAGGCTTTCTACATTGCACTGTGTATGGAAATGAAGATGATTAATGATATTAAATAGATGGGAATAATATAAGGCACTATTAAACCACACTTTGTCCTTTTGATACTATGGTATCAAAACTAGTTCACATGATTTTCAAAGTCTGATAAAAAGAGGACCAATCATTCAAAACTCTTCAGTTCAGTTCAGTTCAGTCACTCAGTCGTAAAACTCTAGGGCAAGCCAATAATTCATAATCAGTCTCGTGGTCCTTATAGTACACTCAAGCTGCAGTTAATCCCCACCCCACCCCACCCCAGTTCAAATCACCCACTTTGTGCTAACTCTCAGGGCTACAGTGGAAAGCAGGGCTATAAACGGTCTTTTCATTTCTAACTGAAAAGTGTGGCTATCTTAAAGCCAAGGCCACTATAATCTAACATATTCCCTCAAAGTGGTACATAGTTTATCAGCTTTCTTATTATCCAGGGTCACAGTCTGGCAGGGAAGAGATAAAAGAAATCACTGGAGATGCTGCTCTGAATATATCGACAGAGAAACACCATGGCCTTGACCACCATAGTTCTGGAACCTGTTCTTGGCAGAGTATTCTAAGCTGTTGACCAGCAGCTGTTAATCACAGTGAGTTTACAAAGACTCCAGCACGGAGTGAAATAGTCATAAAGTGTCTCTTGGAGAGTCCTGAAGAAGGACCACTGGAGCAGTATCTATTAAAATTAGGAATGAAGATAAGTTTCAAAATGTGTATACAAATGTTTTATTCTTTGAGGCTAAATAGAAACAAGTAAGAAACAACACATCCCATCAACTGGTCCAATGACTTTCTGATCTTTAAACTCAGGAAACAGAGAGAGAAGAGCAACTGCAATCACTGAAAGACAGCCTGAAAGATGGTCAGTCTGTGTTCCAACCATTAATACAGGCAGGAGTCAAGGGTGATAAGGGCAAAAGAGCAAAATTGCAATTTTGCCTGAATAAACCCTTTTCCAGCTCTTCCAGATAACAGAGACAGACAGTCTAAAAAGGTTAATGCTAATGACATTCACCACTGAAAAATGAGCTTAGGTGCCCCCCTCTGCCCATTCTCTTTCCTCTTGGATAATGATAATAGATAGTTGTTCCCTGTGATTAAACAATTGGGAAATTACTAAGACAATCTGAAATAAACAGACATTTATAACATTGAAATATTAGAAAAGAAATAAACTGACATTTCAAAGGCATTTTACCAAAGGAATCTTGCAGTTTTCAAATTGAAAGGAGTCGTTTTGGCACAACAAACTAGAACTACCTAAACAATCTAATCTAAGACACATGTTATCTCTCTCCGAAAATCTTCTATGGATGAGATATCAGTTTTGTGGCTCTCATGAGCATATGTTGAAATTAATATTTTAATATGTAATATTTCAATGTCCTAAGCCAAGTCAGTCATTGATTAGTTATTCCTCAAGAAAATATCAGAAGAAATAAGGTTGTGAACAGCCTTATTCTAAAGATCTATAAGGAAGTCAAGATGGTTCTCTTATCACTCAGAAAGTTATCATGAGTTTTATTCTTAGAACTTCATATATAACTTCTATAATTCATTTCTGTACATATTTTTATTTAATTATGTCTCTTCTTTGATTATAAACAATCTTAAGTTACAGATTTTGTCTTTACATTTGCAGTGTCTATGCCAGTATCTGACATGTTGTAGGTGTTACAGAAATGCTTTCTGAATGAATAAACTGGAAATTTTTTGTGTTCTGAAACGCAACCTTGGATCATGTCAAGGTTGCCACTTTTATATTAACGTTCTTCTCTTCTTATTTCCAATTTCTTCCTCCTTATTAGATTAAATTCTTGTCTCAAACCATTCCAAATCCTCCCTTTCCCACATACCACCCCAGCTATTTTTCCTTTTTTCCCCCAAACTTCTACTCCTTGTTGGTACTTTTTCACCTCCCATTTATTCTTCCATCCACTCCAATCTGACTCCCTACCTTACTATTGCAAAGACATTATTAATCTGATCTTTAATGGCTTCCATGTTGAATATCCAATGAATGCCTCTCTTTTTGCATTTAATCAAATTTCTCATATGATTTTTACACAGCTATATGTTTACTCCATTATTCACATTTCTTTTTCATAATTCAGTCCTCAGCCTTCTCTAAAATATTCTTTGTCTCAATAATCTAATTCATTTCTAAGTCTTAAAATGTTATCCACATACTATCTTTTCTATTTTTATCTCCTTTTTATTATTATCCACACACTGATGATTTGTAAACATTTATCATATATATATATTTCTGAATTCCTTACTCATATAGCCAGTGGGTTCCATGACTTCTCTACATGGATGACTTAACATATTCAAAGGAACCTAGTGATTCCCTTAACTTTGTTTCTTAACTAGTCTTTTCTCAGTGAAAGATACCAACAAACTGCTCAAACCAAAAACTATAGGATTTACTCTTCACTCTTCCCTTCCTCGATAAATCCACATAACATCTATAAATAAACTGTCTGTTTTACTTCCAAAGTAAACCCAAATCTAGCCACTTTTCATCTTCATGTGTATCCTTCTAGTTCAAATCACCACTCTTACTGGAATCCTTTTCTATAGTGGCCTCTAAACTGTGATAGTTTTCCTACTTCAACTGTTGTTCCTCATTCATGTGCTCAGTTTATTTTCCACTTAGCAGCCGCTATCTTTTTAAATGAAAATTACATTGTTTCTCCACTTAAAACCCTCTTTCCCAAAGCACGAAAAGAATTCAAACTCCTTACCAAGATTTATAAGATCCAAACATGTTCCAGCCCTCAAATGCCTCTCCAATTTCATTTTCTACTCTTCAACCACTCTTGCTTCCTTTCTTTCCTTGAAAACTCTGAACTTTTTCCAAGTAAAGAGCTTATGCACTTGTTCCCTTTGCATAAAAATCATTCTTTCCTTGGTTCTGTGTATGGCTACTTCCATCTCACCCTTCAAGACTCACTTCAGTCTCCTTGGAGAGGCTACCCATGAGCACCCTACCAAAAGAAGCTCTCCCCAACCCTTCAGCTCAGTTATACTGTTTCATATCAAGATATTTATTACAATCTGAAATTTTGTTAACTGTCTGTTTGCTCTAACTAAATGGCCTTGCTCAATTGCTTTATTTCTGAAACCCCAGAATAGTGTTTGGCAAGCAATAAATAAATAAATAAAATTCATGTCTTAATGGATTATGAGAAATGGAGTAATTTAAGAGTCATATGCTCTTGAACATCTTACAATTACATAAAATCTTAACCACTACTATAGCCTCCCATTTTTGGTAAGAATCAATCAGCAAAACACAAAATATATATAAATTAGCTTATCAAATCATTTTACTGGGAAAAAATTTTTTTTTGTTATTGTAGAGGAGGGGGCTGTTATCCTAGAACCCCTGCCTCATCTCTGTACCTTTAAGTCAGATCTAATATTTCCATTGGATTTAAAAAAAAAAAAAAATGAGCTACAGAAGCACCAAGGTTTCATTGTATGGCCAACTCAAATCTTTCCCTTTGTCCTTGGCTCTTACCCTGTCTATCCATTCCAAACCCCTAAATGCCTCTGCCATTTCAGAATCAACGACCTGTGGGATCTGTGGGCTTACACTTAAGACTATCCCTGAACATTCTTGAATTCCCTTCTCCAGGGCATCTTCTCAACCCAGGGATCAAATCCAGGTCTCCATCACTGCAGGCAGATTCTTTACCATCTGAGACACAAGGGAAGCCCCACAAACATTCTTGAATTATTCTTGTTCCATTGGCTTTTTTTCCTTTCATACCACCTGGAGTAGGATGCATCAAGTTGTGATGACTGGTAACTCTACCTTGAGCAGGAAATTCCATAGTAAGTATAGTTCAGTGGCAAATAGATATGCAAGACTCCGAGCTAAATTTAAATTTCTGATAAACAACAGTTTAAAAAAAATAGATCCCACATTTTCATGGAACATATTTGAGAAATACTGGTGAAAAAAAATCACCTACTTAAATAGGTGACTTGGATTTTATCTGGTCACCTTACCAAGGAAAAAGAAGGGTTTTCTCAGATTTGGTACAAATGAGGAGAGAAGTTCTCTCTGAGTCAGAGTTCCCAGATATGAAAGATGAAAGAATTAAGTGAGCTCATGCATAAATTTATCAAGTATTATTGAGTATATATTTTATACTCAGCGCTGTTGGAATTACTGGACATTCAGTGGCAAAAAAAAACAGACATGGGCCTATCCAAGCTAATCATCCAGCATGAGAAAGAGAAAATAAACATTTAAATAAACAAGTAAATTCAGGTACCATCCTCCTTTCTCAAGGTTTTCCTCAGATTTTCTCTTTCTCTTTCTCTCTTTCTCACACCACATCCAACAGCAGCTAGCAGTTTTAGTTATGGATAAGTTTAACATAGTTCTATTGAAATTTTCTTGCAATTAAGTGATGGCTTCCTTTCAGAAAGAAACAAGCCAATATTATTACCATTCTACCAGTAATGTTACAGAAAAATTAAATAGTACTGATGTTATCATATGCCTTGCAGAATTTTTTTTAGATCTTGATTTTGGATTTTAAAGCAGAGTAAAACTCACTTTTCATCTAAATAGCAGTGAGTTTATTATGAATGGACCATCTTAAGATAAGAGGATCCTTTATGATACTTATCATCCAGATTTGCCTTATTTTTTCCTATTAACATGCTCTGCAGTTATCTATTACTTTGGATCAAAAAGTTTTAGCTCTAAGCATGAATTAGTTAGTGATAATGTTGAGTTAAATATTTATACTTACCATGGCAGGAAAAGTCAAGGAAATGTATTCTAAAGCCCTTTATTAACCTGGTATGCTGAAGGTTAAAGAAGTTTTTATGGAAGAAATGTTTCATTTAAAAAAAATAATATTGAAGCAGAACAAAAATACATCAAAGGTAATAAGTTGAGGGACTATTCTCTCTGATACATAGACCTGAATGAAAAATCACTTATCAAAAATCGTCTCCCACCTCTGACTTCCAGAAGCAAGCACCAGAATATGAAATACCCTTGTTTTGGCGGCAAGGGATAACGCAGTGAAAACCAGTATGGTTGGCAGGGCTCCTACTGAAGCCTACTCCTGCACTGCAGTATCCTCAGTTATTTCCATTTTATCCAGCCCCTCATATCTGTTTCATCTATTCTCACATACCCTGAAACCCTAAAGGCCAACCCATGACGGTCAAGTGAAACAGAACTACTTTTAACCTCATCAAATCTTTCTGTATCAGCATTCTCCAGCCTAAAGCATCCTGTCCTTAGTATGAAGAGGAGAAAAAGAAATGATAGCATCATTTACCATTCCAATCACTAAGCCCACATTTATGCAGTTCAGTTTCAAAGTCTGAATATCATGAAGTCTCAATTCAATCAGCCCCATGTAGGCTATGTTAAAAATCCTACTAAAAAACTGTAAGTTTCCATCAGCGCTTAGACTAAGCCTGGGGCCATTCATTCCAAGATACTGGTGAAAAGTTTAAATTATGGATTGTTATTAAAATGGAGTTTCACTACTTTTCTTCATGTTCAATATCTGAAATTAGGGCACCTCAGTCCTACCTTGTAGATATCTTACTACAAAAAAATGTAATTAATATTAATCATATTAATTTGCTCAACCAAAATGTATTCAGTGGCTACTATATTTTGGGTATTGTGAGGGGCACTTAAGAATACTACTATAAAAATGTGGTTGAGTATCTAATGTTTTATGTAAATTATGTTTTCAGAATATTTGATATCCCTAAAAAATAGTATACATTGTTTAAAATACTTGAGATTCAAACACCAATTATTAGGGTAATTTTTATTCTTTTATCTCTAGATGAGTATGTAGAGTCAAGTTATTTACATTCTGATGAAAGACAAAAGCATACACAGTTTATAAATGCAGTTAACTTGGGCAGCAGGAGTATGGAACACCATAAATCACTGAGCAAAGAACTAGTCATAGAACCTAGAATTACTGTGGTCTGAATGCTTGTGTCCTCTCAAAATTCATATGTTAAAGCATAAAGCTCCATATGATAGTATTTAGAGATGGGAGGCTTTGGGTGATTAGATTATACCATGGAACCCTCAAAAATGGAATTAATGCCTTTACAAAAGAGGATCTGGAGTGTTCCCTCGGTTATGTATGTCATATGAGGATAAAATGAAGTCTGAGACCTGAGGAGGACCCTTACACACCCAGACTGGCACACTTATCTCAGACTTCCAGCATCCAGAACAGTGAAAAGTAAATTCCTGTTGTTTATAAGCCATCGATCTTGTGCTATTTGTGTTACAGCAGTCCATATGGGCCAAGTCGCAGTTTCACATAGACTGCAGCCATGTCCTCCACTGTCCTGCTCGACCCCCCACTGCACTACACAGAATTTTGCACAAAATTTTAAATAGTTATTTAGAGTTTAGTATTGAGAATTCATATGTGAACCAGATGATAAAGTTTCTGTCTTGTGTAGCATCTACTCTACTACATCCTCATTAGCCTGCAACAGAAACTATTCATTTATTTTAATAAATATTGGAGTACAATCCACTCAAACGATATAAATGCCTTCTTCTCAGACCTGGTGCCATGTCTCCACATCTTTGGGTTCTTAGCAGATGCTTCTCGAATAAGTAAATTAAATCTTACAAAGCATAAAAACCACCTTGTTAGAAAACTGTATTATCAAATATCACTTCAAAACAGAAAACTTAACTGCAAAATGAAGCCTTTAAAGAGACTGAGAGACTTGCTCAAGGTTACACACTTAGTATAGAAGTTAGCTTGAAGTTTTGTTGAAAAAACAGGATAAAATAATGGAGTGAAGGAGCTCTGTAAACTCCAGAACCAATCTGTTGACCTAAAAGGCACTCACAGGAAATAGCAGCAGCAGCTTTCAGTACTCACAGTTATCACTCATTTTTCAAGCAAACCTTGCAAGATATTACCCTGGATTTCTACCATGCCTGCTTATTCTGCCACTTTCAACATCAGATGCTATTTAAATGAATTATCTTCCAAATAATAACTATTATTTGTGTTAATAATAATCTTCTAAATAATAATGATTATTTGTGCTAATAACTATTAGTCATAACTGAGTCATCACTCAGTCATATCTGACTCCGTGTGACCCTGTGGACTGTATGTAGCCCACCAGTCTCCTGTGTCCATGGGGATTCTACACAAATCTTAGTTTGGCAGAATGGTTGGATTCCTATAGTAACTAAATTCTTTCTATAAAAGTTTACAAACTCATAAGGAAATTTGAAGGTGTGCTATACATTCAATTAATGAATCACCAAGATCAAGATGCATTAATGCTTCCTTCAGTTTGACTAAGATTTAGACAAGCTCCCTGACTCCAGGTTCCAGATCTTCCTTTTCTAGAACACTTCCTTCAGGAAACTTGTAATTTGTAGATTCTTTCTCTGCCCCTTTGAGATGTACATCTTTTTAAAACCCTCTTGACAGCTTTACAATCCAAACATGTCTTTCTTAGGGGTCTGGGAATCATCTCTTCTAAAAGTAACCATCAAAGGAGATAGCCCCCCTCTTTCCCAGTTTCTGTGAAAAGGTAGAAGCCTAACTTTAGATGGCACATTGCTCGGGTTACAAAATTGCCTCCTATCATGAAGAGATGAGAAGTTAACTTTTCCTTTGGAAAAAGGTTAAAGCCAATTAGAAGACACAGATAGTCTATGACTTATCTCTAATGTCTTCCAGTACTTTTCCACTAACTCACTCCAGTCCATAAAAAACCGCTCCCTATGTTGCGTGCTGTTGCTGCTGCTGCTAAGTCACGTCAGTCGTGTCCGACCCTGTGCGACCCCATAGACGGCAGCCCACCAGGCTCCCCAGTCCCTGGGATTCTCCAGGCAAGAACACTGGAGTAGGTTGTCATTTCCTTCTCCAATGCATGAAAGTGAAAAGTGAAAGTGAAGTTTGCTCAGTTGCATCCAAATCTTCATGACCCCATGGATTGCAGCCTACCGGGCTCCTCCGTCCATGGGAGATTCCAGGCAAGAGTACCTGGAGTGGGTCACCAGTGCCTTCTCCATGTTGCATGCAGTTCAGATTTATTCTAGCATCACTCCTCTACTGCAATAGCAGTGAATAAAGTCTTCCTTGCCTTAGTACTTTTTTGATGCAATTTTTGCTTTGATACTATATTTTTAGAAAAGATCATGGTATATGGGCATGTCACGTAGGTGAACAAAATACAAAACTGAGGACACTTCATCTACCATAAACATACCAAGTCTGGGACAAAATATAAATTCAAGTAGTGAAGTCTAGTTTATAAATTATTGGTTGAGATGTTTCTGACATTTAATAAGGGAATTTATTTTTGCCATTCAAAGGGTCGTTTTCACAGGCAAGAAACAGTCATGGAAGCTACATATGTGAAAGTCATTAATCTCAACGTTATTTGCTGAAATTTGAGTAACTTAAAAATTAAAGTAAAATACATTTGAGTTATAAACAGATATCTATAATTAACCAATTCTACTTGGTAGTTCAAAGCCAAGTATGATCAAAAATAGGTACTCACTGTACTTCCAATGCAATGTCACACCCTTTTCCTTTTCTACTCTGGCAATTAAAAGAATAATAGAAAGAAATCAAGTTACTTGTCTTAAGAAAATATAAATGAGAAAAAAATCAAAAAGACGGAATAAAACAGGCAACAGAACATGCAGAAGATAAAGTAAGTAGGAGGAAAATCATTCTGAATATCTAAAACAAAAATGCAAATTAACATCACCAAACTTGAAAAAAAGTTCCTTAAATTAGACAATTTGAATGTGTAAATGAACTCAAACATAAAGATAGTCATAGTAAGTTTGCCCTGTTCTCATTGCTTAGAAGAGTAAGAATCAATTTTATATGACAGTTCATCAATATGAAACGTCTGAAGAAGACAGACCAATAAATTAAATTAGAATCTAATTTCTCATAAACTGGAATGATAACACATGACTGACATATCTATGTCCTAGAGGAAAAAAAAAAAAGAACTAGGAATTAGGTATGTGAAGTGAAGTGAAGTCGCTCAATCGTGTCCGACTCTTTGCGACCCCATGGACTGTAGCCTACCAGGCTCCTCCCTCCATGGGATTCTCCTGGCAAGAGTACTGGAATGGGGTGCCATTTCCTTCTCCAGAATGTAGGTATAGGAGACTGAAAGTTATGGAACACTTTCCAAACTGCTCTGTAATGAACTGAGAGAAATAATATTTCCTAAAGAATACAATCTTAATATTTAGCCCAAACCAACCAATAGTCTTGAAAGATGAAAGTAGCCCACATTGACTATGGATGTGAAAATGCAGACACACTTGGAAATAACTTGACAAAAAGAGTCATTTCACAGGAATCAATTTCATATTTGTAAACATTACTTGGCCTTAAAAAAATTCCCAAGTGAATGTGGTAGCTATAAATCATAATTATCTTTATTAAAATGCTACCGTTATTTCAGTTACTTTAACAATAGAAACTTTGACTGTCAAGAAATAGAAATAAGATCCGTGAAATAGGAAACATTCAATCTATTAACTTTCTATGTGATTTATACAGCATGGCATAGTTCAGAAAAATATAATGAAATTCAATTATACAGCTAATTTGGCTCAATGTTTATCAAATTAATTTTATGAAACCAAAAGTAGCAGTAGTCTAAAATAATTTTTAAATCACAGAACTATTTATTTAACAGGTATTAGATTGGATCTTAAATCTCCCTATATAAATTTCATTTACTGTGTCAAATTATTTTAAAGAATTTACAACCCAGAAATTGCAACATGTATTGCTAATGAATTCTAAATACCAATGAAGTGCTCTCAAAGATTTACTAACTCAATAAACACACAGAAAAATAACATTACATACCTTGTCATTAAGGTATTTATCGATATGCTCTCCACCACAACATGATTAAATTTAGTGCAAGTGTCGTACAAGAAACAAAAAGCAACTTCTTTGCTCACATTTTCCTTTCCTAGAGTAACATAGACTATTAGACTTAATATTTCATATCTCATTTCTGTTTTCTCTTTTTATAGCAACATTTAGTGCACACCCAGAAATCACTATGCTGACATTTCTGCATGCATGCTTAGTTCCTCAGTTGTGTTCAACTCCTTTGTAACCCTATGGACTGTAGCCTGCCAGGCTCCTCTGTCCATGTGATTTTTCCAGGCAAGAATAATGGAGTGGGTTGCCATTTCCTTCGCCAAGGGATTTTCCCAACCCAGGGATGGAACCTGGGTCTCTCGTGTCTCCTGCCCTGACAAGTGGATTCTTCATACCACTGATCCACCTGAGAAGCCCATACTAATATCTGTAGCTCTATTCATTCAACCACTATCTTTTTTACCCAAAGGCCAATGAAAAATTCACACTGAAACATGAAGATTCCATATTAGAAATTATGTTTCCTTACCAAGAGGAAACAAAGAAAATTGCACATTGTTTCCTTTAGGGATATTTTTCCCAGAATAAAGTTTAACTTTTGAGGAAGCAGAAAACAAAGCCCATGATTTTTTACTTATATTTACATTGCTATCTAGCTCCGGTTAAAATCAAATACTGTGATTCAACTGAAATTAACACATCATATGAGTAACCAGTACTTTTATTCTCTCATCAAAGCTATTGTGATTTTTTAGAAAGTGATAGATTATTTTATAAAGTGATCTCACTATTTATGATTTTTATAAAGTGTTGACCTACATAATGCCATACTTTATTTTTACCACTTTATAATTTTCTTCTAAGTTTGTCTGCATTTGTTGTTTATGAGATGGAAAAAAGCATTCTTAAAAAGCTGCTAACAAAGTTTACACTGAGAATTTGGAGACCATGTGTTTGCTCAGAACATAAACATATACAACTAAAACTTGAGTGGGATGCTAAACATTTCTCAGAAGGATCAAAACCAATATGTTAGAATATTGGAGAGAATTTGTATGCTCCACAGAAAGAAAGGTGGGAGAAAAGGAAAACACAGAGAGATGAGAATGTGAGAGAAGAAAGTCAGAGTATAGTGAAAAATCACTGGAGCCTGATAGAGACTCTCCACAGACCTCACAAATATTTGAGTTTTTTAAACTCAAGAGATATTTAATGTGCATGAATATTTTCAGAAAATGGTGAGTGATCACATTTTCACATACAGATTAATATCAGGCAACATGGCAAAAGCAAGTGAAGATTCAGGAATAAAAGACTATTGAGAAAATAAGACCCTGGGAACTTCAGACAAAGCTTGAAGATGTTCAAGATTGTGCCATTAGCCTTCAAGATAATCCCCCCGGATGTCAAGAGTCTAAGAAGTTCAAGCTGGCAGCCAAGTAAGGGACAATGCTTGAATGGAGGGAGATTTTTAATTTCCTGTTTATTCTTCGATTCTTACGCAATTTCTTATTAACTATTCTGGACATGACTGAAGTGACTTAGCAGCAGCAGCAGCATGTCTCTTTTAATTGCATTCTTTTTCTATGTTTTTGTTAGATTTAGAATTTTCTTTCCTTCTGGGTTTTGTGAAAGTTATACTGTTGGAGTTGCCATTCTTTTTTGAGCTGAATTTCCATGAAGAATCTCTCATCTTAGTAACTGTATACATACCAACTATGATAGCTAAGGTCATCATACAAAGATGTACACAATACACATACAAAGTGTATTGATATGGTATATCAGTACCGTGGATATAGTATATCAATACCACACACTGGTGGGTCAAAAAACAGAAATTTATTTTCTTACAGTTCTGAATACCAGATATCTCATATCAAGATGTTAGGAGGATTGATTTCTTGTGTTTCACTCCTTGACTTAC
This sequence comes from Neotragus pygmaeus, assembly GCA_006410875.1. Taxonomy (NCBI): domain Eukaryota; kingdom Metazoa; phylum Chordata; class Mammalia; order Artiodactyla; family Bovidae; genus Neotragus; species Neotragus pygmaeus. Next base: position 35,360 of record SJYV01004256.1, on the reverse strand, counting down.
AAAATGGCAGCCTCCCCCCTGTACCCTCACATGGCCATCCCTGTGTCTGCATCATGATTCTCTACTGTAAAGACATCAATCATATTGGATTAGGGCCCACACTAATAACTTAATTATCTCTTTTAAAGACTCTATTTACAAATACAGTCACATTCTGAAGTATACAGATTAAGGCATCAACACATGAATTTTGGGGAAACACAATTCAGTCCATAAGAGTAACATCATATTTTTTCTGAAATAATGTGATCTAACTTGTCAAAATCTTCTGTGTCACATCTGAATGAACCTTCTCTCTATAATGTGTTGTATTTCTTTACCATCATAGATTGAAACTATTGTTTCTCATCAAAAATTGCACATTTATAAACAGACACACCTACATACGTAAGTCAGAAATCCCAGTACAGGCAGGTTTGTGTTCTGATCATTCTAGATTGGAATCTTTATCCTCTGTATACTGAACTGTATCTGTGGATACATGGATGTGCGTATCTTTAGGTGCTAATGTGTTAGTCTTATTTATTCACAGTATCCTGATTAGGGTTACAAGGGATTGATTCTTAGCACTACCATAGAAGTCACATCTTTTAATGCAGTTAATCGCACATGGAATTGTCTATTGGGCAACTATCTAGTGATCAATGTGTATTTCTATTTGGAGTAGGTAATGAGTCAGAAACCTCAGATGGTATGCTCAAACTCAAGTCCATTGAGTTAGTGATGCCATCCAACCATCTCATCCTCTGTCATCTCCTTCTCCTCCTCCTTCAATCTTTCCCTGCATCAGGGTCTTTTCCAATGAGTCTGTTCACATCAGGTGGCCAAAGTATTGGAGTTTCAACTTCAGCATCAGTCCTTCCAATGAATTTTCAGGACTGATTTCCTTTAGGGTTGACTGGTTGGATCTCCTTGCAGTCCAAGGGACTCTCAAGAGTCTTCTCCAACACCAAAGTTTAAAAGCATCAATTCTTTGACAGTCAGCTTTATTTATGGTCCAACTTTCACATCCATATATGACTACTGGGAAAACCATAGCTTTGACTAGACAGACTTTTGTCAGCAAAGTAATGTCGCTGCTTTATAATATGCTGTCTAGTTTTATCATAGCTTTTCTTCCAAGGAGCAAACATCTTTCAATTTCATGGCTGCAGTTGCCATCTGCAGTGATTTTGGAGCCCAAGAAAATGAATCAGTTATATATATATATATAACTTATATATATATATATATATATCCCCACCCTTTTTTAGATTTCCTTCCAGTCTACAAAGCACTGAGTAAAATTCCCTGTTCTATATACAGGTTCTAATTAGTTATTGATTTTATATATAGTAGTGTATATATGTCAAAACTTCAAATTTATTTCATTCCCCCTTATGCCCTTGGTAACAGTAAGCTTGTTATCTACATCTGAAACTCTATTTCTGCTTTGCAAATATATTCATCTGAACCATTTTTATGGATTCCACATATAAGTTATATTATTCAATATTTGTCTTCCTCTTTCTAACTTACTTCACTCTGTATGACAATTTCTAGACCCATCCATGTTAATGCAAATGGCATTAATTTGTTCCTTTTTATGGCTGAGTAATGCTCAACTGTATATATGTACCCTATCTTCTTTATCCATTCCTCTGTTGATGGACATTTGGGTTGCTTCCATATCTTGGCTATTGTAAATAATGCTGCAACAAACATTGGGGAGCATATATCTTTTTGAATTATGGTTTGCTCTGAATGCATTATAGCCCAGGAGTGTGATTGCTATATCATGTGAGGCTTTACCCTTAGATTTTTAAGGAACCTCCATACTGTTCTTTGAAGTGTCTATCCCACTTTACATTCCCACCAACAGTGTAGGAGGATTCCTTTTTCTTCACAGCCCCTCCAGCATTTATTGTTTATAGATTTTGTCATGATGACCACTCTGACCAGTGTGAGTTGATACCTCACTGCAGTTTGGATTTGCATTTCTCTAATAATTAGTATGTTGAGCATCTTTTCATGTGGTTTTTTTTGGGGGGGGCATCTGTATGTCTTCTTTGAAATAGAAATGTCTATTTATGTCTTCTACCCATTTTTTTGATTGGGTTGCTGTTTTCTTGATATTGAGCTACATGAGTTGTTTGTATATTTTGGAGATTAACCCTTTGTCAAGTGCTTCATTTGCACATATTTTCTCCCATTCTGGGGGTGGTCTTTCATTTTTTTATGGTTACCTTTAAGTTTAACTAGGTCCCACCTGTTTGTTTTTGTTTTCATTTTCATAACACTAGGCAGTGGATTGGAAAAGGTCTTGCTATGATTTATTTCAGAGTACTCTCCTTGTGTTTTCCTCTAATACTTTTATAGTATCTGGTCTTACACTTAGGCCTTTAATCCACGTTGAGTTTATTTTTGCATATGCCGTTAGAGAGTATTCGGATTTTATTCTTGTACATGTAGCTGCCCAGTTTTTCCACCACTACTTCTTAAAGAGACTGTCTTTTCCTCCATTGTGTATGCTTGCTTCCCCGTCATCGATTAGGTGGCCACAGATGTGTGAGTTTATCTCAGGACTTTCTATCCACTCCATTGAGCTATATTTCTGTTTTTGTGTCAGTACCATACTTTCTTGATTACTGTAGTTTTGTCATACAGTCTGAAGTGAGGTAAGTTGATTCCCCAAGCTCTGCTGTCATTTCTCAAGATAGCTTTGTCTATTTGTGGTCTTTTGAGTTTCCATACAAAGTGTAAATTTTTTGTTCTAATTCTGTGACAACAAATGGCAATTTGATTTAATTACACCGAATCTATATGATCGCTTTGGGTATTATAGTCATTTTCACAAAACTGATTCTTCCAATCCAATAACATGAAATCATGATATATCTGTCCATATATTTGTGCCGTGTTTGATTTCTTTCATTAGTATCTTACATTTTTCTGAGTATAGGTCTTTTGCCTCTTTTTGTTGTTACTGTACAAGGACTTTCAAGAGTCTTCTCCAGCGCCACAGGTTGAAGGCATCAATTCTTCAGCACTCAGCTTTCTTTATGTTCCAACTCTCAATTTTGTACATGACTACTGGAAAAACCATAGCTTTGACTACATGGACCTTTGTCAGTAAAATGATGTCTCTGCTATTTAATATGCGGTTAAATAGGTTGCTCTAGGTCGGTCATTGCTTTTCTTCCAAGGAGCAAGTGTCTTAACATCATGGCTGCAGTCACTGTTCACAGTGGTTTTGGAGCACAGGTAAATAAAAATCTGCCCCTGATTCCACTTTTCCCCATCTATTTGCCATGAAGTGATGGGACCAGAAGCCATAATTAACATTTTTTCAATGTTGAGCTTTAATCCATCTTATTCACTCTCCTGTTTCATGATCATCAAGAGATTCTTTAGTTTCTCTTTACTTTCTGCTATCAAAATGGTATCATCTGCATATACGAAGTTGTTGATATTTCTCCCAGCAGTCTTCATTCCAGTTTGTGCTTCATCCAGCCTGGCATTTCACATGATGTACTTGACATATATAAATAAGCACGGTGACAATATGCAACCTTGACATACTCCTTTCCCGATTTGGAACCAGTCCATTGTTCCATGTCCAGTTCTAACTGTTGCTTCTTGACCTGCATACAGATTTATCAGGCATTTCTCCAAAGAAGACATATGGATGGCTAACAAACACATGAAAAGATCCTCAACATCACTCATCATCAGAGAAATGCAAATCAAAACCACAATGAGGTACCATTTCACACCAGTCAGAATGGCTGCGATCCAAAAGTCTGCAAGCAATAAATGCTGGAGAGGGTGTGGAGAAAAGGGAACCCTCTTACACTGTTGGTGGGAATGCAAACTAGTACAGCCACTATGGAAAACAGTGTGGAGATTCCTTAAAAAATTGCAAANGTCAGAATGGCTGCGATCCAAAAGTCTGCAAGCAATAAATGCCGGAGAGGGTGTGGAGAAAAGGGAACCCTCTTACACTGTTGGTGGGAATGCAAACTAGTACAGCCACTGTGGAAAACAGTGTGGAGATTCCTTAAAAAATTGCAAATAGAACTGCCTTATGACCCAGCAATCCCACTGCTGGGCATACACACCGGGAAAACCAGAACTTAAAGAGACACATGTACCTCAGTGTTCATTGCAGCACTGTTTATGATAGCCAGGACATGGAAACAACATAGATGTCCATCAACAGATGAATGGATAAGCAAGCTGTGGTACATATACACAATGGAGTATTACTCTGCCATTAAAAAGAATACATTTGAATCAGTTCTAATGAGATGGATGAAACTGGAGACTATTATACAGAGTGAAGTAAGCCAGAAAGAAAAACACCAATACAGTATACTGACACATATATATGAAATTTAGAAAGATAGTAATGATGACCCTATATGTGAGACAACAAAAGAGACATAGATATAGAGAAAGAACTTTTGACCTCTGAGGGAGAGGGAGAGGGTGGGAGGTTGGGAGAATGGCATTGAAGCATGTATACTATCATGTAAAAAACGAGGTGCCGGTCTATGTTCAATGCAGGATGCAGGATGCTTGGGGCTGGTGCACGGGGATGATCCAGAGAGACGTTGTGGGGTGGGAGGTAGGAGGGTGATTCAGGATTGGGAGCTCGTGTACACCTGTGGTGGATTCATGTCGATGTATGGCAAAGCCAATAGAGTATTGTAAAGTAAAATAAAGTAAAAAAAAAAAAAAAAAAGAAAGAAAGAAAACAGGAAGAATTGATTCATAAGAATTTGTGAGAAAGTTGGAGAATTTTCAGAAAAGTTTGTAGAATTTTCAGAAAAGTCTGTAAAGAGAAAAGCAGTATCTAGCAAGTAAATCTGTAGGGACTCACACTATCCCTTATAAGTTATTTCAATGAAATGGGACATCATTCTGGAGTCAAAAACTGGACAAAATGATGATGTTATTACAAATAATAGGCTTCCCTAATGGCTCAGTGGTAAAGAATCCACCTGCCAATGCAGAAGTTGTTGGTTCAATAATTGGGTTGAGATGATTCCCTGAAGAAGGAAATGGCAACCCACTCCAATATGCTTGCCTGGGAAATCCCTTGCACAGAGGAGCCTGGTGGGCTACAGTCCATAGGGTTGCAAAGACTAGGACACTACTGAGTGAAAAATTAAAGTATGCATTTTGTTCTATTGTGTTGGCCAAAAAGTTCATTTATACTTTTCCATAAGGTACTAAGGAAAATCTATATGAAGTTTTTGGCCAACCCAATAGAAACAAAGAAATGTAAGTTTCAGAAATGGAAAAAATGCTATAAATGAACATAAATATGACTTATATGCCTTTTCACATTGCAGTTAATTTTATTTTAAGGAAAGGTATATTATTTTCAGTTCAGTTCAGTTGCTCAGTCATATCTGACTGTTTACAACCCCATGAGCTTCAGCATGCCGGGTCTCCCTGTCCATCACCAATTCCCAGAATCTACCTAAAATCATGACCATTGAGTCAGTGATGCCATCCAACCATCTCATCCTCTGTCGTCCCTTTCTCCTCCTGCCCTCAATCTTTCCTAGCATCAGAGTCTTTTCCAATGATTCAACTCTCCTCATCAGGTGACCAAAGTATTGGAGTTCAGCTTCAGCATCAGATCTTCCACAGAACACCCAGGACTTATCTCCTTCAGAATGGACTGGTTGGATCTCCTTGCAGTCCAAGGGACTCTCAAGAGTCTTCTCCAACACCACAATTCAAAAGCATCAATTCTTCAGCTCTCAGCTTTCTTTATGGTCCAACTCTCACATCCATACCTAACTACTGGAAAAACCATAGTTTTGACTAGATGGACCTTTGTTGGCAAAGTAATGTCTCTGTTTTTTAATATGCTGTCTAGGTTTGTCATAACCTTCATTCCAATGAGTAAGCATTTTTTAATTCATAGATGCAATCACCATCTGCAGTGATTTTGGAGCCCCCCAAAATAAAGTCTGACACTGCTTCCATTGTTTCCGCATCAAATTGCCAAGAAATGATGGGACTGGATGTCATGATCTTAGTTTTCTGAATGCTGAGCTTTAAGCCAGCTTCTTCACTCTCCTCTTTCATCAAGACCCTCTANCATTTACACTCAAATAAAAAGAATCATCTATTTTACTAAAAATGTTAAAAAAAAAAAAAAGAAGAAGGATGTAAGGTGGTCTGGTATTCCCATCTGTTGAAAAAATTTCCACAGTTTGTTGTGATCCATGCTGTCAATGGCTTTAGCGTCATCAATGAAGTAGAAGTAGATAGTTTTTTTCTGGAATTCCCTTGCTTTTCAAATGAGACTATACAAAAAAGAAAAATATATATATATATATATGTATATGTATATATATCTCCTACAGATGCTATCAGAAAACTACTAGAATTAAATAAATTTGGTAAAATTTCAGGATACAAAATTAATGCACAGAAATCTCTTGCATTCCTGTATAGTAGCAATGAAAAATCAAAAAGAGGGATTTGGGAAACCATCCCATTTACCATCACATCAAATAGAAATGCCACTCTTTCTTGAAGTGCTAGTGCTCCCTCTCATAAGTGATCGCCACCACATTACAGAGCCTTTATGAAAATTAATCGTAGAAAAAGACCCAAAGTATTTTGAAGTTCTGGGCTTCCCTGGTAGCTCAACCAGTAAAGAATCTGCCTGCAATGCAGGAGACCCCAGTTCATTTCCTGGGTTGGGAAGATACCCTGGAGAAGGGATATGCCACTCACTCAAGTATTCTTAGGCTTCTCTGCTGGCTCAGATGGTAAAGAATCTGCCTGCAATACGGGAGCCCTGGCTTCAGTTTCTAGGTTGGGAAGATTCCCTGAAGGAGGGCATGGCAACCCCCTCCGGTATTCTTGCCTGGAGAATACCCATGGACAGAGAAGCCTGGAAAGCTACAGTCCATGGGGTCACAGAGAGTCAGACACGACTGAGTGACGAAGCACACCACAGCACTATAAAGTCCTAAAAAGAAAAGCATAAAGTAAAGCCAAGTAATTGCCATATTATCATTATTATGCATCACTACGTCAGATTGCTTCAGAAAGGTCACTCGTGGAACTGAAAAACTAGTATTGGAGTGAGTGATATACTAAATTGATTAATATTAAAAATGGTATATAAGAATCCTTGCCCCTCAGGAATTTACATTTCATTAGGCAAATAACTAAATATAAGTACTAAAGCAGCACTCCATGCATAGCAACAAATACAGAATTCTCAGATAACAAATAAAGGTGAAATTTGCCTCCCAGCACATGTACATTTGTCTTCATATTAAACACTTCACAACCAGAATTTAAAATATTTACAGCTCTAGGGGTTCCAATAACTTCTTAAGTAATTTTATAAGGCACTCTCTGAACAACTATTAGGAATCACATGATACTGCATGAAATCAAATCTGTAGATTTGATAAGTATAGAACTTCTTAGTAAGTGTCTTTGTGTTCTCAAAAAATATAAACTTTTCAAGCCAGGAATCTAAACTTTAGCAAAACAAAAATGAGAATTTCAAATGTTTTCCATACTCTGTCAGTGCTACCCACTTTTAGTCATCAGAGACATAAGCTATGTAAAAGAATTTGTATATTAATTTCAATGAGGCATTTTGATGCACAGAAGAACTGGGATGAATCAAGATTCAAAAATATTTGCCTGTCCAATTCATACAAAAGGCCAGCCAATGCAAATGTAGTTGTAAATTCAAATATCGGAATTACTAGATTATTATGTGCCCCCCAAAATTGTCAATTTATTATAGAGATTTGTAAATTATTACTCACCTCTTATGAAATGTGTTCATTTCTGTTTACTTTCATTCACACATATAGCTTACTTTTTAAAAACTACAAAAAGTAAACAAAAAATTAAGAATTTGCTGCTAACAGACCTGCTTTACAAGAAATACTAAAGCAATTTCCTCAGGATTAAAGCAAGTAAACCCAGATAATAATTTGAATCCACATGAATAGGGAGTACTGCTGCTGCTGCTAAGTCACTTCAGTCGTGTCTGACTCTGTGCAACCCCACAGACGGCAGCCCAAGAGGCTCCCCCATCCCTGGGATTCTCCAGGCAAGAACACTGGAGTGGGCTGACATTTCCTTCTCCAATAGGGAGTACTAGTATAGGTAATTATGTAATTATATTTTTAAAAGACTATAAATACATTTTTATTCTTTCTCATAACTTATTTATAAAGCAATTTAATAATAATAATTTAATAAAATAAAATATAAGCCCAAATATAATGTTGGACTTATATAGATATGTAATATTTTATAATACATTTGCTAATAACAGCTTTAAGGTCATGAGTAAGAACAAAGCCATTTTTCACTAAGAAATATCTATACATGGTAAACTAATAATTATAACATTTATAATACTAATAGGTATATACGTGTGTGTGTGTGTGTGTGTGTGTATATAATATCACACAAAGGGAGAAAAGGGAATAGAGCTATATAGGATAACATTTCTATATATTGGAATTAAGTTAGTATATACCTGAAGATGATTCTGACAAGCTTAAATGTATATGATTAGCCCTGGAGCAACCACTAAAACAAAAAAAAAAACTAAAAAAAAAGAAAAAATGCTCAAAATAATTTAGTGAAACCTCATTAAAAATATTGAAACGTTAAATAGAAATGATTTACTGAATGCAAAAGGAAACAAGGAAAAATAGAGAAGCAAAAAATTCAAGATGTGAAAAAATAAAATGGTATATATAAATACAGCCATAGTAATAAAAAATTAAATGTGAATAAATTAAACAACCCAAGAGGCAGAGATTGTTAGACTAAATTTTTTTCTAAACTTTATATGTTGAAACATTAATGCCCAGTGTGATGGTATTAAAGGGTGGGACCTTTTGAGAAATATTTAAATCATGAGGTAGAGCTTTCACAAGTGTTAGTATTCTTAATAATTAATATATAGAGACCTCACAGGGATCCTAAGCCATTTCCACATGGAAGGAGCAAAATGCTGCTAACTATGAACCAGGAAAGAGGCTCCTCATCTGACCGTGCTCATATGGTGCCCTCAAACTTCCAGTCTCCGGGACTGTGAGAAATACATTTCCCATATTTAAAAACTACCCAGTTTGTGGTGTTTTGTTATAGCAGCTGGAACAGATTAATCCAGTACCACATGTGCAGAGAATACCGCATGCATAGACTGTATCACTCTGCTCTAAGAATATATCAAGCTAACAATGCTTTTGAAAAATCAACAATTCTTGTCTCACATGAGGGAACAGCTAATAAGTAAATGGGCAAACTTGACTTATTTGGATAAATGATTCTATCATGGATGCTGTTTTAAATAACCTTTTTGGCTTTCATCCTGTATGTCCAAAAGTGATATTCGAATTTCACTAGGTATGAAAAGAGCCAAGCAAGGTCATTGTATAGTGGAGTTCCTTTGCAGTGTTCATGTTAAGACCAAGGTTACTACCTGTCCAACAGGCAAATTGTATAAGCATAGAAAGATGTTTGTGGTGCCTAAACAAGTCTTTACCCAAAATATTACACAATAATGGCCACTGCTGATATTACAGGGCTTTTTTAATTATAGAATAAAGTATAGACTGTAATGCTAATAATCAGGCAATAGGCAATAGATATAGGCATAGCTAGTAGGCAAGATTTTCATTTGCCAAGAATGACACCACTTTTTAAAAAAATTATTGGATTTGTGTGTTCATTTTGAGGTTCATAGTGTTTTTGCATGTGGCATTTCAACTAATCTTCACAATGAGGATAAATAAAATCTAGGACAAACCAAGAGAATATATTCTTTTACCAATAATATTTCATTTTTAAGTTAAACATGGCTAAAATCATTCTGTAGCATGCATTTGATGAAGAAAATAATAGCTTTTCTCTGATATTCAAGAGGGTCATCAGATCATATGCTCAACATTTAGCTAGTATAGATTTATGCCTGACCTAGGCTATTATAAATGTATGAACTTTTTTGTAAAAAAAAGCAATTTCTATTTGCAGTTAATCAAATGAGTTATTTCTTTAAGATAGTATCCTAGCAACTTCAGACAGAAGAGGAAGTCCTGCTGATGTTAGAAAGAGATTTGTTTATCACATGTCCAGATCTAACTTCTGAATGTGCTTCAAAGTGTTGCTTTGATCAAGCAACTATCAAAACTGTATGTTATAGAACTAACAAGGTTGTAAGAACCATTTCATAATTTCTGAATCTGAGATGTCCACAGAGAACAATTGTCATTTATAATAAATAGGTTTCTTTAAGTAATAGATTAATGAGAATGTATATCACAAATAAATCCAAGTCATCAGTAACAAAATATTTAACTAAATTTTTCAAATATTTGAGCTGACAGTTAAATAGAAGTTTTCCAAACAACCTTAAAAAACTATGTATCTCAGTCAGTGACAGATGGAAAGGGTTTAAGCCACTAATTTCATCTTTAAGCTGAAGAAATCCCCTGATCTTTGCCTCCAACCTTGACTCTAATTTAAAGCCAGAAGTCAAAAAAAAAAAAAGAAGAAGAAGAAGAAAGAAAGAAAACACTAACCTCAGCTAAAAACCAGCTAACAGTCCAATCCATTCAAGATATTCCATAACTTCATGTCTCTATTAAACTTCTCTCAGGTAATTTGATGCAATAAGAGATGTGGCCTTGATCTACAATTTAACACAAAAATGTAAGGGCCCTATTCATTGGTCAGATTAAGTTAGAGGAAGGAGCAGGAAATGCAATAACCAAATCAGGAAATTATCCAACCTACACCGCAAAGTTAAACAGCCAAGTAGAAACTGACCCATGTAGGACTGTGAACTGGGCCTTAAGAAGAAGACATCAACAAGCTGTGCAGAGAAAATCTCAGTTTTTTTAAGTTTTATAAGTTAAGATACTATAAAACTTTATATTTGAAAATAAAGATGTGTGCTTCACTTTTTAAATCTTGTAATTCATAATTAATTACTAAAATCAAGGAAAACAGAGCCTGTAATGTTTAAATTTCATGCCTATAAATTTCATTCCCTGAATTTAGTAAACAGAAAGACATTCTAACACTGTTAAATATTGCTTATTATTTACCCTCTGCATCGCTCCCCATGAATCAATGACTATTAAGAAAGTAGGTTAGGCCAGGAGCAATACTGAACATAATGGATACTGGAAATAATAATGTTAAGAAGCAAGATGTGGAACAAATCAATAAATCTGGAAGGGAATCACCTACCCTTAACAGATAACAAAAACAAGGTCAATAATAACATCTCACCTCTAATAAGTTTTAGGCATTGTGATAAATTCTTTATATATATTAGCTCATTTAATTTTCACAACAAACCTACAAGGTAGAAATTATTATTACACTCAATTTGTAGCTGGAAAAAAAATGAGGTTTAAAGAGCTTATGCCCCTTTTCCAGAATTATTCACAAAAGAGACTGTTTGAATTCAATTATTCAGGTCTCTATCACTTCATGGGAAATAGATGGTGAAACAGTGGAAACAGTGTCAGACTTTGTTTTGGGGGGCTCCAAAATCACAGCAGATGTTGACTGCAGNCCTCTCTCTGTGGCTTGCCTCTCTACTCTTTTAGTGATGTCTTTTGATAAACAGTTCTTAAGCCTAATGAAGTTCAGCTTATCAATGGTTTTCTTTATAGCTAGTGTTTTTCTGTGATCTGTTTAAAAAGTTTCTGTCTACCCCAAGGTCCTTTGTTTTCTCTTAAAAGCTTTCTTTTTCACTTTTCATGGTTAGATATACGGTCCATCTAAACACATATTTAAATCTTCATTTCATCAGGAACTGATTTTTTGTGTCTAACATAAGTCAAGATTAATTTTTTTCAGTGTTGACATCCAAGTGACCCAGCATGATTTATTTAAAAGATCCTTCTTTCACCTTACTGTGAAAGAGTAAGTGACACCTTACTGTCACCCTTGTCCTAAATCAAGTGACCATATGTTTTTGGACTCTTTGTTCCATTAATCTATTTGTCTATCTTTGGCACCCCACTCCAGTACTCTTGCCTGGAAAATCCCATGGATGGAGGAGCCTGGTAGGCTGCAGTNAGCAAATTCAGAAGGCTTTTCCGAGTTTTATTTTAATATATCAGAGAATAAAATGATGTCATCAGCATTTATTTTGGCAACTATTCTTTATTTCTCTTTAAATAACACTTATATTCTATGCTGAACATAAAAACAAAGACAAAACATGGTTCCTAACTGATTTCTAAACAACTTTACTAGGGAGATATTTAACTTGCAGACATTTTTTGCAGTATCTTGGTGCATTTCAAAATTCCCTTTGGAATAATTTGACCAAAGTGAAGCTGAATTTTTTTAAAACTTTATTCAAAGACCTAAAAATAATTTTGTTGATCAAGTCATATTTTCCCTATGCACATATGGAAACGAAGTACAAATCATCTTCTATTTTAATCCAGGGACAATTGTGAGAAAACTTTAATGACCTGGAAAGAAAGCTCATAATACCCACAGCTCAGGAAGAAGAGGTGAAGAAAGAGAAGAAAACTCTGAGCTTCAGGTAAAAGGAAAACATTGATGTTGCCTCAATTCAGTTTGTGGGGGGTGCTGGCTGTTCCAGCATGCATCACCTTTAATCCATGAATAATAAAACCACTTTGAAAAGTTACCATGATCTGTTGTCCTTTCTTTCTCAGTGTCCTTTACTGTTGATTTTTCTGTCAACAATTCACAAAAACAGCTCCTTTAGTTACCTCATACCTGTAGTGGAAGACAATATCAAGTCTTTCTGTGATTATTTATGTTTTTCTTATTTCTCAGTAACATTTTGAGACAATATTTTCTCTTATCTGACAGCATTTTATTCAAGCTCCAGAGACCATATTCCTGAAATGTGTTTACATTAAAAAAAANAGTCAAAGCTATGGTTTTTCCACTAGTCATGTATGGATGTGAGTGTTGGACCATGAAGAAGGCTGAGTGCCAAAGAATTGATGCTTTTGAACTGGGGTGTTGGAGAAAACTCTTGAAGGTCCCTTGGACTGCAAGGAGATCAAACTAGTCAATCCTAAAGAAAATCAACCCTGAATATTCATTGGATGGACTGGTGCTGAACTGAAGTTAAAATACTTTGGCCACCTGATATGAAAAGCAAACTCACTGGTAAAGATCCTGATGTTGGGAAAGATTGAGAGCAAGAGCAGAAGGGGGCAACAGAGGATGAGATGGTTGGATGGCATCACTGACTCAATGGATATGAATCTGAGGAAATGCTGCAAGATAGTGAAGAACAGGGAAGCCTGGTGTGCTGCAGTCCATGGGGTCTCGAAGAGTTAGACACGACTTAGCAACAATAGCAATGAGAGAAATATCAATCTGCACGCATGCACAGATGCACCTTGTTTGCATTTTGACAAGAACAAACTGAAAACAATTCATGAAATTGCTGGGAAATTTCAAAAGTGATAGCATATTTGGTGATATGAAAGGATGACTGTGAAGTCAAGTTTTGATATGATAATGGATCATAGTTATTTTTTAAAGGATCCTTATTTTTTAGAGATATTTGTTCAAATACTGTGGATGAAGTAATACGATGCCTAGGATTTGCTTCTAAATAATCCGGAATGAGGGTGGGGAAAGAGAGGATGTACTGGATTGGCCAAAATGTTTGTTTGGGCTTTTCCGTTACATTTTATGGGAAAAACCAAACAAACTCCTGGTTGACCAATCATGGCAGCTGGGGTTGAGTCTATGGGAGTGGATTACATAGCCCCTCCCTAAAAACAAGCATGACTTCATCAATCAAATGACTTACAGGATTACAAATATTTTGGGGCTCTTATTAAAATTCAATTTAACTTTGTTTCATTGCTCTGCCTTACAACCTACATCTAGGTATACAATCACTGGCTATGAAAAATGTGTGAATTTATTCATCAGCCCTAGTTACCTTGGCTTAGAGGCAATATCATATAGTGGCTGAGAGCCGAGAAACTATTCCTGTCCGTGTTTTGTCATCTGCATCTCTAGAAAACCCAGCAAATTCACTTATATTTCTCAGAGCCTCAACTTTCTCTCCTAAAATGGGAAGGAATAAATAAGATTTTGCATGTTTGATGTTATGACCAGTGGCAGCAACACCAGAATAATTCACAGTAGAGGCTTATTCATATTAAAAAATTATGCTGGGTTTCCCTCATAACTTAGTTGTTAAAGAATCTGCCTGCTATGCAGGAGACCCCAGTTTGATTTGCGGGTCGGGAAGATCCCCTGGAGAGGGATAGGCTACCCATTCCAGTATTCTTGGGCTTCCCTTGTGGCTCAGCTGGTAAAGAATCCGCCTGCAATGTAGGAGACCTGGGTTTGATTCCTGGGTTGGCAACATTCCCTGGAGAAAGGAAAGGCTACCCACTCCAGTATTCTGGTCTGGAGAAGTCCATGGGGTCACAAAGAGTCCGACACGACTGAGCAACTTTCACTTTCACNTAGGAGACCTGGGTTTGATTCCTGGGTTGGCAACATTCCCTGGAGAAAGGAAAGGCTACCCACTCCAGTATTCTGGTCTGGAGAAGTCCATGGGGTCACAAAGAGTCCGACACGACTGAGCAACTTTCACTTTCACTTTCCCTGGTGGCTCAGTGGTAAAGAATTCAATGGCCAATGCAGGAGACATGGGTTCGATCCCTGATCTGGGAAGATCCCTCATGCTTCAGACCAACAAAACCCGTGGGCCACAACTACTGAGCCTGTGCTCTAGAGCCCAGGAGTTGCAACTGCTGAAGCCCTTGAACCCATGCTCCACAAGAGAAGCCACCACAATGAGAAGCCCACACACCACAACTTCAGAGTGGCCCCTACTTGCCACAGTTAGAAAAAAAAAAAAANAAATTCAGCATAGTCAAAACTATGTTTTTTCCAGTAGTCATGTATGAATGCGAGAGTTGAACCATAAAGAAAGCTGAGCACCAAAGAATTGATGCTTTTGAACTGTGATGTTGGAGAAGACTCTTGAGAGTCCCTTGGACTGCAAAGAGATCCAACCAGTCCATCCTAATGGAGATCAGTCCTGGGTATTCATGGGAAGGACTGATGTTGAAGCTCCATATTTGGCAACCTGATGTGAAGCACTGACTCATGGAAAAGACCCTGATGCTGGGAAAGATTGAGGGCAAGAAGAGAAGGGGACAACAGAGGATAAGATGGTTGGGTGACATCATCAACTGGATGTACATGAGTTTGAGCAAGCTCCAGGAGTTGGTGATGGACAGGGAAGCTTGGTGTGCTGTAGTTCATGGGGTAACGAAGAGTTGGACATGACTGGGCTACTGAACTGAACTATATATAAAACATGACATATATATGTCATATATATAAAACATTTACTAACACATTCAATTACTGTAAGCTTCTATTGAAATAAATTTGGTTGTTTTCCTACTAATAAAAAATTAGTTTTGCAACAAAATATATATGTTCATATTATATACATACATATATATTATATATATTTTTTCTTGAATGAATAGGAAAGTATTTTATGTATAGACAAAAATTAACAGATCCTCAGCCCATGGTTCTTAAAGAATATGTAAAAAAATAATTATAGACATAGAAATTGCTTCATTTAGCAATAAAATAGAGTATTATTTTCANATTTTTTCTTGAATGAATAGGAAAGTATTTTATGTATAGACAAAAATTAACAGATCCTCAGCCCATGGTTCTTAAAGAATATGTAAAAAAATAATTATAGACATAGAAATTGCTTCATTTAGCAATAAAATAGAGTATTATTTTCAATGAACATTTCTTTTAATAAAATTGTATTTGTGAAGTGTTGCCCTCAAAACTACCACTTAATTATATCTGAAATCTAATCAGGTCACTTATTTAAGGAAAGAGATTGCAGGACTCTTAAATTCTAAGCCAAGAAACAACTGAATTCTAGAGCTTATTTATTCTTCTTGCTGTATAGGAAGTTATCTAGAAATATTACTTCAATTAAAGTTTTCTGTATTAGCTTTTTTTTCTTCCTTTCAATGTTAAAATAAATATTTTTATATCTAAATAATTTAAGGAATGTTTTTCTCTGAGGCTGAATAACTGCTTTTTTCCTATAGTCTATTTTTCTTGGGTTAAAAATTTTGTTAGGTCCATTATAAGCAAAATATCAATAAGGAGATAAGAGCTAGCATAAAGCCATCATGCTCCACAGACTACACAGATTAGATGCAAATTGACTCAGGGGAGGAAAAAAAAAAAAGTCTCCCAATCTTCGCATATTATTTCTCCCTTACCACACCTCCAAAAGAACCCTTCCAAATAACCTCAATAATTCAGAAGTTTGCTTTTCATAGGCAAGATTTGTCTTTAAGGAAATTAATGAAATCCTTCTTTTTAGAATTCTTTTATTTTCTCAGTTCTCACATGATTAGACCATGTTAAAAAGAGCACTTCAAGCTTGCTTAAAACAGTACCCTTCAAATCTTGCTCCATCAGTTATGTGGCAGTTCAATCGATATTAGATAGCATCAAAAATCTATTTCTTGTCCCTGACAAGAGAAGGTGGGCCCTAAGATTAACTGTTCTAAATGGCAAATGCAAGCTTTATACTATCTCAAATTGCCAACTATTTTTGCCTCTATACATTATTGGAACGATGGTCAAAGCCTGGGTCTTTTAATTACATAAAAGCTTAATTTTTAATTATGATTGAAAGATTGTGAAAAGATAAGCCACCAAATCACCTCAAAGTCACTGAAAGGCTGAGATTGTTTTCTGTCAGGTATTTGGCTCATAAAAACTGATTGAAGTTATATATAGTCTTTTAGTTTCTGTCAAATACCATCAAAAATGAAACTGAGGGTGCCAGAGAAATTCTCAGAATAGTGTATGCACAAAGTTGTCGGACACAGTTTTTCAGGAAAAAGGAACACAAATCTCAACAGTTTCTCACTTCAAGAAATAAATTAAAATATAGAAATACATCTACTATATTTAACTGAAATACTCAAAGCAGAAAACACCTAAAAACACCATGGTAAATCAAGATTTCTGTTGATAATCTTTACTTCACTTTTATATCTGAATTTAGAGAAAATACGAAACTATTGTGGAAAGTTTGGGAAAGAAAACAAGAAAGAATGACAATAACTAACTAACGTTTAGCACATATCCATCAAGCACTGTGATAAATCTGTGAATTCATTTAATACTGAAAACAATCCTTCATGATTAACAGTGTGCTATTACCACTATTTTTAAGATGTAGAAACTAATGTAGAAAGTAGCATACATGGCATTCAAACCCAGACAGCTTTGCTAAAGATTAAATTTATCCACGGTTCCACTGAACAGAGAACATATTTTATTTATTCTTATCTATGTATTTCTTCTATTGAATTTTCAAGCCAATTTGTTACAGCTCAAAACAATAGCAAATTAAGGATGTCAATTTTCCTGGGAAATCTAACCCAAAAAAATTAGCACCAAACATTATGTGCTCACTTTATGAATTGATGCAGTTATTTTCACTACCTATTTTTGCATAAAAATACTGAGGTTTAAATTTGTACTTCAGGATACGTAGAAACAAACATAGCTTTCTTTACTGTCTGGATTCCCCAGTTCCTACTAAAGGCAGAAAAGAGGTGAACAGTTAGAAGTAACTAAACTTCATTTTGCTTAAAAACAATCTTTTTTTTTTTTTAATAAATATTCATGCAATTCTACATTGAAATTCTCTAGGTTGACTTCTCTTTCTTTGGTCTCTTTCCAGACTCTTTTCCTCTGCCTAGATGGTAATTATACATGGAAAAGCCTCTGTAACCTCAATGTCAAGGAATTGGAGGAGGAGTGATGAGCAAGAGATGTCTCCCCATGCCATTCTCCACTCCAAGTTCCATCTCTGAGCCTGTAGCTCTCCCCTCACTATTGGAAATAATTTTGGTCTGGTCTGCAGGCATAAGCAAAGTACTGTGATGGTTCCTGGGGAACTCAGCCATTTCTAATGATAATGTATCATTGAGACATGTTTTAGAAATATAGAATCTTAGGACCCACCAGACCTACAGAATCAGAACATACATTGAATCCAGATCCCTGGTAAATGCACTTCAAAGTCTGAAAAGCACTGCTCTAATGGATATCATCTTTCTTTCTTATTTTATGATCTTTGATCCTACCCTTCATTTTGTGGACAAGGCAATGGCACCCCACTCCAGTACTCTTGCCTGGAAGATCCCATGGATGGAGGAGTCTGGTGGTCTGCAGTCCATGAGGTCGCTAAGAGTCAGACGCGACTGAGCGACTTCACTTTCACTTTTCACTTTCATGCATTGGAGAAGGAAATGGCAACTCACTCCAGTGTTCTTGCCTGGAGAATCCCAGGGATGGGGGAGCCTGGTGGGCTGCCGTCTATAGGGTTGCACAGAGTTGGACACGACTGAAGCGACTTGGCAGCAGCAGAAATGTCATTCTTTAGCCTATATATACACATAGGAGAAAATACATTTCAAAAACAATTCCCAAAATATAAAATAAGACTACCTTTATAATTTTTGTGACCAATCAAAATTTTCTCTCCACAATTAATTATGAAATCTTCCTATTTTTAATGAGTTAAATTTTGCTACAAACATGAAATCTTCTGCACTTTTTCTGGTTTATTAAAAGTCCTATTTTACATACTTGAGTAAAGGGTTTTAGTTTTCTTTACATTTGTGCAAACTATGTATATTACTAAGTTAGCTCTTAGATAGTTAATTTTCTAGTTTACTGATTGTGTGAATCTTTTTTCAATTAAGTTTCCTACCATTTATTGCTAGTATATGGTTATCGTTTTCTACAGCTATTGTTTTTACTGTTTTGACAGTCATGTTGTAATTAGCACTAATAAATAATCTTAAACATTCAAGTATATACTATGCCTTATTTATAATTCATGTAAAATACTCCTAACAGAACTGCATTTGCTTTTTTAATCCAAAGCAGGTTTTTTTAGAGAATAGAGAATTTTTCTTTTAGAGAACTATCTCTAAGATTGAACATTTATATTATTTTTGTTCCTGTTCTCTAATTTATTAATTTCTGATTTTATCTTTACCATTTCTCTCCTGCTTTTCTTGGGATTGTTTTGGGGTGATATTTCTAATTTATCTGATACTAATGGTATGACCCTCTTTTTTCATTTACTTG
Source organism: Neotragus pygmaeus (assembly GCA_006410875.1). Lineage (NCBI taxonomy): Eukaryota > Metazoa > Chordata > Mammalia > Artiodactyla > Bovidae > Neotragus > Neotragus pygmaeus. The sequence goes on along the minus strand of SJYV01004256.1, from coordinate 16,151 downwards.
ATACATCTTTCTTATCCTTTAACTTTTAAGTAATCTATATCATTTGTTTTAGATACAGCCAAAGCATTTTAAACACTGACTGTGGATTTTATCTAACTATCTAATTTGAGACGTTTATAGTTTTGTTATAGGATTTCAGTACACTTGCATTTATTATCAAAGGTGCTAAAATGAAGTGAAGTGAAAGTTTCTCAGTTGTGTCCAACTCTTTCGGACCCCATGAACTATACAGTCCATGAAATTCTCTAGACCAGAATACTAGAGTGGGTAGCCTTTCTCTTCTCCAGGGGATCTTCCCAATCCAGGGATTGAACCCGAGTCTCCTGCATTGCAGTTGGATTTATTACCAGCTGAGCCACAAGGGAAGCTCAAAGGTGTTATGCTTGGCATTGTACTGTCACCTGGCTTTTTGCTTTATCAATGTTTACTTAACCACGTTATTTGTTCTCTTCAATAAAAAAAATAGAATGCATTTAGTTTCTTTTCTTTAACTGTTCAAAAACCATTTGTGACTTACAATTTTTTTTTTCATTTTTAACAACTTCAAAAAGTGAAATGTTAGTCACTCAGTCATGTCCCACTCTATGGGACCCTATGGACTGTAGCTCTCCAAGATCCTCTGTCCATAGAAATTTCCAGGCAACATTGTAGAGTGGGTAGCTATCCCCTTTTCCAGGGTATAACCTTACTTGAGTCTATTTCTCTAATTATCAGTATAAATAATATAATCACATCTATTAGTTTGTACTTATGTTTAGAAGAAAACTAGTTTTATNATTTCCAGGCAACATTGTAGAGTGGGTAGCTATCCCCTTTTCCAGGGTATAACCTTACTTGAGTCTATTTCTCTAATTATCAGTATAAATAATATAATCACATCTATTAGTTTGTACTTATGTTTAGAAGAAAACTAGTTTTATTTTCTGGAGAAGGCAATGGCACCCCACTCCAGTACTCTTGCCTGGAAAATCCCATGGATGGAGAAGCCTGGTAGGCTGCAGTCCATGGGGTCGCTGAGGGTCGGACACTACTGAACGACTTCACTTTGACTTTTCACTTTCGTGCATTGGAGAAGGAAATGGCAACCCACCCCAGTGTTCTTGCCTGGAGAATCCCAGGGATGGGGGAGCCTGGTGGGCTGCCGTCTATGGGGTCACACAGAGTCGGACACGACTGAAGTGACTTAGCAGTTTTCTTTTCAAATTACTTCCTGGTATTGTTGTATAACTGAACATTTTAGAGAATGTTGATTATCTGTTATAAATTAACTTCTTTTAATGATTAAAATATTAAATGATAACCACTATAATCATAGATGTCAAAAATAAATGTTGATTAATATCATCGAATCTAACCAAATTACAATATACCAAAATGGGAGGGTTGAGGAAAGAGAACTAGGCATGTTTGTTACGGGCACAATACAGTCAGGAAGAAAGAGAACTAAATCCATATCTTGTCTATGAACAGCCAATAGATAATTTCTGAAAAATGAAAAAGTAGAAGTAGCAATGTAAGCATATTACTGATATTTAGATATGCAGATGCAAACGCCAGAAAAAACAACTTAATAAAGGAGTGGGACATGGGGGAAGAGAGAAAGAACTTCTACATTTCATGAAAAGAACTTGCAGGACCCTTTCACTCCTGAAAAGTGAAAGGGTCAATCATTACTTTAATTTTAAATACAAACATTAAATTAAAAATATACATTTTATAGGTATAGCAGTACAAAAATACCAAAGTGATACTGCCTGCCTGCATTTTCTTTTAGAGTACCTATAAGTCGGTTCTATTATTAGCTATATAAAAAAAGTGCTTTCTTAAATTTCTTTATGCTTTTTATAATATAAATTTTAAGAATACTCCTTATCTTATAAACATCATATTGTGCATTTATTTGACTTTATGCTTAACTCATTCTTGAGCAGAAATCTCTCCATGCTTAGAAATAGACCAGAGGCAGCAGTGTCTGGCTACTCTTGATTCCCCTCATTTTCTACCTTTTTGCTTTAGAATTCTCTCAACAGACATCAATCTAAAATTTTGTCTAATATAAATTTATATCATTATTTTAATAATTTTGCATTCTTTAGGAAGAGGCAAGAATCAGTTCAGTTCAGTTGCTCAGTCGTGTCCGACTCTTTGCAACCCCATGAATCGCAGCACACCAGGCCNATTATACAGAGTGAAGTAAGCCAGAAAGAAAAACACCAATACAGTATACTAACGCATATATATATGGAATTTAGAAAGATGGCAACAATAACCCTGTATGCGAGACAGCAAAAGAGACACAGATGTATAGAACAGTCTTTTGGACTCTGTGGGAGAGGGAGAGGGTGAGGCGATTTGGGAGAATGGCATTGAAATATGTATAATAAATATCATATAAGAAATGAATCATTCAATGCAGGATACAGGATGCTTGGAGCTGGTGCACTGGGATGACCCAGAGGTATGGTACGGGGAGGGAGGTGGGAGCGGGGTTCAGGATGGGGAACACGTGTACACCCATGGCAGATTCACGTTGATGTATGGCAAAACCAATACAATATTGTAAAGCAATTAGCCTCCAATTAAATATATATATATATATATATATATATATAAATTTTAAATATATTGAAATTATGAAACAATTTAAATGGTTGAAAATAACCCAGGCCAAAGCAAAATGTACACATCCAAATAAGATTAGCACCAACTCACAGAGGGCAATTTTTAGCCTGATGAGACAGGTAGTTCTTTTGGCAGAGCACAGCCACAAGCACTTGTTATGGCAAGTCAGAATTTCATCTTATCCAATTTGATTTTGTTTCTAGAGCCGCAGGCTGAGTCACCTCTGATATGTAATGCAATTTGTTACATCACTATACACTGAAAACACTATGGCCCAGAATTCTCTAAACATTAAAATACATTCTTTATTTTCAGAAAAATATATATTATTGAAATGTTTAGAAGGCCATGAAAACTATCTGTAATCTATGATCTTGCTAAAAGAAGCTAAAACTGTTTCATGATTCCCAATAAGCTGATAATTTTAAAACCCTTATCAGTAAAAGCCAATATTTCCATTGAACTATTACCGTGCTACTTTGTTATATTCAGGAGGATTCATTCCAGTTGTTGTGCTTGTCATTTTTAATATAAACAGATAATATCCAAGTTTTGCTTTAGAAAACAAATGACTGTAAATGCTGTTACTATTTACCAAACTATGACTCAGAAGCAAAAGCAAAAATAGATTGAATTTGTTTCTTATTGATTAACTTACAAATTGTTAGCCTTCTTTCTGAGCTCCTTGAAAGCAAAATAGGTACCACACAAATAGATGTAAAGATTGTCCTGACTGTAGGCTTGTCATTAGGCTGTTAATAAAAACTAAGTATCAGTGAGCACCTTTCCTGGGAAAATATGATAAGGGTGGCACTGAAAATCTGGCATCCTTACATTACCATTATCAGGCTCTGAAAAATCTTGGCTGAATTGAAGCTGAAAAATAATTTACCACATCACCAGTTGAAACAGGATGTTCAGCTCATCCAAAGTCTACTTAATGTACATTTGACTCTCTCCTCCAAGAGGCTTGGAAATCATTCACAGTGAAATAACAAGTTATCCAAAGATAGGCTGACAAGCACAATGTAGGAAAGATGCCCGTACCGATTAAGCCCCAGGCTATCATGGTTGAGCTGCAGAAACCTGAAGAGAGTAAGAAGATAAGGAATAAGTTATATGGGCCAAAACTTAGTTTATAATTTAGAAGAGAGAGAGTTCAAGATATGAAAAATCCTAATTAAAGATATTCTCTCCATATATCTCACATGCTCACATCTCTTTGACAATTTTGAAATGGAAATATCTTTTCTCCTAAAATTCAATATGTTAAAAATATCTTTAGCACATTTCCTTTGGCTGTTGATTATCAGAAATATCAGTTCGTGATTTTTTATGAATTTCAAAACGTTTTATATCTGTGTTGGACAATGGACTTAATACTAACAGAAGTGAAAGAACATTGGAGATTAAATGTTGAAACAGAAATAGAATTGAAATACTTGGTCTTTCCTCAAAAGGCTTTCTGAAGAGGTTGATCAATGGAAAGATATTCAAAATATGGAAATCAATCCAGCCGTCAGGAAAGTTTCACCCTTGTCCTTTAGAAAAGGTTAATAAGAATTTATTATTAATAGGCCTGAACTTAAGAGTTCCAAATGAAATGTGAGTAACAGTGGTGAGACAGGTATATCATTTGAGAAGTAAAGTAATGGCATGAGATTATTTCCAGGGCAGTAAATGACTATTACTTCATCCCAATGCAACACAGAAGTGGAAAACACTTCCCTCGTTAGGTATAAGACAGTTTCTCAAACACAGCCCTGAAACACCCACCCTCTTCGCATTACCAGTGGGAATCTAGACTCCTAAAGAGCAATTTCACCATCATTTAACACACTCCCATGGTGCAGTTATTTTGAAGTGCAATGGCCATATGATGGGAACAATTTTGAAGTCTGTCCTTTTTCCAAACAATTCAGCTTATTTTTGCTCACAAATTACAGTTTTCTGAATACTAACTCTAAAATGGAGTTCTAAGGGGGAAAAAAAAGAATATATTCTGCTGATATCTAATCTTCTATTACTTCATTTCAGTCCAAATCATATATATTCAAAAACCACATTATCTTACTGTCATCATATGTTATGTAAGATTTTGTACTACTTAAGTTATATACCTGTTATATCACTAGTCATCAGTTCTTTGGACAGTAATCAATATGATGAGTGATATAAGTGATTTCAGATGAGGGGTTTGCTGATGAATATGAATTGCATCTCTTCTTTCTTGCCCTACCTACACTTTTATGGAGTTATTCATCACCGTTGAAACAGAGGGCTATAAACATTCCAGGAGGGAAACAAAAAGTCCCTGTAACTTACGGACTGAAAAATGAGCTCTCACAAACTTTAAAGCATCCTTTACTTAGAGAATTAACATCTACTAATATTAAGTTATATCCTTCCTCACTGAGTTTCTTTACTACTAAGGGGAAGACATATTTAGAAAACGGCTTTCCCTAAATTAAAGATAAAACTTTCTCCTTAGGACAGAAAGTATGAGTGATCAGTCTATTTTAACCTGGTTCTTTAGAAAGTGAATAAAGGATGGAAGTATTGTTATAAAGAAAACTGGCTCTAAGAAGCAATGTTCAGTTCAGTTCAGTCACTCAGTTGTGTCTGACTCTTTACGACACCATGAATTGCAGCACGCCAGGCCTCCCTGTCCATCACCAACTCCCGGAGTTCACTCAGACTCACGTCCATCGAGTCAGTGATGCCATCCAGCCATCTCATCCTCGGTCATCCCCCCTTCCTCCTGCCCCAATCCCTCCCAGCATCAGAGTCTCTTCCAATGAGTCAACTCTTCACATGAGGTGGCCAAAGTATTGGAGTTTCAGCTTTAGCATCATTCCTTCCAAAGAACACCCAGGGCTGATCTCCTTTAGGATGGACTGGTTGGATCTCCTTGCAGTCCAAGGGATTCTCAAGAGTCTTTTCCAGCACCACAGTTCAAAAGCATCAATTCTTTGGCGCTCAGCTTTCTTCACAGTCCCACTCTCACATCCATACATGACCACTGGAAAA
>SJYV01004250.1:0-11907 GCA_006410875.1 Neotragus pygmaeus | reverse complement strand
TTTTCCAGCCCTTCACTTTCAGTCTGTATGTGTCCGTTGTTTTGAGGTGGGTCTCTTGTAGGCAGCAGAAAGTGCTCTAATCTCATCAATGAACATCAGGTAGCACTTAACTATTAATTTATAATGGGATTCATAATAGATAATTTTTTGATTGCCTGATAGATAGGTAAACTTTTATTTACATTGACTGTGCTACAATGCAGATTTTCCTCTATATAGATATACATAAAATATTAGTAAATAGTTATTCCTTTTGTCTCTCCTGCATCATTAATTTTTTCAATATGTGACTTCAGGGAAAAATGAAACTTAATAATGAAAAATTAAAAACAAGCTATACATTCTTATCCAATTTACAAAATAGTGCTTCTGATTCAACTCCAGCCTCAAGCATTTCTTTTTTTGAAGCCATCCTGGTGAAGGGTTACATACCGTCCTAGTATATTCTTTTATCTTAATGTTAGTAGATAAAGTGCTGGCTTATATATCTTTATAAAGGTTCATTAGCTGCAAGCATTATGCTCTGACTTTTATGTCCTTGAAACTATGAACATCAATTCTTCCTAATATTTCTACTTTAAATAGAATATATTATGAAACTGAGATCTGAGCATTTTTAGAAATTCTTAGCTGAGGATATTAATTTAGTCAGAACAATGTCAAATGTAGAGCCCAAACAACATAATTGGTACTTTGAGGTTGAAGTTGATGTGACATTCTCTTGAACATATTTTAATGCTTATGCATATTTAAATTAAAATTTTAACCTTCTGACATTCAAACTGAAAAAGCCATTCACCATCCAGCTACAGAGCCATGTCTGACAAATAAGATGGTATACACCAAAAATTATTTGTTTTGAATCTATGTTTATTTCACAGGAAATTTCCAAAAGGCTCAGTTTGCTAACATGTTTTGACAGTGAATTTTGATATTAGCAAAGATTTTCCGATTGATTATATGGCATGAATTTACTTCAGATATTTGCCTGTATATTATTCTAAATGGATGCTAACTAGGAATGTTATGGTATCTATTTAAGTCATGACATCTTTTAAGTTTTATTATTTTTCTTTTTGTATGGCAAGCAGTTTTCTGGTTATGCCATTTAATACAATCTCTTGCTTCTAGGAAGACTGGATAAGATAGGAGTCTATGCTACACACACTCTACCTCTCTGTATCAATACTCATCTGTCCAGAAATAGTATCTGTGATTTTATCCATTTTTGATCTACTTTGTCAGCTTCAAAGCATCATGGCTCCTACAGAGAAGTGTGTCTGTGAACAGGGCCAGAACCAGGTTGGCAGGTCAGACACCACAGTTTGTTTTACCCCAGCATGTTCCTGTCACAACTCATTTGGTGCCATGGATCTGCCTATATGTTTCAGTTGAGGATTCTAAGGTCAAATGAAAGTGGCACTCCCATGCGCAGCTGGGTCTCTGTGGGAAAAAGTATCATCATTCAGCCATTCAAAGCTATTTCAAATGTGTATTTTAATTTCACATTTGTCATAGCGCAACCTTTAGAGTAAGATGCCAAAGCAAAAATTGCCAAGTTTTATTTGCAGGCACAAATAAAAATTACTGCATCTGACTAAATACAGTAAGTATTATGTACTTGCAGTGAAGAGTTGACATTTAAAGTGGAAAGTTGCCAGGGACCTTTGGCTTCATCTCATAATTATCAAGTTCCATGGCATTGAAGACATTATTTTAAGTCCAAGAAATGGGAGTTAGTATCCTCAGAGCCAATGCTGCTACTCAAAACTAAACTATATCAGTGTTTATGGCAGTGAAATACAGAAGGCTCTTCTTGCCAATTGCCTTTGTTTACCAGCTTCAAGTCCCAAATGAACAACCCAGATCAGTTTTGCCACCCACATTACAAAGAGCATAGCAAATTGATAGTCTTTCTTCAAAGGACAGAAATAATTCTAAATATGACCAAACTCAATGTCCTTGTGAGGGAGATAGGAAGAGACAGAATATTTTCTCTAATATCAAGTCCAGGAAAGCATGGGACATAATAGTTAAGTGGCTGGTCTCCATTTATTCAAATAAATTTATTCAAATAAATTTATTCAGGAGTAGAGCCAGAAGTGAAGATCAAGTCTCTTGGCTCATGTGGGAGGCCCCATATTGCCTCACAGCTTTCAAAACTCTCATTTTCCAGGAAAATGAGGAAAAGCTTGTCCTTGCTACACTAAATTCAGACGTACTGCCATCTACTGACCCACCTAGGAATGTAGTGCTTTCCCTTCATAATGTCATCTCCAGGGTGCCAATGGACTGTCCACTGGACTACTGGTGTAAGAGGTAAGTAAACTTATGACATTTCTTTCCTTAGCAAAAGATTAGTACACTGGCATTCTTAAATTTTATATAGCAGTGCAACAATGCACCATGTTCTTTATGTGTGGAATATCTTGAAACTGTTCCTCTCTGTGCCCTTATTGTGATATACTCTTCTAAGGAATCAGCTAGTCTAAGACAGCCTTTCTTTTCACATAAAGCAATGTGAGGAATGCCACGCCATTTTGTATTGCCTGTCCTTACCAGTGTTTTACAAGATGTGCTAGTGATCCTACATGTTGCCAAATAAGGAGAGAGAGAAACCAAGCTAAACAGCCATAATCCTGTGCTTGTAGAAAAATACTGTAAGATGTCCTAAAGGTGTTACAATAATAAGTGAACAGGATCGCAAATATATTTTCAACAAGATTCCCTTTGTACAGAGCCAAACTGTTATTTTCCCAGAACTGTGTATCAATATAATTTTTCACCATATCAACCCTTCACAGCCTGCCTGCATTCTCCACAGAAAAAAAGCAACACTTTTCAGTCAAGTTGTTTTCACACACTATTTCTGTATTCATCTCATTATCATAGCTGAGTTATAGTATTTATCTATCACTGTTGCTCCTCATCATTAAATTTAGTTCCTTATCTCTAAGAAAAAAGTTAAGTTTACATGTTTGGAACACATATTTGCTTGATTAGAAAAACTATTTGACAATTGCTTAATACAGAAGCAGCATTTAAAAGAACAGTTCACACAATATGAGAGAGGCATCTATGCCACTCCAGTTACCTGTCTACAGCTTGCTTTGAGACCTTAAGAGAAAATCATTTCCTCTGATGGTGGTTCACAGACAACATGCTTAAGAAACCTTGAATACATAATTTACTTTTATTATTTCAGGATATAAAAGCTTATGCTCATAATGATTGAACTGCTTCCATAAAGTCATCATTTTGATCTTTAAAATTAATCAAGTAGAACTTATCTTTTCAAGTTCATAGTTTGCCAGAATCTGAAGAAGACCATGTGTTTATTTGGGAATAAGTGCCTGTATTTGTTCATCCAACTCTCCACACAAATATCTTAATTTTTGGTCATATTAGGCAGAAATGAGAAAGGATATTGTCTACACATTTTTGCTTTGATACAAAAGTGCCAAAAGTCACAAAAAAGGTAGACAGTACAAGTAGATATATATTGAGAATGAAAACATTATGGAGTTTTACTAATTCACAATTAATTTTAAGTGAAAAGCTAACAGAAAAGAAACTTCAGCCCAGAAATCTAGCCTCATATTCTTAGTCCTTATTGAAAACCTGTTAGATGTCAGAAGATAAGAGTGAGTTCAGAGAAAGGTTAGATGGAAAATGAGAAGATAAAAAGTGATGAGAAGAGAGGAAAAGAATAGGGAGTGCAAAGGAATTTGAACATCTTTGTTATGAACTTTAACAATGAACCAAATATTTGGAGGATTTATCTGAAGGAATGATGCTCAGGCTGAAACTCCAGTACTTTGGCCACCTCATGNGATAAAAAGTGATGAGAAGAGAGGAAAAGAATAGGGAGTGCAAAGGAATTTGAACATCTTTGTTATGAACTTTAACAATGAACCAAATATTTGGAGGATTTATCTGAAGGAATGATGCTCAGGCTGAAACTCCAGTACTTTGGCCACCTCATGGGAAGAGTTGACTCATTGGATAAGACCCTGGTGCTGGGAGGGATTGGGGGCAGGAGGAGAAGGGGACGACAGAGGATAAGATGGCTGGATGGCATCACTGACTCGACTGATGTGAGTTTGAGTGAACTCCGGCAGTTGGTGATGGACAGGGAGGCCTGGCGTGCTGCAATACATGGGGTCGCAAAGAGTCGGACATGACTGAGAGACTGAACTAAACTGAACTGAACTGAAACTGAAGCACTAAACTTTTTGAGAAGCAGTAACAAAAACAAAATATTTTCAGCATTCTTCTATTAAAGCACACACACCTATAACAATGTTTCACAAAATGATTCTTTATACTAGCTTCTCTTTACAACACAGTAACAATATATCATATGGTAAGAGCAGTTATGCTTTGAAAATGCTTATAGAAACTTTATTTTCCTCTTACCAGAAAAGTGAGTTGGTTCAGAGGTATACTCACATATTCTATGTTATTTATCCTCTCATTTTTTTCCTACCCTTGTATATTGATCATCTGTTTAAAGCAAAATTATAACATCATTTCCTTAAATGAAGAGTACAAGAAAAACTTCAACTGAGATTTAAGGCCTTAGTACAAATTAGAGAGGCTTGTTGTAAGTACAAGTTTATATAAACAGCTCTATTTCCAACCTAGGTGAGACAGAAGAGACATAGGCCAAGTGTGGCATTCTGGCTGAGCTGAGGAAGCAGCTGAAAGTTCAGATGCAAAGCAGCTTGGTTCTATAGAGCAAACACCAGGGGACAAAGTTCTGCAAAAAAGAAAAAGAAAAATTCTGGTGATATGCAGAATTGTCTTAAATTTTTCAATAGAGGACAGATCTTCACATATATGTGAGAAGGATAAATCTATCTGAAGCTTAGGAAAGAATCATCTGGAAGAATTAGGGAGAACAATTCTTAAAGTCTATACAGACTTAAGAATATTGCCACTTTACACTCTCCAGAAGAGTCAGTTTATAAAGAGGATACAATAATCATAAGTATACTATAAATGCATATATATGAAGCAAAGTAGAGTTTCAAAGAGAATAAATCTGCAGTTATAATTGGAGAGTTCAATATCTCATTCTCAATAACTGATAAAAGTAATGCTAGTTCTATGCAATATTCCAAAAACTGAAGAGGAGGGAAAACTTTTCAATCACTCAATGATGACAGCATTATCCTGACAGCAAAACAAGAAAAATTTTTATGAGGAATAAAACTAAGGACCAATATTTCTCATGAGTGTAGATACAATAATTCATTGTTATTGTTCAGATGCTAAGTCATGTTCTACTCTGTGACACCATGAACTGTAGCATGTCAGGCTTCTCTATCCATCACTAACTCCCTGAGTTTGCTAACTCATGTCCATTGAATCAGTGATGCTATCCAACAATCTCATCTTCTGCCACTGCTTTCTCTTGCCCTCAATTATTCCCAGGATCAGGATTTTTTCCAATGAGTCAGTTCTTTCCATCATGTGGTGAAAGTGTTGGAGCTTCAGTCTCAGCATCAATCCTTCCAATGAACATTCAGGACCAATTTCCTTTAGGGTATCTTGGTTGGATCTTGCTGTCCAAGGGACTCTCAAAAGTCTTCTCCAGCGCCACAGTTCGAAAACATCAATTCTTCAGCTCTCAGCTTTGTTTATGGTTCAACTCTCACATCCATACATGACTACTGGGAAAAAAACCACAGCTTTGGGTAATACAGACCTGTGTTGGCAAATTGGTGTCTTTGCTTTTTAATACATTGTCTAGGTTTGTCATAGCTTTTCTTTCAAGGAGGAAGCATCTTAATTTTGTGGCTGTAACTACCACCAAAAGTGATTCTGGAGAACAAGAAAATAAAGTCTGTCACTGTTTCCAACTTTCCCCATCTATTTGCTGGGAAGTGATGGGATGAGATGCCATGATCTTAGTTTTTTGCATGTTGAGTTTTAAGTTAGCTTTTTCACTCTCCTCTCTCATCTTTATCAAGAGGCTCTTTAGTTCCTCTTTGCTTTCTGCCATTAAAGTGGTATCATCTGAATGCCTGAGAGTTTTTGGTATTTTTCCGGACTATTTTGGTTGCAACTTGTGATTCATCTAGCCTGGCATTTTGCATGATGCACTCTGCATATAAGTTAAAGAAGCAAGATGATAATATACAGCTTTGACATACTCCTTTCCCAACTTGGAATCAGTCCATTGTTCCATGTTCAGCTCTAACGTGTTGCTTCTTTTCCTGCACACAGTTTTCTCAGCAGGCAGATAAGGTGGTCTGGTATTCCCATCTCTTTAAGAATATTCCAGTTTGCTGTGATTCACACAGTCAAAGGCTTAAGCATAGTCAATGAAGCAGAAGTGGATTCTTTCTGGAATTCTCTTGCTTTTTCTATGATGCAGCATATGTTGGTAATTAAATCTCTGGTTCCTGTCTTTTCTAAATCCAGGTTGTACATCTGGAAGTTCTCAGTTCACATACTGCTGAAGCCTAGCTTGAAGGATTTTGAGCAAAATCTTGCTGTGTTGTGATATGAGTGCAATTTTACCATAATTTGAATGTTCTTTGGTATTGCTTTTCTTTGGAATTGGAATGAAAATTGACTCTTTCCAGTCCTGTGGCCAGGACCATCTTTTAGGAGTTGAAATTACTCAGCTGGAATTCCATCACCGCCACTAGTTCATAGTTCATAGTTCATAGTTCATTGTTCATAGTAATGCTTCCTAAGCCTCACTTGACTTCCCACTCCAGTATGTCTGGCTCTAGGTGAGTAACCACATCATCCTGGTTAACTGGATCATTAAAAACTTTTTTTTGAACTGTTTTGCTGTGTATTCTTGCCACCTTTTCTTAATCTTTTCTGGTTCTAAGTCTTTGTTGTTTTTGTCCATCTGCCTCCAATGCGNTGCTTCCTAAGCCTCACTTGACTTCCCACTCCAGTATGTCTGGCTCTAGGTGAGTAACCACATCATCCTGGTTAACTGGATCATTAAAAACTTTTTTTTGAACTGTTTTGCTGTGTATTCTTGCCACCTTTTCTTAATCTTTTCTGGTTCTAAGTCTTTGTTGTTTTTGTCCATCTGCCTCCAATGCGGGAGACCCGGGTTCGATCCCTGGGTCGGGAAGATCCCCTGGAGAAAGAAATGGCAATCCACTCCAGTATTCTTGCCTGGAGAATCCCATGAACAGAGAAGCCTGGTAGGTTACAGTCCATGGGGTCGCAAAGCGTTGGACACGACTGAGAGACTTCACCTTCACCTTTACCTTTGGAGAAGGCAATGCAACCCACTCCAGTACTCTTGCCTGGAAAATCCCATAGACAGAGGAGCCTGGTAGGCTGTAGTCCATGGGGTTGCTAGGGAGTCAGGCACGACTGAATGACTTCACTTTCACTTTTCATTTGCATGCATTGGAGAAGGAAATGGCAACCGACTCCAGTGTTCTTGGCTGGAGAATCCCAGGGATGCGGGAGCCTGGTGGGCTGCCATCTCTGAGGTTGCACAGGGTCGGACATGACTGAAGCAACTTAGCAGCAGCAGCATCACCCCTATCTTTGTATGAAATATTCCCTTGGTATCTTGAATTTTCTTAAATAAATCTCTAGTTTTTCCCATTCTGTTGTTTTCCTCCATTTCTTTTCACTGGTCCCTGAAGAAGGCCATCTTATCTCTCCTCGATACTCTTTGGAACTCTGCATTCAAATGGGTATATCTTTCACTTTATTTTTTGCCTATCACTTCTCTTTTTTCATCAGCTATTGTAAGGCCTCCTCAGACAACCAATTTGCCTTCTTGTATTTCTTTTTCGTGGGGATGGTTTTGGTTATCACCTCCTGTACAATGTTCCAAACCTCTTTCCATAGTTTTTCAGGCATTCTGTCTACCAGATCTAGTCCCTTGAATCTATTGGTTACCTCCACTATATAATCATTAGGGATTTGATTTAGGTCATACCTGAATGCCCTAGTGGTTTTCCTTACTTTCTTCAACTTGAGGCTAAATTTTGCAATAAGGAGCTGATAATGTGAGCCACAATCAATTCCAAGTCTTGTTTTTGCTGACTGTATATAGAGTTTCTCAATCTTTGGCTGCAAAAAATATAATCAATCTGATTTCCGTAATGACCATCATGTGATGTCCATGTGTAAGTCTTCTCTTACACATGGACAGAGTATTTGCTATGACCAGTATGTTCTCTTGGCAATACATTGTTAACCTTTGCCTTGCTTTATTTTGCACTAGAAAACCAAATTCATCTGTTACTCCAGATGTTTCTTAACTTCCTACATTTGCATTCCAGTCCCCTATAATGAAAGAGATATCTTTTTGGGGGTGTTAGTTCTAGGAGGTCTTGTAGGTCATCATAGAATCATTCAACTTCAGCTTCTTCAGTATTACAGTTTGTTGCCTTGGCTTGGATTATTCTAATGCTTGAATGGTTTGCCTTGGAAATGAACTGAGATCATCTGTCATCTTTGAGATTGCAACCAAGTACTGCATTTAAGATCTTTTAACTATGAGGTCTACTCTATTCCTTCTAAAGAATTCTTACCCACAGTAGTAGATATAATGGTCATCTGAAATAAATTCTCCCATTCCTATACATTTTATTTCACGGATTCCTAAAATATTGATATTGACTCTTGCCATCTCCTGTTTGACCACATCCTTTTTACCTTGATTCTTGGACCTAACATTCCAGGTAACATTGTTCTTCACAGCACGAAACTTTACTTTCACCACCAGATACTATCACAACAGGGCACTGTTTCCTCTTTGGCTCAGCCTCTTCATTCTTTCTGTAGCTATTGCTTCCTTCATTCTACCCCAGTAGCATACTGGGCATGTACCAACCTGAGGGGGATTTCATCTTTCAGTGTCATAACTTTTTGCCTTTTCCTGCTGTTCATGGGGCTCTCAAGGCAAGAATACTGAAGTGGTTTGCCATTCCTTTCTGTAGTGGACCACATTTTGTCAGGCCCTAACTATCAGGGACATGCCCTTCAACTGCTCAGTGTAGTTGGATGAGATTCCTGGTGGTCTGGCTGTCTCACTGTTGGTCCTCACTGAGCATTTCAACCTTCACTGGCTGTGGGATCTCAGTCAACATGTAGCCAGGGGTTTAGACAAAGGCCATGCTGGGTAGCTGGGAAGGGTGCCCAGGGAAGGCTGGAGCTGATGTTGGATGATGCCCAGGAGCAGGGCGGCACCTTGGCCTCACTGCTGCTATCTGCCACTCTGGAACAATCCACTGCCGAGGAGTCACTGTTGCCCAGGGACCATCCTCTATCCGGGAGTTTCTGTTCACCATGCAGCCAATCAGCCACCCAGGAGCCACCATCCACTGTGGAGACAACAATAATTCATAACCAAATCTAAATAAATGGAATCCAATGGTATGTAAAAAGGCCAATGTTTCATTATGAAGTAGAAGTGATTTCAGAAAATTCAAAGCTATTTAACACTTGAAAAAATATCATTGCAATTTATCATGTTTACAGATTTAAAAAGAAAAACTTTAATTTCAGAACCTAGAGACAAAATATTTGACAAAATCCACATCCATTTCTAATTAAAAAAAAAAAAACCTCTCAAAAGACAACTTAAAAAACGAAAATCTGAAGAAAAAAAAAAACGACATGTAAAATCACATTTGATGCTATGAGATTCATTGCTCTTCTCCTAACAAGAAAGTTTTATTATGCCTATTCAGCATTACCCTAGAGGTTCTAGCCAATGCACTAATCCAAGAAAAATAAATAAACATATTCAGAATGGAAAGAAAGTAATCACTGTCTATATTTTCAGGCAACATGATTATCTTTTGTAGAAAAACCAAAGACATCTCCAAAAAAATTTTTAAAAGCTACTCAAAGTAATGAGTTTAGTTATTTAACAAGATGAAAGAACATAGAATAAATATATTATATTTAGTATACTACCAACAAATAGTCCACATTAAAAAAAAATGTTGTAACTTTAATTTTTTCTTTTGCATAAGAAACCTTGTTTATTCATGCTTTTCCCAGTAACCTCAAAACTGGCCTTCTTATAACCCAGNTATTATATTTAGTATACTACCAACAAATAGTCCACATTAAAAAAAAATGTTGTAACTTTAATTTTTTCTTTTGCATAAGAAACCTTGTTTATTCATGCTTTTCCCAGTAACCTCAAAACTGGCCTTCTTATAACCCAGACATACACCCATTTTCTTCTTTGTATTTATTATTATTTATCTATTTATTTATTCTTACTTTATTTTACTTTACAATACTCTGTTGGCCATACATCGACATGAATCCACCACAGATGTACCCAAGCTCCCAATCCTGAATCCCCTTCCCACCTCCCACCCCATAACATCTCTCTGGATTATCCCTGTGCAATATGTATGGATAACTATGCTGAAAGATGTGAAGACCTTGAAACTAGAAACTAGACCTAGAAAACTACAGAGCATTGATGAGGGAAATTAAAGAAAACATAAATAAATGGATATATAGTACCTGTTCAAAGATCAGAAGACTCAATATTATTAAGATATTGTTGTTCAGTTGCCTAGTCATGTCCAATACTTTGCTACCCCATGGACTGCAGCACACTAGGCCTTTCTGTTCCTCACCATCTCCCAAAGTGTGCTCACATTCATGTCTATTGCATCAGTGATGCTATTAGGCCATCTCATCCTCTGACTCCCTCTTCTCCTTCTGCCCTCCATCTTCCCCACTATCAGGGACTTTTCCAATGAGCCAGCTCTTTGCATCAAATGAACAAAATACTGGGGTTTCAGCTTCAGCATCAGTCCTTCCAATGAATATTCAGGGTTGATATCCCTTAAGATTGACTGGTTTTATGTCCAGTCCAAAGGACTTTCAGAAGTCTTCTCCAGCACCATAGTTCAAAGCCGTCAATTCTTTGGTACTCTGACTTCCTTATGGTCCAAATCTCACAACCGTACGTAGCCACTGGGAAGACCATGGCCTTGACTATATGAATCTTTGTCAACACTGTAACGTCTGTGCTTTTCAACACACTGTCTAGGTTTGCCATAGCTTTCCTGCCAAGAAGCAATCATCTTCTAATTTAATGGCTATGGTCACCTTCTGCAGTGATTTTAGAGCCCAAGAAGAGGAAATCTGTCACTACTTCCACTCTCCCTGCTTCTATCTGCATGAAATAATGGGGCCAGATTCCATGATCTTAGTTTTTTTTTGTTTGTTTGTTTGTTTTAATATTTAGCCTTAAGCTGTCTCTGACACTCTCTTCCTTCACCATCATCAAGAGGCTTTTTAGTTCCTCTTCACTTTCTGCCATTAGAGTGGTATCAACCACATATCTGAGGTTCTTGATGTTTCTCCCATATATCTTGATTCCAGCTTGTAACTCATCCATCTGGTATTTCTCATGATGTGCTCAGCATATAGGTTGAGCAAACAGTGAGACAGGAGACAGCCCTGTCATACTCCTTTCTCAGTCTTGAACCGTTGTTCCATACAGGGCTCTAACTTTTGCTTCTTGACCTGCATATAGGTTAAGATTTTATATTAAGAAATTAGTTTTTCACAAGTTGATTTATGGTCAATTCAATTTCAGTCAAAACTCAGCAGACTATTCTATATAAATTAGAAATTTCAAATGAAAATTTAGGTGTTTAGAAAAGTTAAAATAAATTTGACCTATAATGTTATTTGATGACTTATGCAACCAGACTTTAATACAGATTATGAAAACTACAATAATCCAGACAGACAGTGCAACATTGGTGTTCAGATAGATAAATAGATCAGTAGAATAGATAAAATAATCCAAAATTTTATTTTCAACAAAATGCAAAGAAAATTCAGTGGGGAAAGGATAGTCATGCTTTGTATTTTTTTAAAAAACCTGGAAATTGAATATCTATGTGCAAAAAATAATGAAAT
>SJYV01004248.1:0-14342 GCA_006410875.1 Neotragus pygmaeus | reverse complement strand
TTCAACACGGAACAGATCTTTGCCTCTTGAAGAATGTGTCTTTGACGTCTGTCTCATTTGTTAGTGACCCTGTAGTCATTTGAAATTTTGCTGAAGCACAAATTTGAACTTCAGTGCTGAGAGGCTGCTTGGGAGATAGTCAATTAGCTAGTGAGAGCCTACTTTAAAATACAGATCTGCAACTCATCTTGACTTTGTTGTTTATGATAGCTGGGCAGATGGCACCATCTTAGTTTTAGGTCAGGGGTTAGCAAATTTTTTCTTTAAAGGGCCAGACAGTAAATATTTTAGGTTTGGCAGGCCACACAGGATCATGGCTGAATCCTATTCCTTTCTCTCTCTGTTATGTTCTTTTTTTTACAACTCCAAAAAAAACATAAAAATTATTCTTATCTGCAAAGAATCCTTAAAAAATAGTCCAAGGGGGCTGGATATGGCCCATGGTTATGACTTGTTGACCCCCATTTTTGGTAATACCATCCTTACATTTAAGACGAAGTATCACAATTTAGAGAGGGGAGTACTTAATCCAGATCCCAGAGCCCACTGACAGGCAAGTCTTGGGGTGTTCAGCTTCCAGTTTATTTTTTTCCACTGTACCTTATGTTATAGTCTATTTCTTAAAAGATTCCTTTCACACTCCTCAGAAAACTAGAAACATCCCTGTTTGTTTTGTTTTTGGTTTTCATTATCATTTTCCTTGAACCTCTGACTACAAGAAACAGTAGTGGAACATGAGAAGACACCGGGGTGCCTCCATGAAACACCAGCCTCCAGCCCGAGCTCCGGAGTTTTGTGGGTCACACGTTCACTCCTCTGGAAGCAGGGACAAGACGCGGAGGGAATTGAACCTGGCAGCTGGTTTGTCCTCTGTACGTGGGAGACGGTACTGCTCAGGGGGGCAAAGGCTGCCTTGTCTCTGCCTGCTCCCTGGGTCTATGTTACTGGTGTGTCGTTGGGCAAGTTACTGAATCTAAGTACTCGCGATGTCTCCCGCTGTGAACCTCAGGACCACAGCAGCACATCACTCACATGCTATGTGGATCCGACAGTTAGTGCCTGTGAAGCAGTCAGCAGCAAGTGTGTGCAGGCGTCCGTGCCTCGTCACTTGTCGTTGTCACCTCTTCTTCCTGGCGGGTACACGAGCAGGCCCTGGGCTGGCCTGTCTGCTCGACTTCCAGATACGGCTCCACCCCTTTATCATCATTGTTGGGTCACTGTTTTTTGGACCTTCCAGCTTCCATGTTTTGGGATTTTAAGACCAGACCGATGTCCCCTATTCCCAGTCCCACTTCCTGCATTCCCAGAGGGAGTCAAATATTGAAGTATGTTAGTATTTAGGCTGTCAACAAAGGTCCGTCTAGTCAAAGCTATGGTTTTTCCAATGTTCATCTATGGATGTGAGAGTTGGACTGTGAAGAAAGCTGAGTGCAGAAGAATTGATGCTTTTGAACTGTGGTGTTGGAGAAGACTCTTAAGAGTCCCTTGGGCTGCAAGGAGATCCAACCAATCCATCCTAAAGGAGATCAGTCCTGGGTGTTTATCGGAAGGACTGATGCTGAAGCTGAAACTCCAGTACTTTGGCCACCTGATGTGAAGAGCTGATTCATTTGAAAAGACCCCGATGCTGGGAAAGATCGAGGGCAGGAGGAGAAGGGGATGACAGAGGATGAGACGGTTGGATGGCATCACCGATTCAATGGACATGGGAGTTGGTGATGGACAGAGAGGCCTGGTGTGCTGTGGTTCAAGGGATCGCAAAGAGTCGGACACGAGTGAGTGACTGAACTGAACTGAATTGAATATTTAGATTAATTAATTAATGAAAAAACCTAAGAATGTGTAGTCAGCTCTGATAAGATAAACACACACAGAATATGCATATGCCACATAGAACAGCATAAGGGATATAGGATGTGGGAAGATTGTCCTAAAAATGAGGTGTGTGATGGGTTGACGCTGGGTAAAATTGGAAGACTGGCATAAGAGGCCATGTTAGCAATTTAGATCCCAGAGCGGGGCTCCCAGCCTGCCAAATCCTAAGCATCACCTGGGGTATTTTTTGTTTTTAAAATTTTTAAATTTCTTGACAATGCCCTGTAGCATTTTGGATCTTAGCTTCCTGACCAGGGATTGAACCCATGTTCCCTGCACTGGAAGTTCAGAGTCTTAACCATTGGACTGCCAGGGAAGTCCCCCCGGGTGTTTTGAATGTACAGTTCCCCAGGCTGCAGCACAGACTCTGTAGAATTGGAGTCTGGAGAGGAGAGCCTGGAATCTTTAGTTTGAATGAGTCTCTCTGTTGAGTCTTAAGCTGAGAAGTTTTGGAAATACTGTGGCAAAGCAAAAGGTAAAGCGTTCAGACAGATACAGGGTTGGGAACTGATCCTGTTAACTTTGGGGAGCAACCGCTGCCACCTCAGTGGCCTTCAGGCGGAGCAGGTGCTTGGGGGCCCTCTGGGTGTCTGGAAGCTGCAGGACCCACTAAGAGGCATATTCGTTCTTCCGTTCTCTGAGAGAACATATCTTTCTCTGTATATTTGTAGTACCCTAGTTTCAATCTCCACTGTATATTAGAACCATCTGAGAAACTTAAAACTTGCTAATTCCTGGACTCCTTTCCAGATTGATTTCCGTTGGGAACCTAGTTTCTTTCTTTCTTTTTTTTTTTTTTTTTAGTTTCCCAGTTATTCAAATATGCCCAAGAGACAGAAAGCACCTTGTGTGTACCTCTTGTATTCTAGGTATTATTTTTATTTGAAAAATATGCTGATTAAGACATTTCTGTGCACTCTGTTAAAGTTGTTTTTATAGCTCAGTTATCTTTTAAATCAACCCTGAATACTCATTAGAAGGACTGATGCTGAAGCTGAAGCTCCAATACTTTGGCCACCTGATGGGAACAGCTGACTCACTGGAAAAGACCCTGATGCTGGGAAAGATTGAAGGCTGAAGAGGGTGGCAGAGGATCACATAGTTGGATAGCATTATTGATTCAATGGATATGAGCTTCAGCAAACTCTGGGAGATGACGAGGGACAGAGAGGCCTGGCATGCTGCAGTCCATTGACTTGCAAAGAGTCACACACAACTGAACAACTGAAAAACAGTATCTTTTAAAGGTTCAAAACATAAGCTTTTGGTTCACACCAGCCTGGAGGATGGGAAAGACCGTGAGAAGGGTATATGTTTGGTTTTCCTTCCTTGTACTATGATAATACAACAGGGCTTAAGATAATGGCTTGGCTGCTGAGGCATTGCAAGAGAACCTCTGGGCCCTGTGGAGCCTTGAAAAGCACTTTGAAGGAACAGCTGGACACAGGAAGCTATCAGTCCCACCAGAATCATCTTCTTCAGTCACAGACAACAGGGAACAGTATTTCTTATGCACCCTCCCTTCCCAGGGGCTCTGGCCGTGCTTCTGGGAGAGCCCTGCTGCTGCTGAATTACTGGCCACTGCTGTCGGTCTCTGTTTTGTTTTCTGCTTTGTGGCTCCAAGAAGTCCTGCGAGGCATTCTGGTTGATGAAGTGATGACTAAAGATGTCATAACAATTAAACTAGGAGGGCTTTTATGAAATCCAAACCTTGAAAAAGTAGCCCCCCCTGAAATAGCTCTGTTATTTTAAGATGACAGAACCTTCAAAATATCAAAATGGCTGCAAACTCTTTTTCCTTCTTTTCCTATTGCTTTTTTAAACTTTAATCTTATGTACTCAGATTGTCTTATTGATTTCTAAAATACTAGGTGCTTTGCAGCAAACAATGTAACTATTCTCAAAGGTTAGGAGGCACCCACAATCATGTAAGGCTGGAAATATTAACACCAAATCGACGGTAGCTGAAGAAACAGGAGCCACNTCTTATTGATTTCTAAAATACTAGGTGCTTTGCAGCAAACAATGTAACTATTCTCAAAGGTTAGGAGGCACCCACAATCATGTAAGGCTGGAAATATTAACACCAAATCGACGGTAGCTGAAGAAACAGGAGCCACTAGTTAATGAAATCAGTGTCAAAGAGGGTAACACTGCCTCACCCAGCAGATCCTCACATGGGCCTGTCTGCTTAATGGACCAAGGGCGGGCCGCCGTCAGGTTGACAGAAAACAGGAACAACACGTACGTTTCAACTTGAATGTTTTGATCATAAAACTTACAGCTGAAGCAGCTTTCTATTTACTGTCACTGACAGCATAGGTTTCCTTTGTCCTTTCTACCAAAACAGGCTCCACCACGACGAGTCAGTGGTTTTCTGTTACAACTGTGTCTCAGCTGCCAGTGGCAGCCACTTTGACATCCTTTATGTCTCTGGCTGATACTTATTTTCTGATGTGATGAAGCAATAACTTTGTTTACGCTGATCTGAGAGAAGCTAGGTCATGTGTTGGTATTGTTATGAAGTTTACAACATTAGCCATCTGATGCAAATCAAAATATGAAAAATAGGAATTAACATGTTTCAGATGTTTAACTGGCCCATCAACTTTTCACAAACCCAAATGGAAAGTATATTCTTATTTCATGCCTAACCCCCACCATTCCATATTTTTAACACTTTTAAAATGTAGAAGCTGTTTTGTGTCTTACCAGTAAGTTTTTCTGATAATTATTCCCAACATGACAATTTGTTTTGTTTTCTGCTGTACAGGTCTGCTTTTACTTGGCATCCAGTAATAATATATCACATAGTGTAATAATTATATAATGATAGTATTATTAACATATAATTTTATGATTATATAATATTATATATAATAAAAATATCTGTGTGTGCCAAGTCCTGTTTCAAACACTTTACACCTGGAGTTCTTAGCACAGTGATAATACTTTCAATCTGAAAGTAATTTATATTAATTTGTCCCTTAAACCTTATTTCCTTTAACTTCAACCCAGAGAATACACTGAACCAGGAAGCTATTTCCCCAGGGAAGGAAAAAAATGACACAAGAGAGAACAAAGAATTAATATCTCAAAGGTCTCGGATGTAAGGCATTTGAGACAGAGAGATGGGATTTCCATGTTCCAAAGACCTAAATTTTACATTTCAAGAGTGAGGTCCAGTAGGATAAAGGAGTCCTCAAGTCATGATTAGACACAACTGCTGAGCAGTGAGGCTTCATAGCCCCCAGAACTGAAAAGGACACTGGCAAGCCCCAGGCAGGGCAGAAGAGGAAGACTGCGCCTGTCCCTGCACCCCTGCAGGCTGGGCCATGATGACAAGGAGAGGCGAGAGGGAGGGGCCCGGGAGGCGATTGATCAGACATCCAGGATGTGCCCGGCCTCCCTGCCTCCCAACCGCAGCCCACGAAATCCCAAAATGTGTGTGTCCACTGTACTAAGGAGTGGAAAGTGTTAGTGGTCACTCAGCGGTGTCCGACTCTACAACCCTATGGACTGCAGCCCCCCAAGCTCCTCTGACCATGGAATTTCCTAGGTAAGAATACTGGAGTGGGTTGCCATTCCTTTCTCCAGAGGATCTTCTGACACAGTGATCAAACCCAGTTTTCCCACATTGCAGGCAGATTCTTTACCATCTGAGCCAGCAGAGAAGCCACTGTGCCATGGAGGCTGAAGCCAAATGCAGAGAGTCCGTGGCTTCTTTCCCAGTTGGCATCCCAAGAGCAGCCCCAGCTTAGTAGGTGTCCAGGGAGCAGCTCGGCTGGGTGGAGAAGCCTGACTTTGCATCCTGAAAAGCCCTTGCTTCCCACGCGGGGTGGACGGCACCCAGATGGCCGGGATGGCCTGTGAGAAAGGCCGGTGACTGTCAGGAACGTTGCTGCAGCAGGGCACTGGGGAGGGGGGAGGTTATCTTGAAACTAAAGGCCGCCCAGTGGACCATTTGGCTTGGGGATCAAAGCCCCCCGTCAGGAAGCATGTTTAACTGAGAAAAGGGCTGGGGCTGATGCTGCTAAATCAGTGGGGAGGGCTGTCTGGTCCTGAGGGGACGCAGAGAATTGACCTCAGCACAGTGAATCTGACTTGGTGCGTAAAACACAGCCTCACTTCTGAGGCTGGCAAGGACCTAGGGACATCCCAGTGTTTCCAGGAGGATGGGATTTTCTTTATGGCATCACAAGATGCCACCTTGGGGAGGGAGAGGGAGGCGAGTGAGGGGAAACATTCGGAAAGACTGACTTTTATCTGAGAACTATCGCAAACAGAAAATAGGCTGCATAATGAGAGGTGACTGGGTATTCATTTGAAGCAGGTTTAAAGTTTTGCTTTACCCCTCAGGAGGGTGGGGGTTGGTGGCCTAGATAATAGAAAAATAAAGAAGCTGTATTTTCTTTGTATATCTCAGTGTAGCGTGAATAAATTGTGCCCCCACGTAAGCTCCATAATATGTCAAATGGGAAGAAGTGAGCTTATAAATTTGCTTCAAGAACAGATAAACATTGGTGTTACTCAAAGTTGATGACTTGGAAAGTCAGGAAAGATCGGAAGTTCTTAAGATGCTGTCTTTTTGTACCTTTCAATTGACCTCATTTCAGAGATTAGAACAGATATTGAGACATGGAATGTATTATGCAGCCCCTGCCTCTTGCTCCTTCTCATATCTCTCCAAGTGTTCTTCATCTTTGTCCTTTGCTCAGAGAGTGGTATGTCGTTAAGCATGGGAAACAGGCTTTCCACTGCAGTGACCACATTGTGGGGCCTCAAAGGGAAAAATTCCTTTTGAACACACATAATAAATGACTCTCTAAGGCAGGACATCAGGAAAGATCCCACATATGTAACAGCAGATGATAAATTCTGGTAATTTACATCCATAGGTCACTCTAAGGACATTTCTAATTTATGACTTTGAACTCAGAAAAATCTAACTCAATTCAGAATCTTAGGCAGAAGCACAGAAGTAGCGCTCATGCCTGCCATCTGGTGGAAATAAGGGGTAAATACAGTCATAACTTTTGGACTGAGTGCAATGAACTTTATCAATGTCTTTTAAGACTGTAAATACTGTCTTCCTGATGCCTCTTGTTAAAACAAAATTCTTAAAGTCACAGAAAAACAATTCTTTGGATTCTAAGTTTTGAAGTGTAAGAATTGCCCTTATAGGTTTTATTTTTTTGCCGTTGAGTTTTTTTTTTTTTTTTTTTAAATTNTTGTTAAAACAAAATTCTTAAAGTCACAGAAAAACAATTCTTTGGATTCTAAGTTTTGAAGTGTAAGAATTGCCCTTATAGGTTTTATTTTTTTGCCGTTGAGTTTTTTTTTTTTTTTAAATTCATGTTTAGTACTTGAAAACAGGAGGGATGGGAGTTTGTAAAGTAAGGATAAGAATGATACCTTTATGTTGATATTTTCTTCTTTATAATTAAATTCTCTTTTTATTTGGAATTTGTGGAAGTCAACTGAAAAAAGCAGACATTTTCTTGAGGTTTAAAATAAGGTTTGCATTTACAGAGCCATGAAATTCAGGGTCAGAGAGGGTGTCCATCGTTCTGATGTTCCTCTGATTGAGGGGTTCCCCAGAGTGCAGGACTTTTATGTCACAGCTGAGGAAGTCTGGGGCGAACTGGGATGGTCGGTCACCCTGGTACGGTTTACCAAAAGGTAACTGAAGAAGCTGTTTGGAAGTGATGGTTTCAAACTGAATAAGGCCAAGTTGGTGGAACTAGATTTTGCTCTTTCTTTTCACTTAATCTGTGTTTATTCTCAGCAGACCTGTGTTTCTGTAAGTGTATAAGAGATCTGCTTTCTGATACACTGGGAAGCTGGAGGCAAGCTTTCTATCTACTGACTCTGCATTCCTCTGTTTTCTGGAAAAGTTTGTATAGGATTGGTATTATTTCTTCCTTAACTTTTTCACGTAAATTAATCAGTGAAATAATCTAGGCCATTGAGCTTTGATATACACCAGTGAGCTCTGGTAGTCTGTATCATTTGAAAACTGTGTCCATCGTATCTAAATTCTTACATTTATTGGCACAAGTTGTAAATCAACTATACTTCAGTAGAAGAGAATATAACACAATATTATTAACAACAATCACCATTAGATCCATAGAACTTATTTATCTTGTATCTAGAAATTTATATCTTTTCATCACCTGCACTCATTTCTCCCAGCCCCTGCTTTCCCCTTAGCCCCGTTCTTAGCTGTCTCTGGCAACTACCAGTTTGATCTTTGTTTCTGTAACTTGGTTTCTTTAGATTCCACATACAAGCAAGATTACACAGTATTTGTCTTTCTTTCTTTGACTTATTTCATTTAGCATAATACCCTCAAGGTCTGTCCCATGTTGTTGCAAATAGCAGGATTTTCTTCTTCTTCTTTTTTTCCCCTATGGCTGAATAACAGTATTCAGCCATAAATCGTGTGTATGGCTGTCTACATACCACGTTTTCTTTATCCATTTATCCATCAGTGGACGCTTAGGGATGCTTCTATAGCTTGGCTGTTGTAAATAATGCTGCAGTCAACATAGGAGTGCATGTATCTCTTCAAGATCTTGTTTCATTTCCTTTGGATATATACTCAGAAGTGGGACTTCTGGATCATATGGTGGTTTTATTTTTAATTTTTCGACTAAACCTCGTACAGATTTCCATAATGACTGCAACAATTTACAATTCCACCAACAGTGTACAAGGGTCTCCTTTTGTCTCTAACCTTGCCAGCAGTTGTTATCTATTATCTTTTTGATAGTAGCCATTCTAACAGATATAAGGTGATATTTCACCATGGTTTTGATTTGCATTTTTCTTTTGATTAATGATATTGGTTATCTTCATATACCTGTTGGCCATCTGTATATCTTCTTTGGAAAAATGTGTTCATGATCTTTTGTCCATTTTAAGTTGGATTATTTTATTTTTGTTATTGAGTTGTATGAATTCCTTATATATCTTTGGATATTAATCTCTTAATAGATATGTTGTTTGCAAATATTTTCTCCCATTTTGTAGCTTGCCTTCTCATCTTATTGATTATTTATTTTACTGTGCAGAAGCTTTTTAGTTTGATAAAGCTGCTACTGACTAGGGTTCTTGGCCTCCTTAATCAGTAGAGATTGATCAGAGGCCAGACAAGAAATTCAGGCAAGGCTTTCTTGGGGCCCCAGCTGCAGCAGTCGGGAGTAAGAACAACTAACAGGTTCCCTTGTTGTTCACTCCCTGAATGGGGTGAGCCTGATCCTTATGTGGGGTGAGTATAGGGGCTGTGTTTTGCCCTCCCCTTAGGTGGTGTGGTGTGTGCAGGGGCCATGTGCAGGACCCTGCTTTTGCTCCTAACCTCAAGCTTTTGCTCCAGGCTCTTCAAAAGAGGCAACTGGTTTTGTTAGTTTCTTTTGTCCTGAATTTGCCTCAGCTGCACATGCACACAGTTATTTTTAGTTCCATGTAGCTTCTTTGTACTTTGTTGCTGCAGAAGAGACACATTTAGGTATAAGCATTGCAGCACTGCAGTAAAGGGTCCCAGGTCCCAGGTCCCAGCCTGTCTCACAGCCACTTGTTTGTTTTCGCATTTGTTGTTTCTGCTTTAGATGTTATACACAATCAGTGCTGAGACCAATATCAAGGAGTTTTTCACCAAGTTTTCTAAGAGTTCTGTGGTTTCAGCACTTACATTTAAGTCTTCAATCGACGTGGAATTAGTTTTGTGAGAGGTGTGAAGGGACTGTATTTGTCTCATTGAGTACTTTTGGCTCTCTTATCAGCATCACTAGACTGGTTTCAGGCCTTATATTTAAGTCTTTAATACATTTTAACTTAATTTTTGTGAGAGATGTAAGAGTGGGGTCCAATTTCATTCTTGTGCATGTGGTTATCCAGTTTTCCCGGCACCATCTATTGAAGGGACTATACTTTTCCCATTGAGTATTCTTGGCTTTCTTGTCAAATACTAGTTAACTGTATATGTGGATTTTATTTCTGGGCTCTTTATTCTTTTCAGTTAGTCTATATTCTTCTTAAATGCTAACACCATGCTGTTTTGACTACTGTAGCTTTGTAGTATAGTTTGAAATCAGGACATGTGATGCCTTTAGCATTTTTCACTTTCAGGATTGCTTTGGTTATTCAGGGTCTTTTTTGGTTCCATATATATTTTAATAGTATTAATTCTTCCAGTCTTTGGACATGGGATGTCTTTCTATTTGTGTCTTTTTCAGTTTCTTTCAGCAAAGTCTTATAGCTTTCAGTGTGTAGCTTTTCACCTCCTTGATTAAGTTTTTTTCTAAATCACTGTTTTTGATGCTATTGTAAATGGAATCATTTCCTTTATTTCCTTTTCAGATAGTTCATTGCTAGTGTATAGGAATGCTACTGATTTTTGTATGTTAATTTTGTATCCTGCAACTTCACTGAATTTGTTGATTACATATAATAGCTTCTTTTTTTGGTGGAGTTTTTTAGGACTTTCTATATATAAAATTGTGTCATCTGCAAAGAGAGACAGTTTCACTTCTTCCCTTCCAATTCAGATGTATTTTATTTATTTTTCTTGCCCCTTGCTCTGGCTAGGACGTCCAGTTCTATATTGAATTGGAAAGGTGAGAGTAGACACCCTTGTCTTGTTCCTGATCTTAGGGGAAAAGCTTTCAATCTTTCATCATTGAGTATGATGATAACTGTGGGCTTGTTATACATAGCTTTTATTATGTTGATATATGCTTCTAATATAGTCAATTTTTTTTTTGTCATGAATGGAGGTGGTATTTTGTTAAATGCTTTTTCTGCATCTACTGAGATGGTTATATAATAAAATCTTTTATTCTATTAATATGGTGTATCATATTTATTGATTTACATATATTGAACCATCCTTGCAGCCCAATAGTAAATCCTACTTTATCACTTAATGTATGGCTGAATTTGACTTGCCAATATTTTGCTGAGAATTTTTGCATCTTTTTTATATTTATCAAGGATATTGGTCTGTGAATTCCTTGACGTCTTCTTTTCCTCATCTGGCTTTGGTGTGTGTAATGCTGGCCTTGTGAAATTCATTTGTGAGTATTATGTAAGAGTTTGAGAAGAACTGGCATTAATTCTTTAAATGTTGGGTAGAATTCACCAGTAAAACATATACATATACAACTCTCGTATACATACGTGGTCCTTTGGCTTTTTTGTTGTTGTTGATAGATTTTTGATTATTGATTCAATTTCCTTACTTGTTATTGTCTCTACAGATTTTTTTTCTTATAATTCTGCTGTTAGGTTGTATTTTTCTAGAAATTCACCTTTCTTCTAGGCTATCCAATTTGTTGATGTCTAGCTGAAACTCCAGTACTTTGGCCACCTCATGCGAAGAGTTGACTCATTGGAAAAGACTCTGATGCCAGGAGGGATTGAGGACAGGAGGAGAAGGGGACGACAGAGTATAAGATGGCTGGATGGCATCACTGACCCGATGGATGTGAGTCTGAGTGAACTCCGGGCGTTGGTGATGGACAGGGAGGCCTGGTGTGCTGAGATTCATGGGGTCGCAAAGAGTTGGACATGACTGAGCAACTGTACTGAACTGAACTGAGATGTTTATCATTTCAGTTCAGTCATTCAGCTGTGTCTGACTGTTTGCAACCCCATGGACTGCAGTATACCAGGCCTCCCTGTCCATCACCAACTCCTGGAGCTTACTCAAACTCATGTCCATTGAGTCTGTGATGCCATCCAACCATCTCATCCTCTGTCGTCCCCTTCTCCTCCCACCTAAAATCTTTCCCAGCATCAGGGTCTTTTTCAATGAGTCAGTTCTTCGCCCTAGGTGGCCAAAGTATTGGAGTTTCAGCTTCAACATTAGTCCTTCCAGTGAACACCCACGACTGATCTCCTTTAGGTTGGACTGGTTGGGTCTCCTTGCAGTCCAAGGGACTCTCAAGAATCTTCTCCAATACCACAGCTCAAAAGCATAAATTCTTCANACTCATGTCCATTGAGTCTGTGATGCCATCCAACCATCTCATCCTCTGTCGTCCCCTTCTCCTCCCACCTAAAATCTTTCCCAGCATCAGGGTCTTTTTCAATGAGTCAGTTCTTCGCCCTAGGTGGCCAAAGTATTGGAGTTTCAGCTTCAACATTAGTCCTTCCAGTGAACACCCACGACTGATCTCCTTTAGGTTGGACTGGTTGGGTCTCCTTGCAGTCCAAGGGACTCTCAAGAATCTTCTCCAATACCACAGCTCAAAAGCATAAATTCTTCAGCACTCAGCTTTCTTTATAGTCCAACTCTCATATACATATATGACTACTGGAAAAACCATAACCATAGCTTTGACTAGACAGACCTTTTTCAGCAAAATAATGTCTCTGCTTTTTAATATGCTGTCTAGGTTGGTCATAGCTTTTTGTCCAAGGAGCAAGCGTCTTTTAATTTCATGACTGCAGTCACCATCTGCAGTGATTGTAGAGCCCCCCAAAATAAAGCCTCTCACTGTTTCCACTGTTTTCCCATCTATTTGCCATGAAGTGATGGGACCAAATGCCATGATCTTAGCTTTCTGGATGTTGAGTTTTGAGCCAACTTTTCACTCTCCTCTTTCATTTCACTTGCTGCCATAAGGGTGGTGTCATCTGCATATCTGAGGTTATTGATATTTCTCCCGGCAATCTTNCCCATCTATTTGCCATGAAGTGATGGGACCAAATGCCATGATCTTAGCTTTCTGGATGTTGAGTTTTGAGCCAACTTTTCACTCTCCTCTTTCATTTCACTTGCTGCCATAAGGGTGGTGTCATCTGCATATCTGAGGTTATTGATATTTCTCCCGGCAATCTTGATTCCAGCTTGTGCTTCTCAGGAGGCAGGTCAGGTGGTCTGGTATTCCCACCTCTTGAAGAATCTTTCACAGTTTGTTCTGATCCACACAGTCAAAGGCTTTGGCATATTCAATAAAGCAGAAATAGATACTTTTCAGGAACTCTCTTGCTTTTCTGATGATCCAATGGATGTTGGCAATTTTTGCCTTTTCTAAATCCAACTTAAACATTTGGAAGTTCATGGTTCACATACTGTTGAAGCCTGGCTTGGAGAATTTTGGGTATCACTTTCCTAGCGTTTAAGATGACTGCAATTGTGTGGTAGTTTGAGCAAAGAGGCATTGGGTTTTCTTTGGGACTGGAATGAAAACTGATCTTTTCCAGTCCTGTGGCCACTGCTGAGTTTTCCAAATTTGCTGGCATATTGAGNTCTCTTGCTTTTCTGATGATCCAATGGATGTTGGCAATTTTTGCCTTTTCTAAATCCAACTTAAACATTTGGAAGTTCATGGTTCACATACTGTTGAAGCCTGGCTTGGAGAATTTTGGGTATCACTTTCCTAGCGTTTAAGATGACTGCAATTGTGTGGTAGTTTGAGCAAAGAGGCATTGGTTTTCTTTGGGACTGGAATGAAAACTGATCTTTTCCAGTCCTGTGGCCACTGCTGAGTTTTCCAAATTTGCTGGCATATTGAGTGGAGCACTTTCCCAGCACCATCTTTTATGGTTTGAAATAGCTCAACTGGAATTCCATCACCTCCACTAGCTTTGTTTGTAGGGATGGTTCCTAAGGCCCACGTGACTTTACATTCCAGGATATCTGGCTCTAGGTGAGTGATCGCACCATTATGATTAAATGAGTCATGAAGATCTTTTTTGCATAGTTCTTCTGTGTATTCTTGCCACGTCTTAATATCTTCTGCTTCTGTTAGGTCCATACCATTTCTGTCATTTAGATATTTATAGTCATCTCTTATTGGAGAAGGCAATGGCAACCCACTCCAATACTCTTGCCTGGAAAATCCTATAGACAGAGGAGCCTGGTTGGCTGCAGTCCATGGGGTTGCTAAGAGTGGCACATGACTGAAGCGCCTTAGCAGTAGCAGCAGTCATCTCTTATAACTATTATGTATAATTGCTGTATTTCTGAGTATCCATTGTAACGTCTCTTCTTTCACTTCTGGTTTTATGTATTTGAGTTCTCTAACTTTTTTCTTAGTTTAACTAAAATTTTGTCATCTTTTTAAGAAAACATGTTTTAGTTTCATTGATTTATTTTCCTGTCTTTTCTAGCCTGTTTCATTTATTTCTGCTTTAATCTTTATTATTTCCTTTCTTCTGCTGACTCTGGGTTTGATTTTTTCTTCTTTGTCTAGTTCCTTGAGATTTAGAGTTTTTAATTAGCATATTTCTTTTTTTCCTGCTGTAGGAATTTACTGTTACAAAATTCCCACTTAGAACTGCTTTTGCAGCATCTTATGAGTTTTGCTGTGTTGTTTTTATTTTTGTCGTTCAAAATTTTTTTAAGTTTCCTTCTTAAAATTAATTTTTATTGGAGTATAGTTGCTTTACAATGTTGTGATAGTTTCTGCTGTACAACAAGACAAATCAGCTTATGTATACATATATCTCTTCTT
>SJYV01004246.1:0-13773 GCA_006410875.1 Neotragus pygmaeus | reverse complement strand
TTAGTTCCCTGACCAGGGATCAAATTCAGGCCCTCGGCAGTGACAGTGTGGAGTTCTAATCACTGGATCACCAGGGAATTCCCCCAGCCTCAGCACCTGAAGGCTGATTTCTTCCTGCTCCTCACAACAGATATCAGGTTTCCCTTTGAGCAGTATCAGTAGGCTCTCTGTGAACCCTGTGAGGTGGAATGATAAATGTGATTAAGTGAGGATTTCCTGAGGCTGATGCCAGGAAAGTGGTGATGGAAGACGGCCATGCACTCACCATCGTGACAGTGACTTTCTGATTAACATCAGAACTTTGGTCTGCCGATTTCAACCAGGGAACCTGGAACCAAAAGTCCTGGGTTCACACTGGACCCTATTTACACATCCCGTCGGGTTAGAGACGGTCTCAGGCACACCCAGGCGTTTCAGAATACTAATCAACGATGAAAATTCATCATTAGTTTATTTGCATATTTCATCATTCATTTCAGGCTCTCATCTATCCTTTGATAATTCATCCATCAGACATCAATGTAATAGAATCTGCCGGGAGCTATGCATTATGTTTACGATCCAGGAGCCAAGAAGTAGTAAGATGCAATTCAAATTAATTAATATTTATCAAGTGCCTGCCGGGTGCTGTTCACTGTGTTGGGAGCTCTGCGTGTTCTGTGAAGTGACTTTGGCAGAGACTTCCTTCTAGCTGGGAAGGCAGGCAAACGGATCACTACATACCTTGTGATACATGCAGTCTGCAACAGAGGTGTGTGCCTAGTGCTATAGGAGAGAATTGGATCCAACTGGAGTNTGCGTGTTCTGTGAAGTGACTTTGGCAGAGACTTCCTTCTAGCTGGGAAGGCAGGCAAACGGATCACTACATACCTTGTGATACATGCAGTCTGCAACAGAGGTGTGTGCCTAGTGCTATAGGAGAGAATTGGATCCAACTGGAGTTTCAGTTTCAGCATCAGTCCTTCCAATGAATATTCAGAGTTGATTTCCTTTAGGATTGACTGGTTTGATCTCCTTGCTGTCCAAGGGACTCTTAAGAGTCTTCTCCAACACCACAGTTTGAAGGCATCACTTCTTCGGCACTCAGCCTTTTTTTTTATCGTCCCTCTCTCACAGCCGTACATGACTACTGAGAAGATGACATTTAGGCTAGGCCTTGAAGAAAGGGGAAGCATTAATATAACATGGACAGAGGCCTGGAGGCATGATCCAGGCAAGCAGTTTGATGTGACTAGAGTGAGGGTCCTCAGTGTTTGTGTGCATCAGGCCTGGACCCCTCCAGATTCAGTTGTCTGGGGTAGGACCCAGGGTTCTGCATTTCCCACCAAGGCCCCAGGTGATTCTGATGCTGGTGTGAGAGATGGCAGTCCGAGATGCCCAGGCCGAGGGCTTCCTTGGCAGCATATGCAGAGGATGCAGAGGACACTGAAACAACATGTGCACAGGCCAGGCTGTGCAGGGTGTCAAATACCGAGCTCAGGAATTTGGAACTTTTCTCTTCTCAGCAGAGAGAGCCCCTGGGAGGCCTTCCAGTCCAAGAGTGCTGGTTTTGGATGGAAAGTTGTGCCAGCAGCCTGGAGCAGGGACTAGAAAGCAAAGGGGTCCCAGGGAAGGAGCCCAGGTGGGAGGCTTTTACAGCTGGCCAGGCCTGTGGGTCTGAGCAGAGNAATTCATGGGGTTGCAAAGAGCTGGACACGACTGAGCGACTAAACTGAACTGAACCAAACTCTATAGTTATTGTTACAGCAGCCCAAATTGACTAAGACAGACCAATAACTTAGCGATTTTGTTTGTCACTTACTAAACCCATATAGACACAAGAACTTTCAGAAATCAAAAATTTCAGTTTGGTTTTGTGATTTCCTCTCTGTCCAGGGCTTCACTCATTGCTGCTACATGTAGAGTTACTGCCTCCCACTTAAATGTCCCTCATTTGTCAAAAGAATAGAGCTGCTTTTTCCTAAAATGCCTATGAGATCATTGGCACTGATTCTGGTGCNGTTTTGTGATTTCCTCTCTGTCCAGGGCTTCACTCATTGCTGCTACATGTAGAGTTACTGCCTCCCACTTAAATGTCCCTCATTTGTCAAAAGAATAGAGCTGCTTTTTCCTAAAATGCCTATGAGATCATTGGCACTGATTCTGGTGCTGAGCACAGGAAGAAGTTTGCATTAAGAACTGAATTTTGCAATGATAAACAAATGATGTTGCATTGAGGCTGACACTCTGAAAAAAGAATTGGCAAGAAAATATGATTGCCTATAAGGCAACATTTCAAGACTCCAAATCCATGCCAACTGAATCTCTAGCATTTCACAAACCAGATGTATTCCTTTAAACTTTCTTCTCAATAGTAATACCATTAGACAAAAAACTAGGGCTATAAATTAGAGTTATAAGAAATGACTAACAGCAGAAAGAAAAAATATTGAATATAAATATTAGTTAAGGTATAGAGATGAACAAACAACACTTAGAATAAGGGACAGAGAAGAATCTGCTGAGTTAAAAAGACAAACAAAATACAATGGTTATGAGAACCTTAGAAAGGTCACAAATAATAAAATATCAATGCAAACACAACCTTTTCTCACTAAATTTGTTTCCTACTCTGAGGTTTATATATTTTTATGAACCACTGTTCAGATATTTTACTATAAATTTTCACTTAACCAACTCATATACTGTTTTTCTATTCTGTATCCAATTTTAAACCCACGATAAACAAGTGCTCCATGGAATCCATCCTCAATGTGGTTATCGGTTGCCCAAACTCCCGCATTTTGGAGTCTGGTGACATACATGATTCTATCATCTCTTAATATATCATATTGACAGGTGATGACATAGGTCGGGGCAAATTATGCAATCTGTTGTCATCAGCCAACAAGGGAGCTGCCCTCACATCTAGAAACCCTGGATACTTTTTAACCAGCTTAGAATTACCATAAGTTGGACTCTTATAAAAATGCCCTTCCCTAAACTTCTCAGGGAGCAAAGAACTCCAATTAACAAATTTGAACAGATGACTTGATTCCACTGGTACATGTTGATTCAAGAACATGGCTTTTTCAAGTGATCTGTCCGTGGTAAAGTATCCACTCCACAATCTGACCACGAATGATTTGGTCAGACCAAGATTTGAGTTTTCCCGATATGACGGTAAATCCAGATCAAGACACTGAAGGGCAGGATAAATCAAAGACTGGGTCTTGAGTTTGATCTTGACATTTGGGTCATCTATGAGCTGAAAATAATTTAAAGTTGATCAAATAGTAATTTCATTTAAAATGTATTTTAAATTTAAAAACAATAACTGATATGAGTTAAATTCAGAATCTCAAAAAATAATCAGAAACAAGAAATATATCTCAAAGAACATTCCAATTTTCGATTAAGACTAGGAGTATTTCTTAAATACTATGAACTTAAACAGTGATAGAACCCAGGTCTCCTGAATTACAGGTCGTACCATCTGAATCAACAGGGAAGCCCACTACTTTTCTTATGGATGGGGAAAAAGACCATCTAATCTGTGATTTAAAAGCAAAATATCTACTCTTACAGCTAAGAATGGCAATCAGAGGAAATTGATATATTTTAAATAAAAATTTTATATACATGTTATTATATTAACAGAATCCCTTGGACTTCAAGGAGCTCCAACCAGTCCGTCCTAAATGAAATCAGTCTTGAATATTCATTGGAAGGACTGATGCTGAAACAGAAACTCCAATACTTTGGCCACCTAATGCAAAGAACTGTCTCATTGGAAAAGACCCTGATGCTGAGATGAGAGGAAGGCAGGAGGAGAAGGGAATGACAGAGGATGAGATGGTTGGATGGCATCATCGACTCGATGGACATGAGTTTGATTAAGCTCTGGGAGTTAGTGATGGACAGGGAACCCTGGTGGGCTGCAGTCCATGGGGTCACAAAGAGTCAGACAAGACTGAGTGACTGAACTGAACTGATATCAACAGGCAGTAACATCTAAGGAGAAGATCATGTCATTAGGAATTCTAATTCAATGCTGACACTAAACAAATAAATCCTGGGTAAAAGTATAATTGATTTTAATGTTTAAGTGTTTCAAATATTCAGATTAGTGCATTAAGACAAATGTATCTATAAATTAATATGCATACATTTGGGGTGTACTAAATTTTTTCCATCAACAGGATGCACAACCCAAAATATTTGGGAACCAGTAATACTGAGCATGGGGCTTCCTTGATGGCTTAGATGGTAAAGAACTTGCCTGCAGTGCAGGAGACCCAGGTTTGTTCTCTGGGGTGGGAATATCCCCTGTAGGAGGGCATGGCAATCCACTCCAGCATTCTTGCCAAAAGAATCCCATTGACAAAGGCGCCTCACAGGCTGTAGTCTATAAGGCTGCACAGAGTCAGACACAACCAAAGCAATTCAGCAAGCACACACACAATATTAAGCATTACATTTTAGGAGATGTTTCTATGTGCATTTATATGGTTCCCACATTTAAATGGCCCAGGATGCCTCATAGATTAGCTTCTCTAAGCATGGTCCCTAGATGCCTAGTATTCAAATCACCCAGGGATTTGTTAGAAATGAACATTCTTAAACCTAGCCCAGATTCACTAAATTAAGTTGGGAGAAACCAGCAATGTGTGTTTTGTCATCTTTCAGGTGATTCTGATGCAAGGAAAAATTTGAGCTCCATGGTGTAGGTCATAAACAGTAATTATTGAAGCCATATGCACTCTGGTGATGCTCAAAGTAAAGTATAATGGCTAGAGGAAATTCATTTCTGAAAACTTGATATAGAGTTGAAGAGAGCACAGGACCCTGACGTTCTTTCCTTTGATATAAATATGACATTTTTCACACACACAGGCATATGTGAGTGTACACACCACACACACACACACACACACAGGCCTGCAAAAGCAAATGGCAACAATGTTTATTTTATTTAATTTAGATCACAAGAATTAGAACTAGTTAGTAGAATAAAATATTTTAAAGTTCATTACTAGATTATTTTATGTAAAAATAATTTCTGAATTTAAATAACCAGTTCAGTGTTTTATTTCAGGTAAAATTACCACACTCCATTTATCTTGATACCTAGTATGAAGAATGCGGTTTAGATTGGTAAAGGAATAGTAATTATTAAATGGCTCCCCAAATGGTACAGTGGTAAAGAATCTGCCTGCCAATGTAGGAGACACAAGAGAATGGAGGTTCCATCCCTGGGTCAGGAATATCCTTTGAAGTTGGAAATGGTAACCTGTTCCAGTATTCTTGCCTGGAAAATCCCAAGGAGAGAGCCTGGTGGGCTACAGTCCATGGGATCACAAAGAGTTAGACATAACTGAGCGACTAAACACACACAATTATTAAATAGGTGACTGATTTAGAGTGAGTTAAGGAGATCCAACCAGTCCATCCTAAAGGAGATCAGTCCTGGGTGTTCATTGAAAGGAATGATGCTAAAGCTGAAACTCCAACACTTTGGCCACCTCATGTGAAGAGTTGACTCATTGGAAAAGACTCTGATGCTGGGAGGGATTGCGGGCAGGAGTAGAAGGGAACGACAGGATGAGATGGCTGGATGGCATCACCGACTCGATGGATGTGAGTTTGAGTGAACTCCGGGAGTTGGTGGTGGACAGGGAGGCCAGGCGTGCTGCGATTCATGGGGTCACAAGGAGTTGGACACGATTGAGCAACTGAACTGAACTGAAGAAGACATACAAAAAATATTTTATATTTGACCAATTAATTAAAACTTTACAGATAGCCAAAATCTTTGACCTGTAGATTTTAAAAAGTAATAAACCAATATTTTATTTAAAATTTTTAATGAAGTATGATGCTGGGAGCGATTGGAGGCAGGAGGAGAAGGGGACGACCGAGGATGAGATGGCTGGATGGCATCACAGACTTGATGGACGTGAGTCTGAGTGAACTTCGAGAGATGGTAAGGAACAGGGAGGCCTGGCGTGCTGAGATTCATGGGGTCGCAAAGAGTCAGACACGACTGAGCGACTGAACTGAACTGATAGTTGATTTACAATATTGTTTTGATTTCTGTATAGCAAAGTGAATCAGTTATATTCCACTCTTTTTCAGACTCTTTTCCCATATAGGCCATTACAGAGTATTAAGTAGGATTCCCTGTGCTATATGGTAGGTCCTCTCTAGTTATCTATCTCATGTAGTATCTATATCAATCCCAATCTCCCAATTTATTCCTCCCCTGGTAACCATAAGTTTGTTTTCTTCATCTGTGAATCTATTTCTGTTTAAAAAAATTATACTTTATAATTTTATAATTAAATATAACACATATATGTAACTATATAAGGCAGAAATGTGAAATGTAATAAATATGTTTAAGGGTCAGGGAATTCACCATACCCTTGCACACCCTTCTTTCTCTCCAGTAACCATCAACCTATATTTTATTACATTCAATTTTGTGTATTTCTTTAAAATTACATTAGTTATACATATCAATGTAGTTAAACTGGTTAGGGCTTCCCAGCAGAGTGGTAAAAGAATTTGCCTGCAATGCAAGAGATGCAAGAGACACAGATTTGGCCCCTGAGTCAAAAAGATCCTCTCAAATAGGAAATGGCAGCCTGCTTCAGTATTCTTGCCTGTAGAATTCCATGGACAGAGTAGCCTGGTGGGCTACAGTCCACGAAATTGCAGAGTCGGACATGATTGAGTACACACACACATCTGTTCCTAGGTAAGCAATAATTGTTACTGTGACTTTAAAAAAATTCTTTTTTGTACATGAGATATGATTTTACTTCCTTAATCTCTCAATCTATTGAAACTCATTTTTATAAAATATATTTTTTCTTTGCATTATTAACAGCTTGGTCATGGTATGTATATAATATATTTTTTCTAATTTATTCATGATAATAATATCTTAGTTTTCTGAATATAATTGGCCTATTGTTTTCCTTCCTGAAATTGTTCTTGTCAGATTGGTCATAAAGATCAAAATTCTTTGAAAATAAGTGAAGAGTGTATACTCTTTTCTTATTCTTAGGCATGTATTTTGTTTTTCTGGAATAAAATTGTTATAAAATGGCTCAGATTTTTATTTCCTGTTGTGTCTGTTTTGCAAGTTATATTTTCTTGGAATTTGTCCATTTAATTCAAATATTATAATACTTTAATTCCAAAGTTCTTCAAACAAAATTCTTTCAAGGATACAATACATGTTTAACTCTTCAAAGAATAATTCTTTTCCATATTGAAGGGTCTGCAGTGTTGTCCTGTTCTCAGTTTTGGTGTTAATTAGTTGTACTTAACTTTTATTTTTACTCATTAACTTCCAAGAGATTTAAAAATTGTGTTAGTCCTTTTAAACAGTTCACTTTTGCTTTTTGTTCACATCTCCCATAGGTCATTTTGATTATCCTAATTTCTGTTCTTGTCATTATTACTATCTTCCTTCTATTTTTTAATTTGATTTTTTGAGTCAAATGTTTATTTCATCCTTCTTTCTTTGCTAATATATGCCTTTGAGGAAATACAGTTTCCTATAAACACTATCCTGGAGACCATATAAAAGATATATTATTTTAAATAGTGGCCCATTGGTCTTAACATGTTTTTAAATTTCCATACAATGAAAGATATTTGTTATTTGTCTTTTTGTATTGATCTTCCATTACTGCATTGTGATAAGAGTTCAAGTGTTGTGTGATTTAAAATCTGTGATTTTCTTTCTTTCTTTCTTTTCTTTTTTTTCTTTTCTTTTTTTTTGAGACTTGCCTTATGGCAGTACTTGTTCAATTTTTAAAAATGATCATGTGTACTTGCTTGTTTTCTGTTATTTACAGGTCCACTGAGTTAAATGCGCTGGTTGTTATTCCAGTCCTCTATATAATTATTTTTTGCCTGTTGTTCTTTTAATCACTGGAAGAGATATTTTTAAATTTTCTTCTGTGATTGTGAACTTCAGTGTTCTCCCTTATAATTTTGTTGATGTTTTCTTCATATTTGTGTGTATGTGTTCAGTCATTCAGTTGTGTCCAACTCTTTGTGACCCCATATTTACAGCCAGGTTATTAACCCCACACAGATTTAGAGCCATATATTTCCTAGGTGATTTGAACTTTTTCTGTAATAATGTCATCTTCCTTACCTAAACATTCATTTAGATATTATTTCAGGGTATATTTTTTCCATTCATTTATTTTCAAATTTTCTACTTATTTATTATGTTTTTAGTCTGGAAATCTGGGCCTTAAAACCAAATCATTTAGACTACCACCTTATTTTGTGCATCCTCCTTTCCATCTCTGTTTTTCAACTTCTTTCAGATTGATTGAACTTTCTATTGAATAATTTTTTCTGTATTATTTTGAGTTCTGCCCTGTTTCTATTCATTAAATGATTATTTTAAGAATTATAAAGAGTATTCTAAACTTCAACTTATCAAAGTTCAAATGGTAACATTTATTTCTTATTGGATAATAAAAAATTAAGCTTACAAGACTTAAAATCCATTCTCTCCTCTTCTTAGTTTACTTTTCCTTTTTAAAAACATTTATTTATTTTTAGTTATGTAGGGTTCATTGCAGCATGCTGGATCTTTTGTTCACAGGCTTCTCTCTAGTTGTACACAAGCTCAGTAGTTGTGGCACATAGGCTCAGTGGTTGTGGTAGGCAGGCTTAACTGCCTTGAGGCATGTGGGATCTTAGTTCCCTGATCAGGGATTGAAAATTAATATTGATATATGAAAATTATAATTCCTTGTGCAAGCAAATATTATCTGTGAACCAGCTAACATGTTTCTCTATAGGCAATTTGATTATTCTGATAACAACACTTTTCATGCAAGGGAGATCAAACCAGTCCCTCCTAAAGGAAATCAGCCCTGAATGTTCATTTGAAGGACTGATGCTGAAGCTGAAACTCCAATACTTTGGCCACCTGATACAAAGAATTGACTCATTGGAAAAGACCCTGATGCTGAGAAAGATTGAAGGCAAGAGGAGAAGGGGAAAACAGAGAACAAGATGGTTAGATGGCATCACCAACTTGGTGGACATGAGTTTGAGTAAGCTCCAGGAGCTGGTGATGGACACAGAAGCCAGGCATACTGCAGTCCATAAGGTCACAAAGAGTTGGACACCACTGAGTGACTGAACTAAACTGATTTATATAATAATAACATAACTGCACTGGTATTTCAGTGTTTGAAATAAATGTATTAAGTGTAGGATATTTTTTTTTAAATCAAATAAATGTGAATAATATACTTGTTGAGTCACGGCGGCAGCTAAATTCCCTCCAGCATTCTCTCCAGAGATACCAATTCTTTCAGGATCTATACTGTACTTGTCAAGAACATCTTGGCTTAAGAACCACTTTAGTGCATTATAGACATCTTCAAATTGGCTTGGAAAGTGATGTTCAGGTGCTAGTAGGTAGCTGTGGGCAGAATAACAATGTTCTTTAAGTTAGTTATTGTTAATAAAAAAATGTGAATGTACATGCTTTAACCTAAAAATCAAAAGTAATATTTTTCTTTAGCAACCTCATGGTTTAGGTCATTATGAATTCAAAGACAAACTTCATCTTTATGGTTGTGCTTGACATGAAGATTTTTACATAAGTAAAATCTTGAATGACAAACTTGGACTAGATTTAAAAAAAAAAAAAATCCTGGTGATAACTTCCTGAAACTAAACTTCTCCCAAGATGTTATTTTCTTTGTAGTCATTACACTTTATTAGCAACCAATAAATAATGAACAAATCATGGGAATTATTCTATTCCAACTTAATCTAATGATCAAGTCGGTATGCAGGGTTCACTGTTTTTTACATCAGTTCAGTTCNTTTTGGCTCCTGAGCTGGAAATTACACAATTAAGCGTTCTCTGAGTGCCGTTTCACAGCTTGAAAATGCACTTGTCCTGGACTCCCCTGTAATTTCTTCCCTGAATATTAAAAACCTTTAAAAACGTTTTAAGAAAAAAAGTGTTATGGTTGCATGTGAAGCTTGATTCTAACTGGCAGTCGTGTCTGTCCAGCCTTGAGATCACAGAAAAAGCTGACCTTCAGTCGAATGCCCGTCCAATTCAGGTGACTTTATCGATTTGCAGCTTCGGATCTGAGAACACTTTCACAGTGCAGCTCCCTTTTCTTTGGAGAGAATCAATTGTAAAGATTTTCTCGCTTCAACAGACAAGATCAGAGAGGCGTCTATAACCTCCGTGCTCTCGACTGGCTCTTCCTGTGAGTCGGTCAGGGAGGGCACACGGCCTGTCTTCGGCTCCCAGCTCCTCCCACCCCCGCAGTCTCGCTCTTTCCTTGGCGTGTCTCTTGCAATGACATCTGACTCGCTGAGAATGTAACATTTCCATCAAACAAATTCAAAAGGTCCAGCAATCCCTCTAATGCCTGAGTGCAGAATTATGGCCCTGAAGCCCCCACACTCTTGAAGGCAATGGGCTTTGGGCTCTTTTCAAAGTCAATCTGGGCAGGATTTATAATTCAGCTATTTTGATTCAAATGAGGCTGAACATTCCTATCACTCACACAAGTTTAACTCGGTTAAAATTTGGCTTAAATATATCAGGCTGTTCTTTTGGAATAATACATTCCCAAAGCAGGAAAGGAAATCAAAATACCTGGGATTTTCTTGAGCTTGTTGACTGCTGAAGTGTGCAGTGTATAACTATGCATGTGTGTGTATATGTTCCTTTCTCAACTAGCCTATATAAATCGGATTGATTTGCTCTGAAAGTGGTGCCATGGAGCATGCTCTTTGCAGCTGTTTATTTTGAATTATTTAATTCAATGAATGTAAACTGATGCATAAAATGAGTCATTTGTATGAAAGATAATTATGTGACTAAAGATCCCCATTAATTGTGTTATTCAATTCACGTCAATGCCAAATCTAAAATGTGGAACCATTTTATTCCATT
The DNA here is from genome assembly GCA_006410875.1 of Neotragus pygmaeus. NCBI lineage: Eukaryota > Metazoa > Chordata > Mammalia > Artiodactyla > Bovidae > Neotragus > Neotragus pygmaeus. The sequence continues at coordinate 2,819 of SJYV01004246.1, read as the reverse complement.
TAAGTGGAAGAAAATCTAGCGCTGTATTTTTTTAAATGAGAGTTGGAGACAGGGCCTTTGTTGCAATGATTATGCTTGTGATTTTAATTGCTGAGATGTTCATGTTTGGAAGTATCTGTGTCAAAGCAGAGAAGCAGTGAATGCTCGTAACGCTTTTTCATGCAGTGGCAGTTACACCGACAGTCCATTCTGAGGATGAACATGATGGTTCCGCTTAGTGCCTGCTCGGTGCAGGGCCGTCCGGGTCAGTGGAATGCCTGTGCACACGTCCGATATAACAGATACGCCTATTACGTCGTTTCCGTGGATGTTATGGAACGGAAAGTGGAAACCTGAGCCTTGAAATAGTGGAGCCAAAAAGGAGCGCTTATTATGCTACTATTATCACATCTGAGAGTCACTCTCTTGGGGAAGCCACGCAACAGAAACTTCCATTTGAACTTGTTAACGCTGTTTTATTTAGAAATTGAAAAGAAAAAAAGCAACAAAAAGGAAACACTGATTAAAAAAAAAAAACAGCATGCAAAAACTCTGGGAAATGTTGAGTTGTTAAAGCAAATTAGTGAGCCACCTCTGTAACATTTCTTAAATGATATCTTGCTTGGAAACTAGAGAAAAGCTAAATTGAACTTTCTGACTCATTTTGATTCTCAAATGATATGATACAGCAAAGTTTATTGAAAACCCAGAGCAATTAACAGCATCCTTGAAATAAGAGAGAAAGATAGCACTAAGTCCTGTCTGACTCTGTGACCCNATATATGACCACAGGAAAAACCATAGCCTTGACTAGATGGACCTTAGTCAGCAAAGTAATGTCTCTGCTTTTGAATATGCTATCTAGGTTGGTCATAACTTTTCTTCCAAGGAGCAAGCGTCTTTTCATTTCATGGCTGCAATCACCATCAGCAGTGATTTTGGAGCCCCAAAAAATAAAGTCCGACACTGTTTCCACTGTTTCTCCATCTATTTCCCATGGAGTGATGGGACCAGATGCCATGATCTTTGTTTTCTGAATGTTGAGCTTTAAGCCAACTTTTTTCACTCTCCTCTAGCTTCTTCATTTTTCTATTCATTCCCATTGGGTTTCTTTTCTACTGTTGCTCATTAACCTAGAATGCTTTTTGAAACTAGATTTTGTCTGAATTCCCACGTGTTATTTGGTGACTAACTGCTTTTAATGGAGGATTAACCCATGAAAAATATACTAATTTCTTTAAATATATCTTATTGGTTAATCCTCAAAAATCCCTATAATATACAAAATCTTATGACTCTCAGTTTACACATGAGAAAACAGATCTAACATAATATTTAACTGGCAGCCATCCAATTGATTCTAGCACCAGGTTTTGAACCTCATTTTCTGACTCTGAAGCCCTGCTAATTAAGAATAGGCTAAAGGTCCATTGGAGGTCTTTTGTCCATGAAATACAATAGTTAGATTTTATTATAAAAATTTCTTGACTTGCTCTTTTTGATCCCTACTTGACCTAACTATAAAACTTTTCTCTATCTGACTGTTTTCTGGTCATGCTCAAACTCACTTTTTCTGTTCTGATCTTTTCAATTTCATTTAAACACTGCTGACATAAGGAATGACCAAGACTTCTGTGAGCATCTGACTGCATAAGGCATCTGGCCAAAAACCACACGATCCCACAGTGTTCTTACTTGGTTGAAATGACAACAGCATCTAGTATAACAGCTGTCTGTCTTGATAGAAAGTCAATATCAAAGAAAGCTGAAACAAATGAAAATAAAATCTGAGACTGACAGATGAACTGAAGGGTGTTCCCTTCAGCAGAAAGCTTACTACTGTACCTTGTTCCTCAATGAAATGTTCTAGGAAAAAATATTTCTAAAATTTCATCATAGCTATAGAACATAAATTCCTCTATTCAGTGATACTTTTACATATGTCTCATTTTCACACTGAATTTAATAAACCAACTTCATTCTCTTCAAGATTAAGCTCTGCTCCCTTCATTTAGCAGCTGTCATGTGTTGAAAAAATTAATACAGAAATGTTAACTCCCTGATACTTGGGAAGTCACTGTCTACTGAAGACAAGTACAGGGAGGGATAGCTGTATAAGCAGACAGGAATATTGCAAAATATTAGTTGCTTTGATAGAAGAGCATAGAACATGCTCTCTGGAAATAGTATTAGACTCCATCAAAACTGCCAGAGGAAGATAAAGAGTAAAGGGGAAGTAGGGAGAGCTGAGACCTGATTTATATATTCATATTTTCTGAAAGGCAGACAAAAATATGTGCTTTCTGGGTCTTTTTTTTTTTTTGGCCCTGTACTCAGGATGGGGATGTGTCACACATGTTTGCTACTGGGCTTGGGTAAGTTCTCCCTTTTGCATATAAGAAAAGTTTAGGAAAATATAATTGAATTTGTCAGAAATAGGAAGAGAAAGAAATCATAGAATGCTAAAGGGCAAATATCAGGATACAACGTTGTTGCAAAGGTTCCATCAAGTGAAAGGAGGAGTACGAATTGTTCTGTTTTCAAAGTTTTCAAAGTTGGATGTTGATTATTCTTAAAATGTCAAATATACACTAAGTTTTAAACTTTTATTTAACATTTGCTACCAAAAGTTGTCAATTCTTCGCTTTACTAGTTGTCAATTCTTCTCTTTACTGAGTCCAGTTCCCTCCTACTTCCTCTAGGTCAGACAAATCTCATCCCATCCTCCCCCTCTCCACATTTCCTCAACATCTTCATGTTCAACTTATAAGCACATTCAAAGGCCTTCCGTAGATAAATACAAAATATATATAATAAAAATATGTTTATACATACATAAA
>SJYV01004245.1:0-135736 GCA_006410875.1 Neotragus pygmaeus | reverse complement strand
ATACAGGGTCAGATACGACTGAAGTGAGCAGCAGCAGCAGGGAGGGAGGGGAAGCCACCTGTGTGGAGTGATGCTCCGGCCTGAATTCGCAGCCTCTAGTGGTCAGTGCCCTCTGGGCTCATCTTGTCCTGAGATGCCATTTGCAGATGGAGGAGCTGAGGCCTGGAGAGGGGACCCCAGGGACTGGGATTGCAGAGGCAGAGGTGGTGGGCTGGGGCGCGTCTCTGTCCCCGTGGAGGCCGAGGCCGTGTTCACCCCCGTCACCTGATCGGCCGGCCCAGAAGTGACGGGACAGGCTGGGCAGTGGCTTGAGGGGCTCCCCTCGGGTTGGCTGGTGGGAACTCCCTATTTGAACACACGAGGACCCATATGCGCTCCTGGGGATCACTCCCGTTCTCAGCAGTGTGGTTTGCTTTCTCACACTCTCCTCCACACCCTCAAAAAGAGAGCTGTACGGAGGCGTTCTCACAGTCACCCTTCCTAATTGCCAGTCGTGCGTGGCAGGACTAGCTCCTTCCCTAAACGAGGCTGTCCTTGGGCATCTGTGCAATGCTCTGGGTCTTTCTGTTTGACTTGAGTCATGCGATGGGAGAGAAAGGTTTTCTCCTGGTGTGTGTATCAGTGGTGGGCACAGTGGAGTCCCAGGCTCTCTTTTTAGAAGCTCCCTGCCAGCTCCTTCCATTCCTGGGACATAGGCTTCATGTCAATGGAAACAAAAGCATTGGCAATGTTGGCAGTTTTGGGGCTGGGATTTCAGTTACTCAGTGCCAAGAGGATCAGATAGGGACTGGTGAAAAGTGCTGTGAATGGGTAGAAAAATCAGAAAGTGGAGGGAAATAATAATTTTCATGGCACTTGATGTCTGGCATCCCCGTAACTACTTTGAGCAGAGAGCAGTGAGAGTGCCAGGGATAATAATGACACTATTCTATCCAACAAAATAGTGTTTCATTAAAAGGCAAAGCAAAACCAAAAACTAGAAAAGGCAAAAGTCCCCTGGACTTAACCCAGCCAGTCCATTCTGAGGGAGATCCGCCCTGGGATTTCCTCAGAAGGAATGATGCTGAAGCTGAAACTCCAGTACTTTGGCCACCTCATGCTAAGAGTTGACTCATTGGAAANCTGTGAAGAAAGCTGAGCGCCGAAGAATTGATGCTTTTGAACTGTGGTATTGGAGAAGACTCTTGAGAGTCCCTTGGACTGCAAGGGGATCCAACCAGTCCATTCTGAAGGAGATCAGCCCTGGGATTTCTTTGAAGAGAATGATGCTGAAGCTGAAACTCCAGTACTTTGGCCACCTCATGCTAAGAGTTGACTCATTGGAAAAGACTCTGATGCTGGGAGGGATTGGGGGCAGGAGGAGAAGGGGACGACCGAGGATGAGATGGCTGGATGGCATCACTGACTCGATGCACATGAGTTGGGGTGAACTCCAGGAGTTGGTGATGGACAGGGAGGCCTGGCGTGCTGCGATTCATGGGGTCGCAAATAGTCGGACACGACTGAGCAACTGAACTGAACTGAACTGAGAATGCACACATTTATTTTTAGTCCCGTATAGTTTCTTTGTATTTTGTTGTTCTAGGAGAGGTGTGTCCAGGTGCAAGCATTGCAGCACCACAGCAAAGGGTCCCAGGGCCCAGCCTGTCTCAGGGTGATGGTGCGAGGGGTACATGCGGCTGAGAGGAAGGGGGGAGGGGACAGGGGAGAACCTGGGAAACAAGTTGACTGAACTGAGTACAGGTCCCAGGACAGCAGGAGAATCTGGGTTAACGCAGGTAGGTTTGTAAAAGATTCAGTGAGGAACAGGAGAAAAAGCAAACTTATTGTACTGAAATTCATTTTAACCTACTTCACAATTTTGCCTCAGGCCAGCTGTAGTCCTGTCCATTAGAAGTTAAGCACATCCCAGAAATAAAGGTACAAGCCCTGATGGCTCAGAGGGTAAAGAATCTGCCTGCAGTGTGGGAGACCTGGGTTCAATCACTGGGTCAGGAAGATGCCCTGGAGTGGGAGATAGCAACCCACTCCAGTCTTCTTGCCTGGAGAATTCTGTGGCCAGAGGAGGCTGGCGAGCTACGACCCATGGCATCACAAAGAACAGGACACAACTGAGCAACTAACACTTTCACTTTCAGAAATAAAGCTATTTCCTGAGCTTGATCTAAGTATTTCTTCTAATTAATTAAAAGTAGGATTCTTCAGAAACAGACTCATAGACACAGAGATCAGACTTGTGATTTCCAAGGAGGAGGCGGGGGAAGGAAGTGGGGAAGGGATGGACTGGGAAATTGGGGTTTGGTAGATGCAAACCATTACATTTACAATAGATAAACACCATGGTCCTACTGTATAGAAACTATATAAAATCTCCTAGGATAAACCATAATAGAAAAGAATATTTGAAAAAGAAGGTACATATGTGTATAGTTTGCTGTATAGCAGAGATTAACACAACCTTGTAAATCAACTATACTTTAATTTAAAATATAAATAAATAAAATAAAAGGATTCTCTGGGGGAAAAAAAAGCAAATTATAAATACAGGCAATTCTTTCCGTGTGTCTTTTAAACACACAGTTACCAAGAACATAAGATAAATTAGAAAATATTTATTTGCTCTGTTCATCTCTCCAAAATAACACCTTTTAATAATACAAAGCTAAACTTATTAGTAGTTTCTCCCAAAGAGAGAAGACAACCTTGACAATCTTAGCAGCATTTCAAAGAGGGAACTCAAAAGTGAGATATTAATTCAGCTCTGGGGTCTGAGTTCAAGATGGGTTTAAGTTGGGTCTTCAAGACAGGGAAATTTATTTATTGTACACAAACATAGANTTAGTAGTTTCTCCCAAAGAGAGAAGACAACCTTGACAATCTTAGCAGCATTTCAAAGAGGGAACTCAAAAGTGAGATATTAATTCAGCTCTGGGGTCTGAGTTCAAGATGGGTTTAAGTTGGGTCTTCAAGACAGGGAAATTTATTTATTGTACACAAACATAGAGTTTATTTTTACATATAATATGTTAAAATTACTTTATTATTTACTTATTTATATCTAGGTTGGTCGAAAACAAGGGTCTTGAGTAAGTAACCTGTGGTTAACGAACAAGATTTTGCCCAGGAAAGCAACTTATCTCTGATGACTCAGTTTGTGGGAATTTCCTGAAGCAAACACTGAAGTTATTTATTGGTTTGCAACTGTATCTGCTTTGAACAAATTCTCAGGAACGAACTAGGAAATCATGTTGACATAGGAATGCTACAGTTTTAGGTAAATCCCACTGACCTACTTGTAACAAGAACTTCTAAAAGAGGGAGGGAAAGAAATTTTTAGAGGTGATGGCTTTGTGTACGGCATTGTGTATGGTCATAGTTTCACAGGTTTACATTTGCCTGCAAACTCATCGAGATGTATATATTAAGTAGGTGCAGCTTTCTGTATGCCAATCATACCTCAATTTTAAAACTAATTTATTTTACTTTGGCTACACTAGGTCTTTTTTGTGGCACAAGGGCTTTCTCTAGTTGCAGTGCATGGACTTAGTTCCTCGTGGGATCTTAGTTCCCCAGCCAGGAATTGAACCCATGTCTCCTGCATTGTAAGGTGGATTCTTAACCACTGGACCACCAGGAAAGTCCCTTAAAAATAATTCCTTTTAAGTATCTGCTTTTGTTAGAATTAATGGGTGAAGAACTTAGAAAAGAGACGTGTAGAATCTAAGAGTGGCTAAATTCTTCCACATGAGCAAGAGCATGAGAAGAAACTTGGGAAACAGAGAGAATAGGAAGAGCTTGACAAATTGGAGGCTGGGAGTCAAGAAGAGGGCTAGTATGGTGGCAAAGAGCAGCATGTGAAATAGAAAGAAAGATGGCAGAGGGAGTGGATATGAGAGGTTATGTGGAGGCTGGAACTGCGGGGAGCAGGAGCAGTATTTAAATACAATTGTATTAAAGTTAAATTCAATTATATGAAAATGTAGTATAAGTCCAGTTTCCAAATTCTCAAGAGATGTTTGGTAAAGATCTGCATGGAGTCCAATCTGCATTTCTTTCATGTGGGTAACCATTCAGAGACCGGTCTTATGAAAGGTGGGGACATTTAGGTCCATTGACTGGGCTGCAGTATTCGGATGCCAGGAAATGTTTACATGGTGGTTGTCCTTTAAAAGGCTCCCCAGGTGACTCAGTGGTAAAGAACCAACCTGCCAGTGCTGGAGGTGCAAGAGATAAGAGTTCGATCCTTGAATGAGAAAGATCCTCTGGAGGAGGATATGGCAACACACTCCAGTAGAAGAGCCTGGCAAGCTACACTCCATGGTGTCACAAAGAGTCAGACACAACTGAGCACACTCGTGTGTGTGTGCGCACGCACATGCACATGCGCATGCATGCACACACACACACATTATATCCTGACAGTGAAACCATTGGAGAAAAATCAAAATAATAGATCAAGACCAGAAAAGAAGATCTAGATATTTGAAAGGAAATATTGAAAGTAGCCAACATATCAAAATAGAATCAACACTGTGAATGTTGGATAGACTCTATTTCCATACTAGAAAGACACGGAGAGAAATACAAAAGGTGAGATAAAAAGAAAAAAGAATGATAACAAGTTTCATAATTTGAAACTATGTCATTAGCAGATGCTGTATTGGCTGCCTTTCTTGGCATTTATTTCATTAATAACTCAAAATAACCACTTGCCGTAAATATTACACCATTTTCCAGATGAAAAACACAAGGGTCACTTCCCTGATATCAGTATAGGTTTTTAATAGTGAAGTTAGGATTTGAACACAGATGAGTCTTATTCTAAAGCTTATCTTCTTTACTTCTTATGGTCTGTACTGTTATTTTGGTGTGTTGTTATTGAAATTCCAGAGTAAGGTTTATTGCCATGAACTACAAATTCTGACGAGAAGGAAAAGATTTTCCCAAGCTCACAGATACCAGGCACCACTGTAGACAGTAAACCTGTCTACTAAGCCTCCTGATTCTAGATGAACCCACAGACCTGTCTCATCAAAACATAAAAGTAGTCTGGGATTTCCCTGGTGGTCCAGTGGTTTAGAATCCACCTGTGAATGCAGGGGACTCAGATTCCATCCGTGGTCTGGGAAGGTTCCACATGCTGCTGGGCAACTAAGCGTGTGCGCCCTAACTACTGAGGTCCAGGGGCTTAGCTCCTGTGCTCCACAAGAAGAGAGGCCTGCACACCACAACTAGAAACAAGCCCCCTTGATGCAACTGGAGAAAGCCCTTATGCAGCAACGAAGACCTAGCGCAGCCAAATAAACTAAACCAAAACCGAAACCATGAAGTAGTCTGAATAAACTTCCACACAATGACTGTCTGATACGTGAGAAGGATTCCTTTTGAACAAGCATGGCGATATCTTTCTAAATGAGCTCGATAAAATTAAAGCCAGACTAATCCAAAAATACTAGAATCCCTAGATATTAAAAGACATTTAGTGTCTAGACATCCCCAGACACTACTTGTGTTTCTTCCATTGCCAACTTCCTCTAAGGGTACCATGAAGATACGTTCCCAGTCATTTTCCTAAGGAAATGTCACTGAAAGTTTTAAAATTATTTTTTAAGTTGGAATATCCTAAGTGAGGTAAGAAGATTTTAGTGTAATTTTTCAGAAAGACAAAACAAAATTTATATCCGGAAGCGCAAAAGCTGGGAATTCATAGCCTTCCAGTTAAGCCTTGGAATATTCTTTTAAAAAGAAAGAAAAAAGGAAAAGATGAGTAAAAGTTTAAAAGTTCTATATGCTGCATGGAATTCACTTGGGAGAAAAAGAAGTATCAGGTGGANGAAGCACAAAAGCTGGGAATTCATAGCCTTCCAGTTAAGCCTTGGAATATTCTTTTAAAAAGAAAGAAAAAAGGAAAAGATGAGTAAAAGTTTAAAAGTTCTATATGCTGCATGGAATTCACTTGGGAGAAAAAGAAGTATCAGGTGGAAGAGGCATAAATGAAATAACCTTGAAGCCCATTTTGCCCTACAACTCTTGGTGTGTGTTAAGGGAGCATCAGATGTTTGTATTTCATCTGTGTGTATGAGGGATGAGCAGAAACAAAAATAACCTCCCTCCCAGGAACAGTGAAAGACTTCAGCCACAAAGTAGGTCATAGCGCCCGGCCACACCGCCCTCTGATGTGCTCTGCCCACTGTAAACAGAGTCAAATGACAGGCTTTTTTGGGATCAACTGATGGCGCTTCTCTGTCCATCCCACTAACAGATTCCTGTAGTGAATTGCTCCTGAATGAATCCTACAAACCCCTGAGTCCTCTTTAAACTTTAGTGAAAAGAAATAAAACCTTCTCATAGAAGGAGAAAGGAGACACCAACATTCAGACTCAGATTGATTTTTGTAGCAATGATTTTCATTAGAAATTTAATTGCTGCATATTAAATATTAGCACTGCTGGGGGCTGGAAGGATATACTTTTTCTTTTTTCTGTTTGTTTTGTTTTCTTTGGTTTGGTTTGCTTTCCTCTGGTATCGATAGTGAGTTCTCACTTTTTCTATCAAATGTTGGCAATCAGAATGCGGTGAAAACAGAACTAAAGAGAGATGCTGAGAGTCTCCTGGGTGAGAGGACCTTGCCCCTTCTCAATGTGCCCCGCACACTAGAGCTGAGGTGATCATCTTCCTAACATATCTCCCTGTGTAAATCGTTTTCTCCCTGCGTAAATCGTTAAACAATACCTGAAAGATAAAGGTCCCTCGTGATCTGATGTCTTCCTACCCTGGGCCCTATCTGCCAACACACTTCAAAAGGCACTCTTTGCACCAGCCCCATATCAACGACTTGTCTCCAGAAAAAAAGCATAATGTGCTAGCTGACACTTCTTTGCCTTTATATTGTTATCCCCTCTGCCTCAACTGTCCTTCCTTCTATCTCCTACTTAGCTTTTGGGAGTCTTTTCTAACTCCTCAATCTAAACATGGACCCCTTCTCCCCATACAAGCACAGCGAGGCTCTTGGCACCCTCTACTGCACCCACCGGTGACTATGTTCAGCTTCGTGAAGACACAATCCACTCTCATGCCACTATGCATTCCCCAAGGTCTCAGCACATGCTTAGGTCTTCACCTGCTGAAGAATGTTGATATTTGTGTGTGTGTGGTGAAAATATTTAAGTTCTGCTCTCATAGCAAATTTCAGTTATACAATGCAGTATCATCTAGGATGTGCCTATTTAATAAGCCTGCCCAGATGACTCTGATAATGATCCTATAAGTCAAAAAGTTAGTGGCAGAGCTGGACTGAAGTCCTGAGTGATGTTTTGCGATCTTCACACTGTCTGCTAACTTAGAAAGTTAAATGTGAATGTAAGCAAGACACTGATTTTGATTCTGAATGAAACTACAACGGAGCTCTGTGTGGGGCATACCCAATGGTCTAAGGCAAGTACCATCTTCCCTGGCCCTTAGGTTTTTATATCTTCTACAACATATTCCAGTTTTAATACCAATCAGATGAGTTTTGAACATTTCTTCCTCTGATCAGCAAATAAGTATCTTAAAAGCAGGCACTGCGTCTCTTTCACCTTTGTGACACCCAGTGGGAAGGCCTGTCACATCATAGACCATCAATAATCTTTAACGGGTAAATATTTGGATCAAAGTTTCCATTCTAAAGTTATTTCAAAACAGAGAAAAAGTTAGAGTGCTAACAGTACACTAACAGTATTTTTAATCAAGATTGCATGACCATTTAATTACAGAAAATAATTTAATATCCTGCCCAAACTGAGCAAATTGTCTAATCAAAGCAACTAAACTAATATACCAAATAGAGTAGATGGAGTTAATCAGCATGGTTTCAGCTTGGCAAGGATTTAATTAGAAATATGCTTTTAATGAATTCTAGTACTAAACAAAGTCACCAATGATGGAATGTTTTATCTGAAGAACTAATACTCTATTTCAAGCCAGAACTCCAGATCCTCCTTCCTTACAATTGTCTATATTTACATATTTAATAGCAGCCGTGCTTGGAAAACTGGCACCGTAGTCAACATGAAGTTGTGTTCACCGTAGTGAATGTGAAGTAGGATCTCTCCTGAGGGCCTGCTCTAGGAGAATGGGTTAATGGCGTTACAGGGACACATCCAGGACCTGCAGTAAAGAATCCGCCTGCCAATCCAGGAGTCTGGGGTTCGATCCCTGGGTCTGGAAGATCCCCTGGAGAAGGAAATGGCAACCCACTCCAGTATCTTGCCTCAGAAATCCCACGGACAGAGGAGCCTGATGGGCTATAATCCATGGTGTCTTGGAGACTAAATACAGGACTTGGCGACTAAACAACAACATTCATAACACAGGCCCCAACAGAAATGACTCCTCCCCACACACACACAAAATAATGATAATTAGAACAAAGAGGTAGCACAGACATGAGAAGACTGTAACCTTGAGAAGCCATTCCTTGAGTAGTTATAGAAGCAGATAACCAGAATTTTGAAAAGAATGTTGGAGAGAAGCAAAGACTTCTTGGTATAACTGAGATAAAGATTCAGTTCCTAAAGTAGTAATAAATGTTGATATTTGCAGATGTCAAGGCAAAGAATTGTCTGCAAATACAAATCCACAATCTCTTCTTTGAGAAGAGTTGTGTTGCAGACTTCAGAATGTTTCAAATTTAGAAAAGGAAGGCACCACAATAAGAAGCTCAAGCACTACAATGAAGAATAGCCCCCACTCGACTGGAGAAAGCCCTTACACAGCAACAGAGACCCAGAGCAGCCAAAAATAAATAAATCTTAAAGAAGAGAGAGAGACCTGGCACAGCCAAATTAATAAATAAATTAAAATTTTAGAACAATCAAAGCACTTCAGTCACCCAGCTTTCTAATCAGCCTTTTCAACATCCTTGTGATTCTCAATAACAAGACCTGAAGTAACAAGAACCTGTAGAGGTTCTTCCCATTCCTCTCTTGAAGTTGCCTTGGAAGACATTTCTCCATATTGGGGATGGATCTCTTCTGGTCCTAACTGACACAGGAGCCACATTCTTATTCTTCAACCCCACGACTATTAAGCAACCCCTGTTCAGATTATGGGGATGTCTAATGAACTTCGAGAGGTTCCAAACATATTCCCTTTTGTTTAGGCTCTTCCCCCATACCCTCAACCCTAGCAGTGCCAGGCAACATGTGGGATCTTAGTTCCCAGTTATTGTTCAGTTGCTCAATTGTATCCAACTCTTTGCAACCCCATGGATTGCAGCATGCCAGGCTTCCCTGTCCTTCACCACCTCCCGGAGCTTGCTCAAACTCATGTTGAATCGGTGATGCCAACCAACCATGTCATCCTCTGTCATCCCCTTCTTCTCCTGCCTTCAATCTTTCCCAACATCAGGGTTTTTTTTAATGAATTGGCTCAGTGTATTAGGTGGCCAAAGTATTGGAGCTTCAGCTTCAGGCTTAGTCCTTCCAGTGAGTTCCCAGACCAGGGATCAAACCCAGGGATCAACTGCATTGAAAGTGCAGAGTCTTAACAATTGGACTGTCAGGGAAGTCCCTGTTTAGGCTCTTTGAGAGATACACATCCCTTTCTCCTTAGTTCCTCTGCCCTATTTGTTAGGGCAAGACTTCTTACAATAGAATTTTGCTGGGATTCCTTTCTCCCCAAAACGGGAAAATAATTTTAGAACTTGGAAATAAGTGATCAAAGCAGTCAACCTAACTGTGATGCATTTTATTTGTTCCATCTCTAACAGTCTTAGCACAAATCTGAAAATACCTCATTTGTCCCTATTGAATCAGCTACCACTGTCTTTATGGGCAAAATCAGCAACTAATATTAGAAAACTTCACAGCACAACTCTCATCAAGATTCAATAAATCTCTTGAAATCTCTTCCCAGAATGAATCAATATTCTGTAAGTAAAGAAGCCCTTTAAGGCATAAAGACTATAATTGAAGATTACAAGACTTAAGACCTCATGATCCCTTGTACTAGTCTTTGTAATTACTGGTGCAAAAACCTAAAGGGTGAGGGTGGCAGTTTATCTAGGACCTTCCAGCAATAAACAACCTTGTTATCGACACCCAGCTGCCCCTAATTCTCATACGTGACCAGCATCCATCCCCACTACTGTAGTTAATTTATGCCATGTAGTCTTTAGTATTTCAGTTGAAGAAGCTCGTCAATACTTCACTGCCTTCAGCTGGGGAGGAAAACAGTTCACTTGGACAGCAATGCTTCAGGGTCTTACTGAGAATCCTTCTTAGTTTTTTGCAAATCCTAAAAGCTAGTCTGTTTGATATAAAATTCCCAACAGGTTCTATTTGATTGCAGTCAATAGTGGATGATCTGTTTCTTTGCTTTTTCCTCAGCCCTCATCACAAGAAGCCAGAACCTACTTGCTAAAGCATTTAGCCTTAAAGGGATATAAGATCGCCAAGGAAAATTACAGTTTGTCCAAACCCAGGTTCAATATCTAGGGCATCTGCCATCAGGACAAGGACAACACCCGGATCTAGCTAGGCTTCATGGTGTCCCGAGTTTCCCAAAACTAAGAAACCACTGTGATATTTTTCTCAGGCTGGTGGGTTATTGCTAAAGATCAATTCTAAATGTCTCTCTATGGTCACACCACTGTGTTTTACTCAACAGTAACAACTCCAGACCCGAGTTCATGGGAAGAACCATGGGAAGTTTAAGGCCTTAAAGGAGAGTTTGATGAATCCACCCTTGGACATCCCATTATTGATTCCCTTTTTCCTTTTTGTATATGAAAAGGAAGGGAATGCCCTTGGGGTATAGCAGTAGGGCTTAGTGACTAAGTCATGTCCGACTCTGCGATCCCATGGACGGTAGCCCGCCAGGCTTCTCTGTCCACAGGAATTCTCCAGGCAAGAATACTGCAGTGGGTTGCCATGACCTCCTCCTGTGAATCTCCCAAACCCAGGGATCAAAGCCAGGTCTCCTGCAATGCTGGTGGATTCTTTACCATCTGAGCCACGAGGGAAGCCCTTGGGGTACTCACCCCCAAACATGGGGCCACCAATGACCCATAGGGTATTATAGCCGGCAACTGGACCCTGGACCTTGTGGGTCATACCCACCTTGTCTTAGCGCCATCACAGCCACTGCCTTTTTGGTTAAAGCCACCAGAAAAATCACTGTGGGATCCTCTTTAACCACTTTTGTACCTCGCACAATAGAAGACCTGAATTCTCATCACATTCAGTGTTTCTCAGCCGGATGCCTCACCTCCTATGAAGTCCCCTGTTAAGTGCTTCTTCCATCACTCTTTTCCACTGGCTACTCTTCTCCCCTCTGTCACTGACCAAGTCCCTCATGACTGCTTAACACTGACCTGTCCTCTGACTCTTTGCAAAGATTCCAGGAAATTCCGTTGGGTAATGTTGACTTCTTATGGTTTACTGGTGGTTCTTACTTAAAAGTGACAATGGCCAACGATGCACTGGATATCCTATTGCTACACCTTTTGATATTGTTGAGGCAGAATCTTTAGCAATGGCTACTTCAACCCAACATGCTGAATTATATGCTTTTACACGAGGGCAAGGGCAAAACTGCCAACATTTATAACTGGTAGTGAATAGGCTTTTGAAATAGGCTGTGATTTTGGAATGTAAAGAACTAATGTGACTTCCTTATGCCCAGTAGAAATAGAATTTTAAATGGCCCCTATTTCAGGAATTATTGGATATAATGGTTTGACCTGCTGTTTTAGGTGGCTGACTTTATTTTTCTGGGCTCCAAAATCACTTCAGATGGTGATTGCAGCCAAGAAATTAAAAGACGCTTGCTCCTTGGAAGGAAAGTTATGATCAACCTAGACAACATATTAAAAAGCAGAGACATTACTTTGCCAACAAAGGTCTGTCTAGTCAAGGCTATGGTTTTTCCAGTGGTCGTGTATGGGTATGAGAGTTGGACTGTGGAGAAAGCTGAGTGCCAAAGAATCGATGCTTTTGAACTGTGGTGCTGGAGAAGACTCTTGAGAGTCCCTTGGACTGCAAGGAGATCCAACCAGTCCATCCTAAAGGAGATCAGTACCGGATGTTCATCAGAAGGACTGATGTTGAAGCTGAAACTCCAATACTTTGGCCACCTGATGCGAAGAGCTGACTCATTTGAAAAGACCTTGATGCTGGGAAAGATTGAGGGCAGGATGAGAAGGGGATGACAGAGGACGAGATGGTTGGATGACACCATCCACTTGATGGACATGGGTTTGGGTGAACTCAGAGTTGGTGATGGACAGGGAGGCCTGGCGTGCTGCGGTTCATGGGGTCGCAAAGAGTCAGACATGACTGAGCGACTGTACTGCACTGAACTGAACTGAAGATTTCAGGGCATTCTAAACTTAACTCTCTGGAAGCTAAGGGAAAACACCTTGCTGACGTCCTCCCCCCCACCCCCAACAACAACAACAAAACGCTGCCTTTGAGACTTCCCTGTGGTCCACTGGCTAAGACTCTTCACTCCCAATGCAGGGGTCCGGGTTCCATCCCTGGTCAGGGAGCTAGACCCCACATGATGCAATGAATATCCAAGATCCAGTGTGCCACAACTAAGACCCTGCACAGCCAAATAAATAGATTTTTTAAATGCTGCTCTTAAAGAAACCAATAGCAGCCAAGTCTCTGCCATTGTTCTAACAGATACCTCCCTAAATGATAATTTAGGAAAACTTGTTAGAAACGTGCAACAACTGACCTCAGAAAAGGAAAAACAAGATTGAAAATTCAGCAACTGTTGGTTTGTAAAAAGAAGAAACTCTGGTTTGCACCAAATAACAACCTGGTCCTACTGGAGACTCTAAAATTCCCACTCCTCTCCACTGTATATGCTTTAAACCATTGGCCTACTGAAAAAATTGTAGCATTCATGGATCAATATCAGTGGGGAAACATCAGCCAGGCCACAAAAAGTGCCTACTTCACTTATTCCACTTGTTCAAAGTACGACCGAAGGAAGCCTGTTTGTGCAGTTCCCGGGCATTTTAAATTGCCTCATGGATCATTTGAGGTTTGGCAAATGGATTTCATACAACATTCTCCATCTCATAGATATAAATATGGTTAAGTCATGGCCCATTTATTTTCACCTTGGGCTGAAGTCTTCCTGTGCAGACAGGCAGCATAAGCCAAGATATACTTTGCAACTTTCAGCCCCATAGAACTATCAGTTGAGGGCTTGATTGCTTCAAGTCTGGTGCTCTTTGTGGTCTGTATGCCAGTGTCAGACACAGATGCAACTTTCAGTCCTTCCAGACCTTCCAATAGGTCACTATCAATAGTAAATAGATCTCTTTCACACACACACCCCCCCACACACACACACATACACACACACAATGCTCATGAGGACTAACACTATTCACAGTATGAACCCATATACTTTTTCATCTGCATGCTTGTTCTGTGTGCTTTTTCCTGCCTTGGGAGTGTATTAATAAGCAAAGCATCTAGTAATGAGCATTTCTAAATTCATCAAAGGCCCAGCATACTCTCTAAATGAAAGTTTTGTGTTTTTTAAATTTTTCTGCTTTGGAGGGTGATGTCAAATACTCATGCAATTTTTTGGGTCAGTTCTGTAAGATGAAGAACACTGGATGGGCATCTATCAACCTCAGGTCCTCAAAGTGAGGGAGAGGCCTTATTTTCATCTTTCTGAAATGCAGCTGTTTCTGAAACCAACTTCCAAGTCCATATCATGAAGACTCGGAGCCCTGGGTCTAGGAAAATGGTCATTTTCCATTCTAGTCTGCAGTTCTCTTCTTGACTCTAAAAATATTTTCCTAGTTTCCCACATCATCATTTCCCACCCTCTGTTGCTGCTGCTGCTGCTGCTAAGTCGCTTCAGTCGTGTCCGACTCTGTGCGACCCCATAGATGGTAGCCCACCAGGCTCCCCTGTCCCTGGGATTCTCCAAGCAAGAACACTGGAGTGGGGTGCCATTGCCTTCTCCATTCCCACCCTCAGCTACACCTATTTATCATCTTTTTATATTAGGTCTCCTTACTGTAGAGGTTGCTGTAGAGTTGCTTCCCTAGTAGCTCAGTTAAAGATCCACCTGCAATGCAAGAGACCTGGGTTTGACCCCTGTGTCAGGAAGGTTGCCTGGAGAAGGGAAAGGCAACTCACTCCAGTATTCTTGCCCGGGAAATCCCATGGAGAAAGGAGCCTAGCAGGCTGCAGTTCACGGATCACAAACAGTCAGCACGACTGAGCAACTAACACCAACTGCTGCGGTAAACAGTCCATTACTTGCAACACCTATTCACCTAAAACAAATAGACAACCTATTATTTCTCTAGAAAAAAAAATGTATTACGCAGGATCAACAAAGAATCACAATTCAGGGTCTGCAACCATGGCGAGCCACATGTAAGTTCCCTGCAGCAAGGAGAGAGGGATAGTTTTAAAGAGGAGGAAGGAAGTTGGGGGAGTGTAGTAAACAAACTTGGAAGCATTGAAAGCTCAAAGTTTAGTGACTTTCCATTGACTAAGTTTTGACAGCTACTTGTTGGCTGAATTCTTGTAAATGTCATTCTGTTTTTGAAAATTTAAGCTAAATTAGATGAAGCTACTTGTTCACACTTGTAAGAGGTCTAATGTACAACAGATTAGAACTTTGAATGGTCTCCAAAAGGAACCAGAGGTTGAATTGCCAACATCTGCTAGATCATCAAAAAACCAAGAGAATTCCAGAAAAACAACTATTTCTGCTTTATTGACTATGCCAAAGCTTTTGACTGTGTTGATCACAGTAAACTGTGGAAAATTCTGAAAGAAATGGGAATACCAGACCACCTGACCTGCCTCTTGAGAAATCTGTATGTAGATCAGGAAGCAACANGCTTTCTTTATTGTCCAATTCTCATCCATATACGACTACTGGAAAAACCATACCTTTGACTAGATGGACCTTTGTTGGCAAAATAATGTCTCTACTTTTTAATATGCTGTCTAGGTTAATCATAAATTTTCTTCCTAGGAGCAAAAAAAAAAGCAAACATGTACTTAAGATTTGTACATTTCATTTTACATACAGGAATAATAAACTAAAAAAATTGAACTAATGATATGTATCCTGAAGTATTTAAGGGAAAATATTAAATGTTTTTAATTTACTGTCAATTGTATCAGGGGAAAAAAGATGACTTGATGGATGAATAGGAGATGGATAGAGAGATGTGTGATAAAGCAAAATGTTTACAGTAGGATCTAGGTGGTGGTACATGGTGTCCAATGGAAAATTATTTCAGCTTTTCTAAATGTTTAACATTTTATTAGGGAAAAAATGACATGGCTGGTTAGTGGTGTCAGATGACCTAAACCTGAAGCTTCATAAATATTCATGCTGATAAAGCCAGTTCTTTGTTTGTGCCCTCACTTCATTCAGGTCTCCACTCAAATGTCACCTTAGACGTCTAGCAAAGCTGTCTCTGACACTTTCTGTAAAAATAATGCCACAACCCCTGTCAAACCCTGATACTGTCTTCTGAATTATTTTTCTCTTTAGTTCATATCATAACTTGACATATATTTATTTCCTAGTTGCTCATCTCCTTCTGCTAGAACATTAGCTCCATGCAATCAGATTCACTGTCTGTCTTATACATTACTAACTCCCCAAAGTTTAGAACAATGTCTGACTCACAGTAGCAGCTCAATAAATCTGTGTTAGATGAAAAAAAATGTTGAAAGAACCAAGAAGATTTGTCATGTGTGACCACTGTGTGCAAGATGCTGGGCCAAACATAAAAAGCAAGACTGGGTATCATTGCTGTTTTCAGTAGATAGACCTTTAGTCTAGTTGGATGTCACAGGATAGTAACAAATAAGATAATAGCAACACACAGCGGCAAATGAAAAGTGCCGGAGGAAAGCTAAACAACAAAGCAATAAAGGGCCTCCTGGAGATGAGATTTAAGCTTGGTCTCAAATGAACACTTGGTTTCCTTGGAAATTATATGTGTCACTATAAATACATTAGCATGCCACTTTTCAGGGTTGTGTGATATATCAGTCCTGGGGAATTCACTCAGTGTAACAGATGTTGACATAATCAAGCTTTGGGGAATCACAAAGCTGGGGAAAGCTAATGAAAGAAAGAATTTGAAGACAGGAAATAACTGAGAGAAGCAGGTCTCAGAAGTGGGATCACTCAGGTGGAGGGATTTACGTGGGGCAGGATGCCTGCATTGAAATCCTAGTTGTGGTACTTAGTAGCTGTGTGACCTTGAGCAAGTTATATAATGTCTCTGTGCCTTGATTTCCTAATCTATAAAATGAGGCAAGAAGTAATAATAGTATCTACTTACTAGGAAATGCTTTGAGCAGTGGCTGACACGTAGTCGGTATATTATTATTAAGAACTTAAGTTTGTAAGAACTACTGTGAGAAAGCAGATCAAGAGAAGAGTAAAATGAAATTCCAATGATGCTTAAACGAAGTTTCAGACTATGGGTTGATTGCTGTACTAAAGATGTTTAGGGAGGATAAACTGGGAGATTGGGATTGACATATATATGTTACTACATATAATATGTATATGGCATCATCTACTCGAAAATCACTGCAGGTGGTGATTGCAGCCAAGAAATTAAAAGACGCTAACTCCTTGGAAGGAAAATTATGACCAACCTAGATAGCATATTGAAAAGCAGAGACATTACTTTGCCAACAAAGGTCTGTCTAGTCAAGGCTATGGTTTTTCCAGTGGTCATGTATGGATGTGAGAGTTGGATTGTGAAGAAAGCTGAGCGCCGAAGAATTGATGCTTTTGAACTGTGGTGTTGGAAAAGACTCTTAAGAGTCCCTTGGACTGCAAGGAGATCCAACCAGTCCATCCTAAAGGAGATCAGCCCTGGGTGTTCATTGGAAAGACTGATGCTGAAGCTGAAACTCCAATATTTTGTTGAAGGGTTGACTCATTGGAAAAGACCCTGATGCTGGGAGGGATTGGGGGCAGGAGGAGAAGGGGATGACAGAGGATGAGATGGTTGGATGGCATCACCGACTCGATGGACATGAGTTTGGTTAAACTCCAGGAGTTGATGAAGGACAAGGAGGCCTGGTGTGCTGCGATTCATGAGGTCGCAAAGAGTCGGAAATGACTGAACAACTGAACTGAACTGAACTCAATGGACATGAATTTTAGCAAACCCTGAGAGACAGTGAAGCCTCCCAAGACAGGGGAGTCTGGTGTACTATAGTCCATGGGGTCGCAAAGAGTCGAACATGACTTAGTACCTGAACTGTCAAACATATAAAATAGATAACTAATAAGAACCTACTGTATAGCACAAGGAATTCTACTCGATACTCTGTTCTAACCTATATGGGAACTGAATCTAGAAAAAGAGTTGATATATGTATCTCTATAACTGATTCATTTTCTGTACAGCAGAAACTAACACAAAAGTGTAAATCAACCATGCTCCAATAAAAATCAATTAAAAATGAATAAATAAAGATGCTTAGATTTTCTCAAGAAAGCTAAGCTACCTGATGCTGAAGAAGAGAAAGTGGACTTTAGGACATATCCCAGGTCGAGGGCCTCCAGAGTGAGCTGTGTGGAACCACGAAAGATCTTCAAATTGAGACCAGTGAGGAGGGAATATCAGGGTCAACCTGGCTGTAAAGATGTGAGCTCTGCTGCTGGGTCTTCCATTCGCTGGAGTCACCCAGGGTGACAGCCTGAGGAATGGTGGGGGCAAGACTGGATTCTGCAGTGAGCATCCTGATGTGAAGGGGAGTCTCCTGGTGCCCCGTCAGGGGTGAGAAGGACTGTATGGGAAGGAGAGGCAGTCACAGAAAGGTGTCACTGGGGAAGGTCATCAAGGGAGAAAGCCTGGATTCTTTGGGCATCCAAACTACATGGTGTTCCTGGGCAGGCGGGGGAGGGGAGGGTAGAGGAAGGAGGGTGTTGTGAACAAAATTCACGTGGAAGCCCCATCACCCAGTGCGATTATATCTGTAGACAGAACCTTTAAAGAGGTAATTAGGATCATAAGGCTGGGCCTGTAATTCAGTAAGATCAGTGTCCTTTATTTTTTTTTATTTTAAAATATTTATTATTTATTTATCTGGCTGGAGTTGCAAAACCTGGGATCTTTGTAAGGTCGAGGCATGCAGGATGTTTTAGTTGCAGGATTTTTCGTTGCAGCATGCAGGATCTAGTTCCCTGACCAGGGATCGAACCCGGGCCCCCCGCATTGGTAGAACAGAGTCTTAGCCACTGGACCACCAGGGAAGTTCCTGATCAGTGTCCTTTATAAAAAGAGGAAGAGACATCAGGGATGTCTACACAGAGAAAAGGCCTTGTGAGGATGCAGTAGGAAGACAATCATCTGCAGGCCAGAGAGAGAGGCCTCGGGGAACCAAACCTGCCCACACCTGATTGGATTCTCAGGCTCCGGAACTGTGAGAAAATAAAATTTCATTGTTTGAGCCACCCAGTCCATGGTACTTTGCTCTGCCAACTAGACTGATATAAGAGGCTATGGCCCCAGATGTCATTTTTGTTTCTGAAAAAAAAAAAAGATTTTGTTGTATACATAACAGGTACATACACAAAGACTGATTCTTATGTACCAAACTCAAAAAAAAAAAAAAAAAACTGTTTTATGGACCAGGAGAGTACGATGGATAAACAAGCAAAATAAAGCCTGAAGGAGAACTGGAATACACACTAATACTACCAACATGGGCTTCCTTGGTGGCNAAAAAAAAAAAAAAAAAAAAAGACTGTTTTATGGACCAGGAGAGTACGATGGATAAACAAGCAAAATAAAGCCTGAAGGAGAACTGGAATACACACTAATACTACCAACATGGGCTTCCTTGGTGGCTCAGTAATAAAGAATCCACCTGCAATGCAGGAGACGAGAGTTCCATCCCTGGGTCAGGAAGATCCTCTAGAGAAAGAAATGGCAAATCACTCCAATGTTCTTGCCTGGAGAATCCCATGGGCAGAGGAGCCTGGCGGGCTACAGTCCATGGGGTTGCAAAGAGTCAAACATGATTGAGCAACTAAATGACAATAACTCTCAATGTATTCTCTCCCTGCTGGCAGATATTGCTAAGTCACTTCAGTCGTGTCCGACTCTGTGTGACCCCATAGACGGCAGCCCACCAGGCTCCCCCCTCCCTGGGATTCTCCAGGCAAGAACACTGGAGTGGGTTGCCATTTCCTTCTCCAATGCATGAAAGTGGAAAGTGAAAGTGAAGTCACTCAGTCGTGTCCGACCCTCAGCCACCCCATGGATTGCAGCCTTCCAGGCTCCTCCATCCATGGGATTTTCCAGGCAGGAGTAGTGGAGTGGGGTGCCATTGCCTTCTCCAGCTGGCAGATATTGGGGAAGCTAAATCACTATTTGAAGGTCAACAGCTGAGTGTGGCTTTAGGGGAAAGAGAGGAAGACGGTGCTGAAAGACATTTCTGTGACTCCTGTTACCGGTGACATGGGCCTGTGATCTCAGAGCGGGCTTACATCTTTGTTTATTCAACTTATTTTGACTCAGACACCCACAAGCATGCTTTCTCCAAAGTGCCGTCCTAGTTATTTGCGGGCATTTCCAAGGTCTCCAGGTTTCTTTTTAACCTGCAACCCTGATAAACCTTGTGAAATCGTCCCCTAGTGGGGTCAGCTGTCCTTCGTGACAACCAAATCACTGCTTCCACTTGGTCTTCAGCTCAGAGATAATGTTGCCACTAGCAGCTGAAACAAGATGGTGGCTTTGACTGATTTTGGGTAAGGAGGAATACAAGAGAGCGTCCCAGGTGGCACTAGCGGTAAAGAACACATCAGCCAATGCAAGAGACATACGAAACTTGGGATCAACCCCTGGGTTAGGAAGATTCCCTGGAGAAGGGCATGGCAATCCATTCCAGTATTCTTGTCTGGAGAAACCCAGGGACAGAGGAGACTGGTGGGCTACAGTCCATAGGATCACAAAGAGTGTCCACGACTGAAGTGATATAGCATGCATGCACAGGTATATGGAAAATGATGCTGAGATGACCATTATATCTACTACTGTGGGCAAGAATCCCTTAGAAGAAATGCAATACCCCTCATAGTCAACAAAAGAGTCCGAAATGCAGTACTTGGGTAAAATCTCAAAAATGACAGAATGATCTCTGTTCCCAAGGCAAACCGTTCAATATCACCGTAATCCAAGTCTATGCCCCAAACAGTAATGCTGAAGAAGCTGAAGTTGAACGGTTCTACGAAGACCTACAAGACCTTCTAGAACTAACACCAAAAAAAGATGTCCTTTTTATCATAGGGGACCAGAATGCAAAAGTAGAAAGTCAAGAGATACTTGGAGTAACAGGCAAATTTGGCCTTGGAGTACAGAATGAAGCAGGGCAAAGGCTAACCGTTGTGCCAAGAGAATGCACTGGTTAAAGCAAATAACCTCTTCCAGCAACACAAGAGAAGACTCTACACATGGACATCACCAGATGGTCAACACCGAAATCTTTGCACCCAAAGATGGAAAAGCTCTATACAGTCAGCACAAACAAGACCGGGAGCTGACTGTGGCTCAGATTATGAACTCCTTATTGCCAAATTCAGACTTAAGTTGAAGAAAGTGGGGAAAACCACTAGACCATTCAGGTGTGACCTAAATTAAATCCCTATGATTACACAGTGGAAATGACAAATAGATTCTAGAGATTAGATCTGATAGAGTGCCTGATGAACTATGGACAGAGGTTTGTGACATTGTACAGGAGGCAGTGATCAAGACCATCCCCAAGAAAAAGAAGTGCAAAAAGGCAAAATGGTGGTCTGAGGAGGCCTTACAAATAGCTGTGAAAAGAAGAGAAGCGAAAAGCAAAGGAGAAAAGGAAAGACATACCCATTTGAATTCAGAGTTCCAAAGAATAGCAAGGAGAGACAAGAAAAGCCTTCCTCAGTGATCAATGCAAAGAAATAGAGGAAAACAACAGAATGGGAAAGACTGGAGA
Source organism: Neotragus pygmaeus (assembly GCA_006410875.1). Taxonomy (NCBI): domain Eukaryota; kingdom Metazoa; phylum Chordata; class Mammalia; order Artiodactyla; family Bovidae; genus Neotragus; species Neotragus pygmaeus. The sequence continues at coordinate 114,737 of SJYV01004245.1, read as the reverse complement.
TCTCTTCAAGAAAATTAGAGATACCAAGGGAACATTTCATGCAAGAATGAGCACAGTAAAGGACAAAAGAGGTACAAACCTAACAGAAGCATAAGGTATTAAGAAGAGGTGGCAACAAATACACAGAACTATATAAAAAAGATCTTCATGACCCAGACAACCAAATGGTGTGATCACTCACCTAGATCCATACATCCTGAAATGTGAAGTCAAGAAGCCTTAGGAAGCATCACTAGGAACAAAGCTAGTGTAGGTGATGGAATTCCAGTTGAGCTATTTCAAGTCCTAAAAGATGATGCTGTGAAAGTGCTGCACTTAATATGCTAGCAAATTTGGAAAACTCAGCAGTGGCCACAGNTAGCCTTGACTAGACAGACCTTTGTTGGCAAAGTACTATCTCTGCTTATTAATATGCTATCTAGGTTGGTAATAACTTTCCTTCCAAGGAGTAAGTGTCTTTTAATTTCATGGTTGCAATCACTATCTGCAGTGATTTTGGAGCCCCCCAAAATAAAGTCTGACACTGTATGGTAGACCTAAATTTACATTTTAAAATAATTGTAAATAGGCAGATGAGTGTTTGTGTAAAGCTGCCCCTTCCAAGTTCCTACATACAAAAATAAAGGAATTATTATGTTACATTAATTAGATTAATTATGGCATTAGCAATAATCATTTATTTCATAAATCACATCTGATTTGCAGTTACCCATTTTCTGATTGATTCAATATGAAACATACAGCATAAAAAGTTTAACTGCTAGGCAGATAGTCCCAATTTTTAATATATTAAACTTAACAGGTTTGGATCTCCNTAATTAGATTAATTATGGCATTAGCAATAATCATTTATTTCATAAATCACATCTGATTTGCAGTTACCCATTTTCTGATTGATTCAATATGAAACATACAGCATAAAAAGTTTAACTGCTAGGCAGATAGTCCCAATTTTTAATATATTAAACTTAATAGGTCTGGATCTCGCCAAACTGCAATTCATTTTAGATTAACAGACATTTCCTAGATTTTAATTAACTTTCCTTGAGCCTATGATTCTGGTTTTCATAATAAAAGAATAACTTTCTAAAGAATAGCATTTATTATATCAGAATATTTTAAAAATTCATTTTACCTCATTTCTCTGGAATTTTTTTTCTATTATAAAGCTATTTCTCTGTTGTCCTTTTTATTAATTCATCTAGTCCATGAGCACTGTTAATTTTTAAAGGCTTAATTTGACACCCTAGACATTCAGGAGGAAGGTCACTTTCCCTATGATTCCGTGAGCCTATTAACCCCCAATCTCAGAGAAGTGTGGAAATAAAAATTAGGAGCAGAATCAAATGCCCCTTTTAATGGAAACTTCACTCTGTGCCCCAAGCAGCTCACTCTTTAAGAAACAACCAGGGACTTCCTTGGGGGTGCAGTGGGTAAGAATCCGCCAATTCAGAGGACATGGGTTCGATCCCTGGTCCAGGAAAATCCCAAAGCCTCAGAGCAACCAAGCCCATGCTCCACAACTTCTGAGCCATTGCTCCAGAGCCCAGGAGCTACAATCACTGAACCCATGCACCTAGAGCCCGTACTCAGCAACAAAAGAAGCCACCGCGATAAGCCTGAGCACCACAAGCAGAGAGTAGCCCCCACGTGCCGCACCTAGAGAAAGCTCGAGTACAGCAGCGAAGATCCAGCGCAGCCAAAAGAAATCATCAAAAAACAAACAATCCAGGCCACCTGCTGGTGGTTGAAGAAAGGAAAATAAGCTTAAAAAGGAGACACAAAAGAGGCTCCAGATGTGTTTGAGGAAAACCAGAAGTGTGTTCTGTCATTAAAAGTCAAGGGGACAGTCTCTCCTGTTTGAGTCTGAATCTGAAGAAAAGCAGTGAAGGCAGGGCTGAGCAAGAAATTACACTGACAAGCCATTTCTGTGAGGAAAAAAATCTTGCAGTGAGGCAGAGTGGAGGCAAAATATCCAGCAGCAGTTTCTACAGCTATTAATCTTAGTTGGCTAAAAAGTAGCAAAGGTTAAAATTATAGATGTATGTGTATCTAAAAAACCTTCAATCATAAGAAAAATTACTGGGATACAACATTATCAACTACATACAACCTTCTCTCCAAGGACCTCTTGCAAATAGGAACAATAGATCAAGGAACTCATTTCTTTTAAAGATGGGTTTTAGAAACTGCACTAGAATATGTATTATAAATGTATATTTGGGCTTTGCTGGTAGCTCAGTAGATAAGGAATCTGCCTGCAATGCAGAGATCCGGGTTTGATCCCTGGGTCTGGAAGATTCCCTGGAGAAGGAAATGCCCACTCCAGTATTCTTGCCTGGGAAATCCCATGGATTGGCTACAGTCCATGGGGTCACAAAAGAGTCGGACATGACTGCATGACTGAATGACTAAACCACCACCACCATATAAGTATATATATATGGGCTTCCCTGGTGCTCAGCTGGTAAAGAATCCGCCTGCAATGTGGGAGACCTGGGTACGATCCCAGGGTTGGGAAGATCCCCTGGAGAAGGGAATGGCTACCTACTCCAGTATTCTGGCCTGGAGAATTCCATGGACGCTATAGTCCATGGGGTTGCAAAGTTGGATATGACTGAGTGACTTTCACAATAATATATAAACATACATACACACATATATGGAATACCACAAGGAAAAAGGAAGAACGAGAGAAATTATCAGAGTAATGTTGACACAGAGCAGGCAGAATATGTAACCAAAGATATACCCATCAGATAAAAAAAGAAACAGTTAATGAACCAACCCCCTCTACATAACAAGAGCACAAGATACAGAATCTCAAGGACAAGATGTTGAGAATGAGATTTAAATAGCTACCAGACCAAAGTGCCCAGAGGATGTCAGTGCCAGATTCCCACTGCCTAAGGGAGAGAGGACAAATTCTGGGAGATTTGAAGGCAGCCAGGCATATCAAGACAGAAGGGGAGAAGCATTAGAAACATTAGAAAAAGGGAGAAGTTGGCCACACTCTCCCTGCCCAATTTAAGGCTTCCCAGCAGAAAACTAGAGCTTTAACATTTTGACATTCAGAATGCCGGCTGTTGAAGTGTTTTGAAAATTTAGTGATGGAATTGAGGTTGTTGTTAAGATTTAGAGTGACAGGAGGATGTTGAAAGAGTTACTGACATTTCAATCAATATGCCTGGGTGCTTTGGGGGTGTGTAATTGGGGTGGGTGGGGGGTGGAGAAGAATAGAAGTCTTTCTGTTTCACTCCTACAGAGTCCTGCTCTTTCCAAGCTGCACAAGACAGAAGATCGCAGGTCTGGAGGCAGTCCAAAGGGGAGACAGTGAGGTTTGAAAGCCAGATGATAAGATGGAAACTGTAGGAAGTAGGTGAGTGGGAAATGATGCCCAAGGATAAGGGTCATCGAAGGACTTCGACCTGGAAAACTGGTTTCCATTGCTGTTGGGCTGGCTTCAAGATCAAAGTCCTCTGATGCCACAAAACTTCAAGTTCCTGTTACACACAGAATTTGGGTCACTGGTTCTTTAGAGAATGAAACTGAGTATCATGTGAGGAAACAAGACGTGTTTTGCCCCATGAGTGATGTAAAATAATTTGTGAGAATCTCTGTGGGAACATGCCAGTTCTTTGTCATCAAAGGGAATGGATCCAAAAACATCATTTAGAGACAAAGAGAAACTGGACCATTATGAGTCTAGTTAATGTGAAAACTGTAGTAATTACCAGCAAAAACTGGTCAATATTGATGTTATGCATTCCTTCAGGAGAGAATTCTAAATTCTATCCTGACATTCATAACAACAAATTCTTAAGGAAACCTAAAAAGTTAACATTTTTGTTGTTAAATTTATAAATTCATGATTCCCTACTCAGAGGTGCTTAATTAAAAGCTGGAAATTAGCTTTTAAGCTATTTGCTTGTAGTTATTTCAATTTTTAAAAGAAAGATATTTGTCTAGTTTGAAATACAGAGTGAAGAACAAGTTTCCTTTCCACTCTTGTCCCACTGTTATCAACTTTCCAGTCCAGAGGCAACCACCATGATTGGGTTCTTCTGTAACCTTCCAGAAATATAGTCTAAAAATCATGCATTTTTCAAAATCTGTATTTAAATAACAGCCACAATCACCAACTTTTATGGGCTTGTAGGTTATAACCTATTCACATTTTAGAAAGCATGTTTGTAAGCTAATTTTCTTAATAGGCAGTGATATTTGCAATGTTTTTGCTTGCTTGCTCAGTTGCTCAGTCACGTCCAACTTTTTGTGACCCCATGGACCGTAGCCCACCAGGCTCTTCTGTTCATGGGATTTTTTCAGGCAAGAATACTGGAGTGGGTTGACATTTTTCTCCTCCAGGGGGTCTTTCCAACCTAGGGATCAAACCCACATCTCCTCTCTCTCTTGCATTGCAGGCAGATTCTTTCCCTGCTGAGCCATCAGGGAAAGCCCATTAAGTCACATGCTAATTAATATATTACAACAAGGTTTAAAACCTGTAATGAAAATAAAGTGATTTTCCTTCTAAGAAAAAGATACAAAGAGAGTCCTCAAATATCAAGAGGGAACAGGATTTACACAGCATAACAAGTATAGTATGAACAGTAGATACACACCACATTAAAAAAATTTTTTAAGTAATATCTATTAGAGAAATGCTAATTAAGACAACTAAGAGGGGAATTCCTTGGTGGTCCAGTGGTTAAGACTCCGCACTTCCATTGCAAGGGGCATGGGTTCAAGCCCTGGTCAGGGAACTAACATCCCACAAGCCGTGCAGTGTGGCCAAAAAGAAAAAAAAAAAAAACACACGCTAAGAATTAATGTACCTATTACATTACAATACAATAGCTGCATTACAATAGCTAAAATGTTTTGAAAATAAATACTAATTGCTGGAAAGAATGCAGAGAAACAAAAATTCTCATTCATTGCTGGTGAGAATGCAACAGGTAGAGTCACCTTAGAAAAAATTTGGGAATTTCTTATCCAGTTAAACATATACTACCTGCGTATATGTGACACAGTAATTCCATTCCTAGGAATTCACCAGAAAAAAAAAAATCAGAACTACAGTCATATAAAAACATGAATGTGATGTTAATAGCAAGCTTATTTACGATCTCCAAAAACTGATATTAACTCAAATATCCTGCAGCTGGTGAATGGATAAGCAAACTTGGAACATCCATTGAATGGAATACTCCTCAGCAATAAAAAGGGATATAAGCTACTGATACAGGCAACGATGTGTACAAATCTCTAATGCAGTATGCTAAATGAAAGAAGCCAGAGATAAGAATCTCTTCTGTGTAATTCTACTTACATGGCATTCTGAAAAAGGAACAATTATGGACCTGAAAACGGGTCAGTGGCTGCCAGGGATGACAGTTGGGGTAGTGGCTGGCTACTGTTATGAGTTGAACTGTGTCCCCACCCCCTAAATCAATTCTTATAAAGTCCTAATTCCCCAGTACCTCAAAATGTGGCCTCATTTGGAAATGGGGTCATTGCAGATGTATTAAGCAAAGATGAAATCTTACTGGAGTAGGATGGGCCCTTCCTTCAAAATGACTGATGTCTTTATTAAAAAAAAGACAGAGAAATTGTGACAAAGACATCCACACAGAGAGAACCCCAGGAGAAGACGAAGGCAGAGATAGGATGGTGATTCTACACACCAACAACTGCCAGCAAACCAACCAAAGGGAGGGGAGAGGGGCCGAACAGGGCTCACGGCTCTCAGAAGGAACCAGCTCTGCCAACTTTGATCTTGGACTCTGGCCTCCAGAACCAATGTGAAATTAATTTCTTTTGTGCGATTCAGCCAGTTTGTGGTCTTTACGGTCTTTATTACAGCAGCCCTAGGAAACTACAGGGGCAACATGAGGGGATGTGGGGGGGTGATGAGCTCTTCTGTAACTAACTCATGATGGCAGTCACATGATTATACATATTTGTCAAAACTCAAAAGCGTACACCAAAAGGAATGCATTTACAGTATGTAAATAAAGCAAAAATGTAAGGGTTGTGACTTAAAAAATGTAAACAAAACAATTCATTGCCTGGTTTAGTAAATTCACATAGCAAAATATTTTCCTGTAACTTTCAAAGATGAAATTCTGATTCTTCACAAATGTACTCATATAGTTGTTGTCTGAAGAGTGCCACATTTAAGGTAAAAAAAAAATGTATTTTTTAAAAATTTATGTATCTGTTTGGCTGGTTCCAAATTGATAAAGGAGTACATTAAGTCTGTATATTGTCACCCTGCTTATTTAACTTATATGCAGAGTACATCATGTGAAATGCCAGGCTGGATGAAGCACAAGCTGGAATCAAGATTGCTGGGAGAAATATCAATAACCTCAGATATGCAGATGACACCACCCTTATGGCAGAAAGTGAAGAGGAACTAAAGAACCTCTTGATGAAAGCGAAAAAGGAGAGTGAAAATGCTGGATTAAAACAACATTCAAAAAATGAAGATCATGGCATCCGGACCCGTCACTTCATGGCAAATAAATGGGGAAACAGTGGAAACAGTGTCAGACTTTATGTTTTGGGGCTCCAAAATCACTTGCAGATGGTGACTGTAGCTATGAAATTAAAAGATGCTTGCTCCTTGGAAGAGAAGCTATGACCAACCTAGACAGCATATTAAAAAGCAAGAGACATTACCTTGCCGTCTGTCTAGTGAAAGCTATGGTTTTTCCAGTAGCCATGTATGGATGTGAGTTGGACTGTGAAGAAAGCTGAGTGCTGAAGAATTGATGCTTTTGAACTATGGTGTTGGAGAAGACTCTTGAGGGTCCCTTGGACTGCAAGGAGATCCAACCAGTAAATTCTAAAGGAAATCAGTCCTGAATATTCATTGGAAGGACTGATATTGAAGCTGAAACTCCAATATTTTGGCCACCTGATGCGAAGAACTGACTCATTGGAGAAGAGCCTGGGAAAGATTGAAGGCAGGAGAAGAAGGGGATGATAGAGGATGAGATGGTTGGATGGCATCACCAACTCAATGGACATGCATTTGAGCATGCTCTGGGAGTTGTCAATGGACAGGGAAGCCTGGCGTGCTGCAATTCATGGGGTCGCAAAGAGTAGGACATGACTGAGCGAGTGACCTGACCGACATCTATTGGGCTGTACCAGGTCTTAGTTGCTGCATGTGGGATCCAGTTCCCCCACCAGGGATTGAACCCTGCCTGGGCCCTGCATTGGGAGCGTGGAGTCTTAGCCACTTAACCACCAGGGAAGTCCCCAAAAGTTAGTATCTTTAATTCAATATTAGCTATTACTGCAGCCAATGCCTAGGATGGGGTTTCTAGCACCTAAAACAGGCCCAAGGCAAAACTACATTCATAATTATTGAATGAATGATCCATTAGAACTCCTATACTTGAAGTTGCTGCTGCTGCTGCTAAGTCGCTTCAGTCGTGTCCAACTCTGTGCAACCCCACAGACGGCAGCCCATTGGGCTCCATCATCCCTGGGATTCTCCAGGCAAGAACGCTGGAGTGGGTTGCCATTTCCTTCTCCAATGCATGAAAGTGAAAAGTGAAAGTGAAGTCGCTCAGTCGTGTCTGACTCAGTGACCCCATGGACTGCAGCCTACCAGGCTCCTCCATCCATGGGTTTCCAGGCAAGAGTACTGGAGTGGGATGCCATTGCCTTCTCCGATACTTGGAAGTTACTTTTAGTGAAAATGTCAGCAAAACAGGCAAATACAGGAGCAAACCCAGTGTTTCCACTTCCCTACAATTCTCAAACTTTTGTCGTGGATAAAAGACTAGTTACTGTCTTCTTCCATTTTCTTAACAGGAAAATGAATTCATATGAATCCAAGTATGTGAATTCAGTTTTAAAAGCTCATTTTTATCAAAATAAATGCCAGGATTATGAATATTTCTTATCTATAAAGCATTGTAAAGGGCCCTGGTGGCTCAGTGGTAAAGAATCTGCCTGTCAGTGTAAGAGACATGGGTTTGATCCCTGATCGGGGAAGATCTCACGTGCCGTGGAGCAACTAAGCTTATGCACCACGACTACCAAGGTTGTGTTCTAGAGCCTAGGAGCCCACAGCTACTGAGCCCACGTAATACAAGTACTGTAGCCCGTGCATCAGAGAGCCCATGCTCTGCAACGAGAAGCTATTGCAATGAGGAGCCTGCACACCTCAGCTAGAGTAGCCCTCGCTTGCCACAACTAGAGAAAAGCCCCCAGCACAGCCAAAAATAAATAAACATTTTTTTCAAAAAACATTATACATATGTTAAATAAAGCCACTGAAGAACTGTTGTTGCCCACTGGCACTGCTAATCACACAATGCATTCTACTTGTAATAGACAAAAGGTAATTTAACCAAGTCTTCGGTTCAACTCAACAAGAATTTCTAGCATATGTCCTGCACTGTTCTTAGTATTAAGGAAAGGGTGATATGAAGGGAGCAAATCTTTTTGCTTCCTTCATGAGGCTCAAGTCGATGAGCATGAGGCCCAAGCCTGTATCAAATAAAGCTTATAATTATGAACAAAATTGGAAGCTTGAAATAGTGCAGTGGCTGCTATAGATAGAATTGATTAAGGGTTTATGGATCATAGTCATTTGAAATGGCATCTATTAGAGGAACTTAACAATGGATATTCTCAAATGGGATTTAAGTAAATCATGTTTAAAAATAACAGATCATTGAGTGTTCACTACCAGTAGGTGAACTAATAAATTTATGAAATTTTGTCATTTGATCACCACAATGACCCAGTGAGAGTTGGGAACTATTGTTGTCACACTGTATGAATGAGAAGACTAACGTGGGTGGTTAAGTTACTTTTACTTTCCCAAGGTCTCATGTTTGAAGGAGCAATGCCTTGGTTTCCAATCCATGTAGACTTAGGAGTCATCTGTACTAGCTCTTCCAAGGTAGTCTTGTTTGCAGAGATTATGGTTGGTTATCCACAAGTAAACTCACCCCAAATCATAGTCCCTTCCATTTTTGCTTAGAAAATATTACAACTTCTCTTTAAATATCTAAAATATTTAAGAATTATACTTGATACCTCAATCTTGGTATGATTTTGAAATCAATGTTTCAGTTTATAATACTGTAACTTCTATTTCAAAATTTGAAAGATTATGCATGCTAACTTCTTCTTAGCCCCAGATCATGACTTTTGGGTAATGGTGAGATACTTTTAAAAAGCTGCCCAGGGACTTCCCTGGTGGTGCAGTGACTAAGACTCCGAGCTCCCCAGGCAGGGGGACCGAACTAGATCCCACACGCTGCCACTGAAGATCGTGCATGCCTCAACCTAAGACCTGCCACAACCAAATAAATACTTTTAAAAATAAAAATAAAATAAAAATGACTGAATCAAGCCGATGAGTTTTCTTGTTCTCCACATTGCCTGCGAGTTCTTCCGGTTTAAGTCATCTTACCCTGTAATGTCATATCCTGCCGGAAGGAATTTCCCAGTAGCTCACCGATGCATGATTTGACTTAGCCAGCATGCACTGGATACCAACCAAGCTCTAAGAACTTTAAAAACTCATTATCTCACGAATCAATCTTGTGTTATAAGGAAACAAAGACACTAAGAGGTTTGTCCACAGCTAATAAACGGGGATGGAAGAAGTCTCACCCATATATTTTATCAGAGGTTTCATTAACGATTTTTCATTTTAGCCTTCATTTTAGATTGTGCAATGACAAATTAAATGGCTTTTGAGCAATAAAACTTTAAAGTGTCTTAAAATAGTTTCAAGAAAACCCGTCTATCTTGATTCTCTGAAATAAAGACTACTAAAGACTCAGCAACAGCTTTAATTAGGAAGTATTTTTTGAGTTAATATTGTAACTTTAGGTTGGTACTATCATTAATTTGACTAATTCTCTGCAGTAGAGAATAAAATGTTTGATGTGATACCCAACTCTACCAAGTGCTATCCCATAAAATGCTAATCCCAACATTTTAAAGGCAAGTAGTAAGGATGGCCGGAGAAGGCAATGGCACCCCACTCCAGTACTCTTGCCTGGAAAATCCCATGGATGGAGAGCCTGGTAGGCTGCAGTCCATGGGGTTGGGAAGAGTCAGACATGACTGAGTGACTTCACTTCCACGCATTGGAGAAGGAAATGGCAACCCACTCCAGTGTTCTTGTCTGGAGAATCCCAGAAAGGCGGAGCCTCGTGGGCTGCTGTCTATTGGGTTGCAGAGTCAGACACGACTGAAGCGACTTATTAGCAGCAGCAGCAGCAGCAAGGATGGCACTGAGGCAAAACTGCACCTCTGCTGCCCTCTAGTGGATAGTTGGTTTCAGGACCCACTTATGTTTTAATGGGGAAAATGCCCTAGGAAAAGGACTTTCCTGGTGGCTCAGGAGTAAAGAATCTGCCTGCAATGCAGAAATGGCAGCAGACTCGGGTTCAATCCCTGGGTCCATCTGGAAGATCCCCTGGGAGAGGTCATAGCAACACGCTCCAGTTCTCTTGCCTGGGGAATCCCATGGACAGAGGAACCTGGTGGGTTACAGTCCATGGGTCGCGAGAGTCGGACATGACTTAGCAACTAAACAAGAACAAGGTGGTCCTCTCTCCTTTCTCCTCTAGCCTTGTCCAGGTTCCCAAGATATGCTGACAGTATCCCTCAGTGTCAAAGCTAATACAACTTTATTTACAGAAATAGGTATTTACAAAAAGTCACAATCATTCATTTACATTTTGTTTGACTGCTTTTGCACTACAATGGGAAGAACTGAGTAGTTGCAACAGACTGTATGACCCACAAAACCTAAACTACTATCTGCCACTTTGCAGAAAAAGTTTGCCAATCTCTAGTCTATGAGCATATCATTAGTTCTGAAAAATGTTTTGGTTAGTAAGGCCTGATCCCTATCAATGTTTGGGAAACTCTCCAGAAATACACATGAGCAATAAAGATAACTTTTTAGTTTAATTCCATATTTCCCTACTTTTTCATCTAATACCTATTAACACCCTATTCAGTGGAAGACAATTTGGGAAATTCAAGTTTATAATATTGTGCTTAAATTTAAGACTTAAGTCTTATTACACTTCTTACTGACCTTAGAGCTCTTTAGCTTAGACAGTAAAGTGTCTGCCTACAAGGCGGGAGACCCGGGTTTGACCCCGGGGTCAGGAAGATCCCCTGGAGAAGGAAATGGCAACCCACTCCAGTATTCCTGCCTGGAAAATCCCAAGGAGTGAGGAGCCTGGTAGGCTACAGTCCATGGGGTCACAAAGAATCCAACACGACTGAGCAAGTTCACTTTCACACTTCTTATCAATCTAAAAGGAAACTGTCTTGAACATTGTGCCTTGGGAATCAAATGTTATATTGAGTATAATTTACTTTAAAATATTTTACCAAAGACAGTGTGACAAATATTTATTAAATATTTGTTAAATATTTTAACCTAACCACCTAGGAGTAGTAAAAAAACACTTTTAAGTATCTAACCCAGGGATGGTTATTTAGCCTTTGAAAAATTGGTCAGTCTACAAATCCAGAAGTGGCTACCAAAAGCCTTTCAAATATCAGCTCTCCCAGCAGACATTAATTAGCATTGGAAACCAACATAAAGGAGATTAAGTGGAGTTCAAGCTATGTGTCTTGGCTAAAAATACTGTAAAGCTCCTCCACACTGGAGTTTAGGAATCGAGCTGGGCCAGTAACCTATTCTCATTGCAGCGGCATTCTTGGCCCAGGGCTAAAATTCAGTCCTTGTTCCAGGTACTAAGTCATCAGCTGATTCTACCTCATGATTCCATCCAATCTGAAGGTTAGTTGAATCTTGTCACCCATTATCACATCTGAATTGAGTGTTTCTGCCAGTTGGAAAACTGTGGGTTCCAGTCCCACCTGAGGTGTGTGGTTTCACACCTATTTACCACATCTCCCTCTCATACTCAAATTTGCTTTTTTTCCCTGCAGCTCATGGCCCTTAACTTCCAAGAAGGAAATACATGTTTCCAGAGGTGACTTTCCTCTCCACCTTGCCACACACCTGCACCTAGAATTCAGACAGGTGTGGCGGGATAGGTGAGATACCCACACGAGATGGTGGCATGGATCAGCAGCTTTGCTCTCAAGAGGCTGTCTTTCTGAACTTGGAAAATGTGGTTATTGATCTCTCCTCACTTTTGTGTGGCTCCTCCAGAGGGCTGCTGGAAAACAGACTGGGACAGACAACCTGCTGTCTAGTGGCAGCAGGGTTGACCCACCCTGGCTCACCCATAGCCCTTCTCCTTCAAGGATGAAAGCTCCCTTCCAAACACCCTCCTCCTCTTCCTCTGCACTTTGCGTTAAAATTCCTATTGTTTGCCTCTTGCAGCCAAATGCCTCTTCTCTAGTTCAAAAAGTTATAGGTTTTTGGCTGTGCTTGATTGTCATTGCTGTGAGCAGGGGCTACTCTCCAGTTGTGATGCCCGGGCTTCTCCTATTGTGGAGCATGGATTCTAGGGGGAGTGGGCTCAGTAGTTACAGCTCATGGGCTTAGTTGCCCTGTGGCATATGGAATGTTCCCGGATCAGGGATCGAACCCATGTCCCCTGCATCGGCAGGCGAATTCCTTACCACTGGACCACCAGGGAAGTCCCAAAAAGTTATTTTGAGAGCCGACTTTCTAAGCAAGATTGCTAAGTCTTAAAAGATTTCAGATTGTTTTATACACTACCTCCTGGTAGAATATTCAGTTAACTAATGAACTATTCATTCACATGCGAAAATGAACATTTGCTTTTTGCCTTTCACAAACATTCAATTATCAGATGTGTCCTTTCCTGCCATCAAGTACAGAGCAATTAATTAATTCAAGTAGGTAAGGAACTGAGGAGAACTGCTAACAAGTTTTAGAAAAGTTTATGTCAATCACAGCTTAAAAATCAAAACAAAAACAAAAACATGGGGAGGAAGGCAAGGACAGATAACACAGACACCCAAACTTTTATCCTGAGGTGAGAAACACCAAATAGGATTCACCCTAAGCAAAATCTTTCCTTCAGCATCCTATCCCTTGCTCTTCCTCTCCCCAGTTTCTGCTTCTCCCACCAGTCCTCTCCCCAATTTCTGCTTCTCCCACCAGCTCAACACATATCCTCCCTTCTAGACACTATTCTGTGTCCCATTCCAAGTCTCACTGCCCTCTTATAGGATGCCTGAAAAATCTTACATTTTAAAGACTGATGTGGGGTGGTGGTGGTTTTAGGGTACCTACAGGCATTTGCATTTTTTGAATATTTTGCATTTTACGTTTTAATTGAAAGGGTCATTGCCTTACAATATTGTGTTGATTTTTGCCATACATCAACATGGATCAGCCATAGGTATACATATGTCTCCTCCTTGAACCTCTCTCCCCATCCTATCCCAGCCCTCTAGATTGTTTTAATGGAGTCTTCTGGAACTCAGGCCAAAGGGTCCGAATCTTTAATGGAACAATTTCACTTGATTTGAGCTGCACAAGCCTCAAAATACTCAACACTCTTAATTCCTATCAGGAGGCACTTCCTTAGCCATGTGATGGACACACTTTGCTCTCCCCCACTGCTCCTATAATACCCCACTGCAAAGCTTCAAGTGCCTTGCTTGTCACAAGAGCTCCGGTCTACCAGATGCCTCATACTTTTAACAGTCAGGATGACTTTCTCTTTATTGAGTGATTTTGGCTCACTCTTAAGCCCAGTTCTCTTATCTCCCTTCCACAGTGTCTTTCCAGATTCCTGTCTTCCATCCATCCATTCTACAAAGATTTGCCATAGATTCTCAAGATAGGCAGCTGGAATTTAAGGCTACATTTTCAGATTATGTGCAGATAGTCTGAAGTTAGTATTCTGTCTAGTTATGCTAAAAGCACAAGGTAGGCATGGTTTCATTTGCTCTTGTTGACTTGTATACTTCATTTGGAGAATGAATGCAAAGATTTAGATTTAGGCAGACACCATAGGGTTTTCTAGGTGGCTCAGTGGTTAAAAATCTGCCTGCCAATGCAGGAGTTGCAAGAGAAGCAGGTTTGACGGCTGGGTCAGGAAGACACCCTGGAGGAGGAAATAGCAACCCACTTCGGTATTCTTGCCTGGAAAATCCCATGGACAGAAGCACCTGGTGGGATACAAGAGTCAGATATGATGGAGCATGTGTGCACACAGGTACACACATACATACATATACACACACACACCATTATCCTCAGTCACCAGGAAGGAAGTAAACTCTGGTTTTGTCTGAAAATATCTTTGTTTCACTTCCCTTGACAGGTATCCTTGTTGTTTAGAATTCAGGCTTAGCAATTAGTAGGGTATCTTCAAAGGACTGAAAGGAACTATATTCTGGCTTTCACTATTTTTGTTCAGAAGTCTGCTATCATTTGAATTACTGCTACCATTTGCTCATGTAAGTTTTGTCTTCTGTACTCAGGACAGGTTCTCCTCTTGTCTTTAAATTCCAGCGGTTTCACTACGATGCATCTGGATACAGGCTCCTTTTTATTTACGTTGTCTGGGATTTACTGAACTACTTGAAGCCATAACTTGTCCATCTCGGAAAATTCTCAAATCCTATACAGCTTCTGCTCTATCCTCTCCCCTTTCTCAGACTCCAGATAAACATGTAAGACTTCCTTACAGAATCCAGTAGCTCTCCTTCCTTCAGTTTCACATAGTCCTCTTGACCTATACTTCTTGTCTTAAAGTAAGTCAACTGTAGACTCCACTTGTCAGCTGCTTCTTCCTACAGGGGCAACCTCCCAAGGCAAAGTAGGCCCAAGTCTCATCTCTCTAGACTTCTTCTCCTGGATTCCAGTCTTTTAATAACAAACTATATTGCCAATGCTTTGTTTTTAGCAGTAAAACATACTCTTTGATTTCATTCTGACGTTTTGTTTTTCTTCAGCAGGAAAGCAACATTACCTAGTCCTCCATGACCAGCATCAGAGTCTGCACTGTGGTTATTGACACAACAGGGTCAAGAAGCATTGATCTTCCTTTCTCCCAAGATATGAAAGGATTATCAAAGTTGTAACTGGGTATCAGACATTACACATTTAAAACAAAATGCATTTGCTCATTTATAACACAGCCACCAAGGACTGTAAGAACAAAGACTGTTCTTCACTTTTGGAAACAAAGGTAACACTTTCTCAGGAAACTGATCTACCTGGTATAATAATATGGTTGGCATTGATTTTGAATAAAGAATATATTAAGTTCTCAGAATTTTTTTTTAAAGGCATCTAATAAATCTATACAGTGAATAGCATGTCTTTATTCTATTTACAGTACATTTGTTATAAATATAATACATTTTTGAAAAGCTTATTTTTAATTAACTTGAGTAGATTTATATTTTAAACAGATCAACTCAACTGTTAAAGTTACATAATAAAGAATATGATAATTTAAATGACAAAAATCTCATATTGTGAAATAGTGCACTCTATGCTGAGATGAATGAGAGGGGGGTAAAAGTCAAACTCCTTTCAAAACTATATTCAAAGCATCAGAGAAAAATTTTTTTCTTTTTACAAAGTTATGTATAAGCCATAGGAACGACCAGATACTGAAGTATGAAGACTCATAACCAAAGTTCAAAACTGATTTTAGAGAATTGTGTGAAGTAAGACAAGAAACCGTGTATCTGCCACTCTATAGAACTTCACAGTAAAGCTGGAATTTATAGACTAATGGCTTAACAGGAGGATTGCCAACAAGGCCTTTTCTTCCTCAGATCATCTCCTAACGTTCATATACCATCAGTAAGTTGTAACAGCAGACTTAGACACTGGTTTTAAGATGGGGCTTAATAAGGTGCATGGATATGCTGAAATTCTGTATTATGAGCATGTAAATTATTACCAGGGTTTAAAGAAATACAAAAAAAGAATTTAAGTATTCTCAGTCCAACGTGCTTTGCATCATCAACAAATAGACAAACCAAAAGTTTTCTGCAGTGATCCGACACCAACCTCCCGAACAACTTAGGCATTTCAAATACTGCTGCAAAACCCATTCAGTAAAATAAAACTGATTCCTGTGCATTTCAGTACAAATCTGTAAGCTGTCACACATTATTGATGATGATCAGGGCAGGCATGGAGCTCTGCTGACTTGTTTCAAACACCATGACTTGGTCCGATAACTTGGCAAATACCCTCGGAGTTCCAAGGTTATAAACACCTGTGTGGACAAAGCATGCTTTCAGCTGCAAACTGTGAATCTCCTGGCTTTTAAGCTGAAGTTTATACTGTGTTTGTCCCAGCCATGTAAATGATCCATGGATTTCCAAAGCTTCTGGGCTAAGGGAGGAGAAAAATGGTAAGTTGGAGGATATATTTTTCCTTCAGGAATTTTTTCCCAAAGCTCCAATAACACATCTCTTTCATCCAGCAACTCTTAATTCTAGAAATTGTTTATGATGCCAACTGTTTATTAATAATAACATCAATAGTAATAACTAATATCACTATTTATATAACTAACATTATTAACAGTTACTATGTTCTAGACTTAATGCTAAGAATGAATTATCTCATTTAACACTCACAACGGCAGCCAGTAAATAGGGAACCCGATTTCAAACCTGAGCTTTTAACCACCTGGTTCTCCATACATAAAAATAAATGTATATATAAGAATGGTTATAATATTGAGACTGTTTATAATACTGAAACATGGAGAGCAACCCAGTGTCTACCAGTAAGACATTAGTTATTTATGATCCACAAAATGTGTTCAGATTTCAGAGAGCTGACCCAGAATCCTGTCTGCAGTGTTATACCATAATTAATAATCAGCATATGCTTCACACTGCTTTTCTAAAGATCCCAAATTTTCTGAATTTTGAAAAGCACCTAGCTCTTAGGAATGCCAATATAGACCTGCCCTTTTTTTTTTTTTTTTTTGCTGTTAAGCATTGTTTTATAAATCAGAAAACAAGACCAAAAAAAACTTCTATCATGAACTTACTGATTTTCAAGTTTAGAGTTCTTTATCACCAACAAGCTTTTATAAAAATTTTCGCCTCTGGCCAGAATTGCTGCTTTTGGAAACCAGTTTTCATTTGCGACTACTGAAATGCTAAGACAAATCTCTGTAACTCTTCTCTAACACTTCTTTTTTTATTTGGCTGTGCCAAGTCTTAGTTGCAGCACACAGGATCTTCAATCTTAGCTGTGGCATGTGGGATCTAGTTCCCCGACCAGGGATCGAACCTGGGATGCCTGCCTTGGGAGCACAGAGTCGGCAAGTCCCTTTGCTAACACTTCTTAATACCAAACAAAAAAGGGTATGCCTGAGTAAACTCTATCTATATTAGATAATTATTTGCAAAATTTCAAAATATTAAACTACTTTCAACTCAATCTTTAACTACAAAATAAACCTGCCCTAAATAAATCTTTACCTTGTTGTTTTGTGCCGAAGATCAACTATTACATCGACGTCGGCCTTGGAACAATTGGAAAGTAAAAGGGTCACTGGTACTAAACAAAGGCTGTGGAGAAAAAAAAAACAAAAAAGATTAGTGGGGTATTGAAAACAAAAACACTTTCTTGAAAATAAAACTTACAGTTACCTAACAGCATAAGATCCTCAGAAACAATTCTATTCAAGTAAGGAAAAAAATTGAGTTCTAAAATCACTCAAGCCAAATGAGTTGCATAAATAAGAAGTAAAACGTATTAATACAATGCTTGAATACTAAATATTAGAACATATACATTCACAAAACCATTTTTATTTCCTTTTATTAAAGCTAATCTTTAAAAATAACCAGAATGTTTCTAGGTTGTTATTTCCCAAAATGAAAAACAGAAGGAAACAACTGCAACTAAGAAAGACAAATGGAGGGGAAAAAAAATCATGAAAACGCCAACAACCAATACTGTTCTTTGTGTTTCTCAAAAATTACTTAACTTTGAGAACTTGGCCTAGATTGACATTTGCTATCCTATCAAATCTGCACAGAAGCCTTCATGTTTGGGAGACTATGAGAATTATTTTTGTATAACAAGTTATGAGAAAAGCCCTTTCAAGTAGACATATTTGCTCACTTAACCTAGTTTCTGATCTCACTTAGCACAGGAGAAAGGACAGGGAGTGAGAGAAGAGGACCTAAGAACAGACTGGTGCAGAGTTCTTATTAAGAACATAATAAATGAACATACTCCATGCACAAACGAAGCCTGGTTACATAGTATTATTTAAAATATTTTACCCTATTAACATAAAAAACAATAGTAAAGAGATAGTAAAAAAAAATCTTATGAGCTCACACAATATTAAAATTCTGTTCAGATAATATATTTTATGCTCTCAAAAATTTTATATCCCCTTACTAAGAAATGCTTCCTAAACCACACTGCAAATAACAGATTTCCCTAGACAAAAACTAGGATAATTTCAAAAACTCATCCTTAGATTATACTGGTACTACACCCTTACTTTCCCCACAAACTTCTCACAGGAATGGAGGACAACCTAAACTAATGAACAGGGGTCCAGTCTGGAGCCCCTCATTCAGTTAAATTCAAGTCATGTAACTTGTAACCCCAAGCAAAACCTCAGGAACCCTAGTAGCGTTACCACCTGAGCCTCAAATCCGCCATGCTCCACCTAAATGCCTCCAGTGAAAGAAGAAATAAGAACATCTGGATGCTTCCTAACCCCGAAGTCATCATCTTCATTTCTCTTCTTCCTCCATCACTGTCTCAGTAAATAGCACTCTCATCTCCCCAGCAAAGCTTGGGCAGCAACCCAAGTGGTTTTTTTTTAAAGTGGGAATGGGGGCTACTGCCTCATTAGCCCCCATTCTCAACTTTCTACTATTCATCACAAACTCCTATCAATTCTGTCTCCCACACAGCTCTGGAGGCTGGTGACTTCATTCAAAATTCACATTCCTTACGAGTTCAAGTCACTACATCTCTTGGTTTACTAATAACCTCTAAATTAGTGTTCTGACGTAAACCAATCTTCAACTGGGTGTTTCTCATACCTGACGTGTGATCCTCCCACTACAATGTGCACCAGTCACGGGAGGGCTTTGTAAAAGAGACTGCTGGGCTCCATCCCCAGAGTTCCTCATTCAGAAGGGCTGGGTGGGCCCAAAATCTGCATTTCTAGTAAGTTCCCAACTGCTGCTGCTCTGGGACCACCTTTCAAAAATCACTGCTTCACACAACAGCCTTTCTAAAACGCTCATCTGATGAGCCAAAAGCAGTGCCTAGAGACTAAACCACTAATAAGCATTCCCCCACCACGAAAATCTGGTATTATTAAAGGCATGAGTTCTAGAGTCAGACTGCTGGGATTCACATGTCAGCTCAACAATTCTGTTTCTCACCTTCCTCAACTGTAGCCTAGAAATAATAACTCTACCCGTCTCTTGAGTTTCTAGTGGTGAAATATGTAAGATGAAATATGCTAAGCGCTGACAATAATGCCTAGCACAAGTTCAGAAGCTTCACAAACACTATGTAACACGACTTCTTACTGTGAGGAGCGATGGCAGCTCACCCCAGTGTGACGCTTTGTTGCTTCTCATATTCTCCTTCCTCTGCTGCCCCGCGTCCCACTGCCGTGACCAAGTCACCTCCTGCCGCGCCCCTCCCCACTTCCCATGGCTTTAAGAACACTCCTCCAGGTCCTCAGTCTCTTCTTTGTGTCCACACCTCATTTTAACTGAATTCTGGCTGAGGACACAGTGGCCTCCACAGGCCTTGCCATAACAGATGCTGTTTATCTTCCAGCATCTTCTGCATCTCAGGCCAGAATGTCTCATTAATTTAGTTAATACCCCTTGTTGAGTTCTTCCTCCTCTCTCTCCTATGAAAATACCTCCACTTTTGTCATTAACTACTCCAAGGTTTTTATTCTTTTTCTTTGCCCTCAAACTGACAAACTAAACCAGTGAATGTAACTCAGTGCAACAGAGATTCCTTGGGGCAAGGGAAGGGATAAGCATTTTGAAATATCTGAGGTAAAGATGAGGGAAGCATCTGCTTCACTCCACCCCACCCCTGATTCATGTACTATGTGGGTCAAGCAGAGGCCTGCCACCTAGACAGAAAGCACTGCACAGCTTCTTCCACACTATCTTACTGGTTTCATTCATTAAAAGCTTCTGCATGAGTTTGCTTTCTTCTTTTCAATCGTGAATTTTGTTATCTTTTTGGCGAACTTCACTGTTTCAGTTCAGTCGCTCAGTCATGTCTGACTCTTTGCGACCCCATGAATCGCAGCACGCCAGGCCTCCCTGTCCATCACCAACTCCCGAAGTTCACTCAAACTCACATCCATTGAGTCGGTGATGCCATCCAGCCCTCATCCTCTGTCGTCCCCTTCTCCTCCTGCCCCCAATCCCTCCCAGCATCAGAGTCTTTTCCAATGAGTCAACTCTTCGCATGAGGTGGCCAAAGTACTGGAGTTTCAGCTTTAGCATCATTCCTTCCAAAGAACACCCAGGGCTGATCTCCTTTAGAATGGACTGGTTGGATCTCCTTGCAGTCCAAGGGACTCTCAAGAGTCTTCTCCAACACCACAGNAGTTTCAGCTTTAGCATCATTCCTTCCAAAGAACACCCAGGGCTGATCGCCTTTAGTATGGACTGGTTGGATCTCCTTGCAGTCCAAAGGACTCTCAGGAGTCTTCTCCAACATCACAGTTCAAAAGCATCAATTCTTTGGCACTCAGCTTTCTTCACAGTCCAACTCTCACATCCATACATGACTACTGGAAAAACCATAGCCTTGACTAGATGGACCTTTGTAGGCAAAGTAATGTCTCTCCTTTTCAAAATGCTATCTAAGTTGGTCATAACTTTTCTTCCAAGGAGTACGAGTCTTTTAATTTCATGGCTGCAGTCACCATCTGCAGTTAGGTAGACAATTTATTTAGCTCCCTCTCAAACCCTTGATCTATCACCTCCATAACCACCAGGAGTATTCAAAACTCAATCATTTATCTTTCATGACTTAACTGTGAATTTTTTTTTAGTCACCTAAAATAACTACCTCTGAAATACTCCTCAGCTTTTCCACTCACTGACCACAATCGCCAGCTCTCTCCCTGAATTATGCTTCTGATCTTCAGTTTCACAGGAATGTCCATTTTGACCCTCTACTTCACTGATTCTCAACCCTGATTACTGTGGTAATGGTGATTATTGTTTAACAATTTTTCACTCCCCTCACCTTCCAGCTGTGTGATGGGGGATCATCTTGTTGACTGTGAAGAAGAGGCTATTTGGCCAATGGAGTAATAACGACTGACGCAAGCAGAAGCTTTAAATGTGCAGTTTGAATTCTCTATTTCAGAGATATGCCATGAGAAGAACAGCTAGTTGCTGCCCATTTGGACTGACCCCCAAAATACATGTGCACAGACGTGAATCCAACCAACCCATAGCCTGAAGGAGAATCGAAACTGTCGATGCTCTGCAGACCCATGAGCGTGGGAATAAATGCCCTGTAAGCTACTGAATTCTGGAGTGGTACCTCACAAAGCATTATTGTGGCAATCGGATTTATTTAAAATATACAGACACCTGGGTCCTACTCCCAAAGGTTCTGATTTAACTAGCCTGAACATCAGGATTTTAAAAATTCTCCAGGTGATTCTAAATGTGCAGCCACGTTGGAAGAAACTGCCATATCTTATCCTTCTTGACCCCTCCTTGTTTTCACATACTTCCATGCACAGTTTGAATTCTGTGGTGCTTTATTTTAGCTCACTGTTCTGCTTTAGTTTGATCAAATCTGTCCTGTTTTACATACTTCCCTGCACTGCCAAGTTTCTATGATACTTTTCAACCCTAACAAAATCACATGGAGAAGTCCTTCACATTCCAGCCTCTAACACACAGCCCAGGTTTTAACCACTAAGCAGCATCATGGAATCTAAGATGTTCAGGAAATACATGAAGCAGGACAGGGTTTGATAAACAGGGACGAAGTAGAACCGTGAGGTAAAACGAAGTATTATGGAGTCAAAGCTGTCTATGGAAACGTGTGAAGTCAAGACAGGTTCAGTAGGGATAAAACATTTCTTTCCTCAGCTTTGGCTGCACATTAGAATCACGGAGAAGGCAATGGCACCCCACTCTAGCACTCTTGCCTGGAAAATCCCATGGACAGAGGAGCCTAGTAGGCTGCAGTCCATGGGGTCACTAAGAGTCAGAAATGACTAAGTGACTTCACTTTCATTTTTCACTTTTATGCACTGGAGAAGGCATGCATGGCAACCCACTCCAGTGTTCTTGCCTGAAGAATCCCAGGGACTGGGAATCCTGGTGGGCTGCCATCTATGGGGTCACACAGAGTTGGACAAGACTGAAGCGACTTAGCAGCAGCAGAATCACTGGAGAACTTCAGGAGCTCTGGATGTCCTGCCCTCACCCTCGGCCAATCAAACTCTGGGAGTAGGATCAAAGCATCTGTATTTTTTTAAATTTCCCCAAGTGATCCCAGGATGCCTCTGTCAGTCAAAGGCACACAGACTAAGTACCGAGCAATTAAGACCTAGACAAAGATTTAAGACCAAAAGTATTTTAAAATAACTTAAATGGCTAAAATTTTTAAAAGTCTGACAATAGAAAGTGTTGGTGAAGGTATCAACAGAAGGGACTCCCATGTACTACTAGTGGGGATGTACTAATTAGTAAAACTAGTTTGAAAGAAAGTGGGCATAAAAAATATAAACTCTGTATATACAATAAAGTTCAAAAACCCCACAAAAATCAAAATACAGAGATGTAAACTTGGTTGGAAAATTATAAAGAAAGAGGAGCAAAGAAATGCCTACTAATACTGGGGATGGATGGCAAGTACACAGGGAGCTTCTCAGATTGCTAGCAATTTTTAAATTTCTTCCCTAGAGATGATTTTTGGGGTATTAGTTTTGTGAAAAAGAATCACTGTGGAGAATCACTGTGGCCACACATTTTCAGTTTTGAGAACTTTTCTATGTTATACTTCCCTGGTGGTTCAGATGGTAAAGCGTCTGCCTAAAATGAGTGAGACCTGGATTCGATCCCTGGATGGGGAAGATCCCCTGGAGAAGGAAATGGCAACCCATTCCAGCACTCTTGCTTGGAAAATCTCATGGATGGATGAGACTGGTGGGCTACAGTTCATGGGGTCGCAAAGAGTCAGACACAACTGAGCGACTTCACTTTTTATGTGTTATATTTCACAATAAAAAGGTTTAAAAATGGTTAGCACCATTCAAATTACTTTTTAGGTACTTCTGATGCTCCTAAGTCTCTGTGAAGGTCTTCGTTTTGCCCAGCACTCTGTGTGTTCTCAGCCAGCTTCTCATTCCTCTCAGTAGTTATCCTCAAATTTCACTTTAAAAAATTCTCTACCCTTTCTCCTCTTTATTTCCTAGAGTACTTTGAGTACTTAACCTTGCTCCTACAAACTCTCTAAAAGGGAGGCATGTGCAAACTTGTTAAAATTTCTCCCTACTTTCATCATCTTTCTGTCCAAAGCTAATCCTGCCACTTTTCAGTGTTACCTTTTCATCTATTAAGGGTTTTGTTGCCCCTCTTGCGTCCCATCATTTCCTTCAAGACCATAAATACAATCCACATCTTCTAAGTAAGAAAACAGTAATACTGACGGGTATTCCCTGATCCCTGTTCACAGCCAGGTTTCTTAAAAGGCTGGTGGTCTACAACAGTATCCTTTCTTCCTTCCTGCCTCTATCTCTTCTCAAAACCTACTGTGTCATGCTTCCACCCCCGATACAGTTAAGAGCGTTCTCAAAATCAGGAATGATTTCTTTATCATCAGAACCAATGAAACGACTTTTCTGTGGCACTTAAAAGTGGTAGCCACTTTCCTCTCCTTGAACTGCTCTCACTCCACCTCTGTGATCCCACTTTCTTCTCACTGGTCTTGTCTTCCTAATTCTTTGATTGCTACTTCTCAACCAGTCTTCTTGATGGACTCCCTTTTCCTTAGCTCACCTCTCCAATACCACTGTTCTATGGGTCACCATTCTCTTTTGTTCTATCCCACCTCTTCCCTACCCCTACCCACTGTGACTTCACCAAAACTTACACCTTCATTTCTAATTTACAGACTGCCTCTAACAGACTTCACTCCATCTTCTTTTATATCTGCAAACCAGCGCCTTTTTGAAGTATCACCTGACTTAGGACCTTTTATTTTAGAACTTCAAATTTATGTAATCAAGCTATTTATCAAAATTATAAATACATCATCCCCCTGAAAGTTTAACACTTGGTAAACCTTAAGTCAATGATGCTGTCTAAATTTAAACTGTTTGATGAATCTATATCATAGTCATGTCTTAGGTTTATTCTGTATCTAAAACAAAAACAAAATGATACACTATTTTTTTCCTCCTTTTTGACTTAATGATAAATATGTTCATCAAAAGAAAACTTTTGACAACTAATTGGCTGAGGAAATATCCATCTGTTAATTACAGTGGCAACACATAATAACCACAGTAATGGGTAAATTACTTAATGGCAATTTCTGTAGACTCAGTATTATTCTAGATTTCTTCTTCAGTATTTGTGTTAATGCTATTAATAAACGTGCAGATGTGTGTGCATGCACATACAGGTATGTATATTGCAGAAAATTTTAACAAAAATACATCTCAAACCTTTTTTGATGAAAGGGATGATTAAATGATTCTGGATAGTGAAGACTCGTTTTAATAAGATTAGAAAGTTGCTCTGCTGATGGTCTTGAGGAAACTGTAGTGTTTTCTGGCCTGAAAAATTTTAATAATTCCATTTCTGGTGGCTCCTGAGAAAAGAAAATATACGACAATGAAAACACTGCCTTCTTAAAATAAGGTGTAACAGATACAAACAAAAGAAGCTAAAACCAGTGGAAATAAAGTAAAGCATGTACAATACTTTTTCTGCTGTAAAAACGAACAAACTAACAGTAGGAATCATGTGCAATACAACCTAGGATAAAAACTAGGATCTGTAATCATTTATTCATTTTCTATTATGTGCTAGTGTTAACTTGAAATCCAACAACCTCACATAATAGTTCTATGATCCTGGGTAAGTTATTTAATACTTCAAGACTTAATTTCCTCATATGTAAAAATGGGTTCACGATAATAATTATTTCAAAAGTTGCTGTGTTTCTCATCTAATAAAACTGCTTAGTACTTAGGCTGTAGACATTCAATTGTATATCATCTGCTTCGAGAGTTTTTAAAAATATTCTCCTTATTTATGTGGCTGCACCGGGTCTTCCTTGCTGCGCGTGTGCGATCTGTGGCTGCACCGGGTCTTCCTTGCTGCGGGTGTGCGATCTGTGGCTGCACCGGGTCTTNAGTGGGTGGACGCTCCGGGTCTGGACCGTCGGGGTGGACGTCTCATTTCAATGTGGGCTGCAGGTCTGGAGATGTGGGCACTGGGGGAGATGGTTAAAGGGTCCCTGAGCTCTCTGTCATTTCTGTTAATTGCCTGTTCCCCCACAATCATCTTCAAAGAAAACCTATACTAAAAAATCCCCAAAACATTCACAACCTGCAACATTCAGCTCCAAAGGGGCATAGAAGAAGCTGCTTCAGTGGCTGACCTGCTGGGAGACGTGTGTGAGGCATGCTGCCGTGGACCTGACCCTGCTCTCCAGACATGGCCCTGGCCCAGCGACCCTGTGGAGCCGCACCTGCCACGCAGGCAGCCTGGACCCGGGCCCCAGCCCGGCGGCTCTGAACCGCAGCTGTTCTCCCCTCCACGGTCCCAGCGGCGACCTGCACATGGAGATCCTGCGTGAGAGGCGCTCCGCCCATGTTCCCCAAGGACCTCTGACTCCAGGCCCCTTGTGGGCTGGCATCTTAGCCCAGAACCAGAACATCAAAGCAGGAGCTCCCGAGACTTACGACTCCCAAACAAGTATCAGACGGAAGCAACCGCCCAATGGCTGTGGTGTCCACTGCACCCCATCAGACTCACCCTCAAAAGGAGGAACCTCAGAGACGGAGCTCACTGCAACACTCCGGAGAACAGCTTGGTGGAAAGACGAGTGCACAGCAAGCACACGCCACGCTGTGACAAGCAGGACCACACGCCAGGCTGCGACAAGCAAGACAGGTCACACACGCGCGGAGAGCGAGGAGCGACAAGACCAGCTCCACGAAACCAGAGACCCGTGAAGCTTCTGGGATGACAGAATATAGAGCTGCACCCCCAAACCCAAACGCTGTTTAGAATAAGCTGCACGAGCTATTCTAGAAACACTGGGCTGCTTTTGTCCAGATGGCGCACCCTCCACAGACACACATCGAGGCCAGCGCAGTTCCAGGGTCCTCAACCCACCACCTGAACACCTGCCCTCCATCAGGGAGGACCTGATAGAAAACACGACGATCACTGCAAAGAAAACCCCAGCAGGCCACATGTCCACACGGCCGAGGAGCCAGCACTGCTCGGCCGGCAGCACAGGGCCAGCATCTCCTGACCCAGGCAGTGGTGCAGCTCTCTCACAGCGACCGCCACCCAGGAGGACCAGGGCAGAGCTCCCAGAAGCCAGCCAGGAAGAAGCATCGACTCAGGATGCAAGACGACAGCCAGCGAGGTGGAGGCGGGTCCACAGGGCCGCAGCGGCCAGAGACGCGTCACAGCGTAGTTGTGTGTCCGAGATGGGCAGGACCACGGGGCTCAACGAGCCTTGGGCGAAACAACAACCAACTCCCCCATTTATCAGAGTCAAAAATGTCCACGCCCTTTAACTCAGCTAGAAAGCAACTCCACGGGAACAAAAGCAGCACACGGGCTCACGATGCACCTATTTAAACGATTAAGTACCACGCCGTCATGAAAAAAAAATCAAAGCTCTATCATGACCACGCTCTTAGTTTCAAATAACAAAACCACCAACACCTAACTAAAACTGGCCTCAACCAGTGAGTGCACCTGTCTGTCCAGAGCTGGAGCCCAGCAGCAGGACAGATGCACAGCCTACAGTCTCCAGGGCCCGCGTGCCTGCACAGGGCGGGAGCTGCTCCTGACAGGCCCGCCCTGTGTCCCAGGGATGCAGCCGGCAGGGCAAGGCAGGAGGGCCAGGGCTGCCTCCTGCTCTCTCGCTCACCCTGGGCAGAGGAGGGCCACGTGCCCGTCCAGGCGGAACCACACCTCGTCAGGCCCAGCCCTGCACCAGATAGGAGACTGTGCACAAGGCCTGCCCCACACGCAGCCTGCTCCTCGTGGCCGGCCGTGACTCAGGGATACCTCCCGCGAGCGGGTGGTGTACCTGAAGGAGGAGAGCCCCGCGTGGGGCAGGGCTCCAGGTGGCCCGGGGCCCGAGGTGGCCGTGCGGATGAGCTTGCCCGTGCTGGCATCGTAGATCCGGACTTCAGGACCAGGCGGGGCCTTGGGGTGCACGGGCGTCGGGTGGAACAGGGCGGCGGGGAGCAGGCTCTGCCTGTCGGGGAAGGACGCAGGGCCGTCCTCCCTAGGGGCGAGAAGGAGGGCTGTGAGAGGGGCTGGAACCCATGGGACCCCGGCAAACCCTCCCGCTGGGACATGACTCTGCAGGGGGCACGTGGTTCCTGGTCAGGCCTGGGGCTCTGCCGCAGCCTCAGACAAAAAGGCAGCACTCTCGCACTGTCTCTCAGGCTGTCTGCAGCCCTGCCTGTAAACCCAGCCTGCTCTCATGCAGAGGGGCGCCTGCCAACCCGCTCCCCGTATACTGTGGCCCACGCACCTCTGCACCCACCCTTCCCGGCCACCACCTCCCTCCACGCTGGACTCTGCAGAGACCCCTGGACTTCACAGAAGCATTCCCAGCCTCCAAACACCTGCAAACCAGGCATCACGGAGGAAAGCCGTCTCGTGTCTTAGAAGCAGCGATTCTGCTCCTTCTCCAGGTGGTACCAGGGAGAGGGGCTCTTGGTGACAAGCCGTTCGGCAGGGACAGGGGAGAGACTGGTGGGCGTCTCCACAGACGGAAGCCGAGGGCTGCGAGGGCTGAGCAGGCTCGCCACCGGCGCCTGCTTGTCGGGGACCGGGNAGATGTCCATGTATAGAGTCTTCTCTCGCATTGTTGGAAGAGGGTGTTTGCTATGACCAGTGTGTTCTCTTGGCAAAACTCTATTAGCTTTTGCCCTGCTTCATTTTGTACTCCAAGGCCAACTTTGCCTGTTACTCCAGGTATCTCTTGACTTCCTACTTTTGCATTCTTGTCCCCTATGATGAAAAGGATATCTTTTCTTGGTGTCAGTTCTAGAAGGTCTTATAGGTCTTTATAGAATCATTCAACTTTAGCTTCTTTGGCATTAGTGTTTGGGGCATAGACTTGGATTACTGTGATGTTGAATGGTTTGTCTTGGAAACGTGCTTTGGAGTGATGGATATGTAACTGCAGAGATTCCAGGAAACGTGTGATTCAACCACAATCCAGAGAGAAAGGCTTCCCAGATGGCACAGTGGTAAAGAATCCACGTGCCAATGCAGGAGACACGGGTTCAATCCCTGGGTGGGGAAGATTCCCGGGGGATGAAAATGGCAGCCCACTCCAGTGTTCTTGCCTGGAGAAGCCCATGGACAGAGGAGCCTGGTGGGCTGCAGTCCACGGGGTCGCAAAGAGTCAGACACGACTGAGCGACTGGGCACACACAGCAGAGAAGCTGGTGTCGTCCCGTCACACCCTGCTCTGAGGGATGCAGCTTCAGTCCTTGGCTGGTGCAGCAAGTCCTGGCCAGGATGGTAGCTGATAGATGGGTGGGGGAGGTGCTCACAGCGCCCCGTGTAGGGAGGGGTAAGGTGGGGGAGGAGCAGCCACAGACCCCCACCCACCACCTTGCCCTGTGACCCCTCTCAGCTGAGCTAGAGCCCTGGGAAGAACATCGGCCCTCTGGTCATCTAACTGCCAGATCCCGGCGGGTGAGCCCTGGCATGGAGCCCAGCCTCCTTGGCCCCACACCTGGCCGGGAGCTGTCCCTGGGCACCTGGCCTCAGGCCCACGTGTGTTCCCCTGGCCCAGCTCCCCGGGTGAACCTGGCTGACGGACCTGTCAGATTCACTAGCCCAGTATGGCTCATCAGTTTTACTCAACCACTAACCCTGTAGCTAGTTATCTTCCCTTGTAGCTCAGTCAGTAAAGATTTTGCCTGCAATGCAGGGAAATCCTGCTTGCAATGCAGGAGACCCAGGTTCGAGCCCTGGGTTGGGAAGATCCCCTGGAGGAGGGCATGGCAACCCACTCCAGTGTTCTTGCCTGGAGAAGCCCATGGACAGAGGAGCCTGGTGGGCTGCAGTCCACGGGGTCGCAAAGAGTCAGACACGACTGAGCGACTGGGCACACACAGCAGAGAAGCTGGTGTCGTCCCGTCACACCCTGCTCTGAGGGATGCAGCTTCAGTCCTTGGCTGGTGCAGCAAGTCCTGGCCAGGATGGTAGCTGATAGATGGGTGGGGGAGGTGCTCACAGCGCCCCGTGTAGGGAGGGGTAAGGTGGGGGAGGAGCAGCCACAGACCCCCACCCACCACCTTGCCCTGTGACCCCTCTCAGCTGAGCTAGAGCCCTGGGAAGAACATCGGCCCTCTGGTCATCTAACTGCCAGATCCCGGCGGGTGAGCCCTGGCATGGAGCCCAGCCTCCTTGGCCCCACACCTGGCCGGGAGCTGTCCCTGGGCACCTGGCCTCAGGCCCACGTGTGTTCCCCTGGCCCAGCTCCCCGGGTGAACCTGGCTGACGGACCTGTCAGATTCACTAGCCCAGTATGGCTCATCAGTTTTACTCAACCACTAACCCTGTAGCTAGTTATCTTCCCTTGTAGCTCAGTCAGTAAAGATTTTGCCTGCAATGCAGGGAAATCCTGCTTGCAATGCAGGAGACCCAGGTTCGAGCCCTGGGTTGGGAAGATCCCCTGGAGGAGGGCATGGCAACCCACTCCAGTGTTCTTGCCTGGAGAATCCCATGGACAGAGGAGCCTGGCGGGCTACAGTCCCTGGGCTCGCAAGAGTCGGGCACAGCCTAGGGACTAAACCACCACCACCTAACCCTGTGTGCCTAGGCAGACCGGCTTCACGTCTCAGGTGGAAAAACAGAGGTTTCACTCTGAGGGGGCCTGGCCCAGATCTAGTGTGGTTGGGCCGGGCTGGCAGCAGGGGGCTTGGCTCCTGCAAAGAAGAGGGGGGTGCAGAGCTGAGCTGAGAACGCACACCTGGATCCTGTGCCAGACTCGCCTTTCAGGCAAGCCCCTCTCCTCACAGAAAGGAGGGATGGAGAGGCTGTCTGCTCCGGGGGTCTCCACCCTGGGGCAGGCAGCGTGGGGGTGCAGAGGAGTGTCCCAGCAGCGAGGCCCCACTCTCTGGCCTGTGTCGCCTGTGACCTCACTCCCACCCATGCCCTGGCTGGGAAACTGGGGGTGGGGGGGTGGAGAGAAGTGGGTGACTCTCTTCCTTCTATTCGGCACCGCTGCGCAGCCTTGAGGCCCCTTGTAGGACAGGTCTGACCTCTTGTTTGGGGGATGGCCCTGCTCCAGGAGCCAGGTAGGCTGGCAGAGGAGTCGGTGCCGTGGCCCGCCCCCACTCTTGCCAAGGCCCCCCAGCCCTGCAGGCGAGGGGCTGGCAGCCTGGCCAATTCTGATTCCCACCTCATTCCTTAGCCACATCCTCATCTCTTCCTGCACGAGCTCTCTGCTCATCTATTCCACTCCTGTCAACAAAATGGCAACAACCGCTCTTGGGTGGAAAGCACACCCTGGCATAACTATATTTTTCACAGTGCTCTGAAAATTGGCTGGAATCGGGAGTGCGGGTCCTTGCTGGCTTTATGAACTCTGAGTCATGTCCCAGAGAAGTGTCTTAGGGCCATAATAATGCTGCATAATGACACACTCCCGCGATCGGTGGCCCTAGCGATTCTAATGGCACCGTTTATAAAGGAGGTTTTAATTAGGTGATGTTCACTTACTGTGTGGTATTGTGCTTGGCTCCTAATCCTTGGAATTAAGTGGCTGATGGTGGGTAATACCTCTCACTGTTCTCTGTAATTGTTCTGTTCTTCACCCACCTGGCGTCTCTGGTTTTTTGTAGAGAGGGGTGTTATACAATATTTATGTAATGGAGTGCTATTGGAATTCCAACCAGGAACAGGATAACTGAGGTATACTTCTTGAAAAGACTACGCCTTGATTATACCTTTCAATTTTAGAAAAATGAAAATTATTTTCAACACATATGTATATGGTTTAACCTTGCCCAGGGTTCTGGGGTTCACAAAGGGGAATGCAGGGCTCTGACTCAGCCCCCTTGTTTTACCAGCAAGGACACTGAGATGCAGAAAAGGGAGTGGCCCAGGGTACACAACTTTTAGCGCCAGCTCTCGGATGGTGCTGCTCCTTGACTGTCCATCCTTGGGATGGGGTATGCATGGAAGGAAACGTCCATCTGTAATCTCTTAGCCTGGAAACTCGGCCAGCAGGGCCTGGGAGTGAGTCCCGAGTCCCTGGAGGTCACCTGTCTCCAGACCACTTGAGCAAAACACTCAGTTCGTCCGAGTAGGGCGTCCACTTCTACAAGATGGACCTCCAACCTGCCCCCAGAATTCCTGGAACGCCTTCCTGGGAGTGGATGAGCGCCCTGGGAACCAGGCCCTAACAGTGTAGCTGAGACTGAGCTCAGACGTAGGTAAAGCGCCCCTCAGCAGCGGTGTGACTCTGCAGACCTGGAGACAGGGGTTGGGGGGGTTCACCTCATGGCCCTGAGGTTTCCAAGATTCACCTGGGAACACTGACCCCCTCCCCACCCCACCCCCAACATCCGCACATGGAGCCAGGCTGTGAGGCTACCATCCACGGCAGGAGGGGCGTCCAAACCTNGGGGGTTCACCTCATGGCCCTGAGGTTTCCAAGATTCACCTGGGAACACTGACCCCCTCCCCACCCCACCCCCAACATCCGCACATGGAGCCAGGCTGTGAGGCTACCATCCACGGCAGGAGGGGCGTCCAAACCTGCAGTCTGACTAATTCACAAACACAGTGCTTTTACAGAATGAAAATTGAAACAGGGAAGCTAAAATAATTTAATCATGCAGCCCTTGGCTTTTGCTAATGTGTTCACTTTTTTGACCTTTTAATCTGTATTTTATTGTTTAAATTTTACTTTGTACTGGACTGTAGTTGATTTGCAATGTTGGGTTAGTTCCACGTGTAAAGCACACTGGTTCAGTTATGAAAGTGAAAGTGAAAGTGAAGTTGCTCAGTCGTGTTCAACTCTCTGCGACCCCGTGGACTGTAGCCTACCAGGCTCCTCTGTCCATGGGATTCTCCAGGAAGAATACTAGAGCGGGTTACCATTTCCTTCTCCAGCGGATCTTCCCGACCCAGGGATCAAACCTCGGTCTCCCGCATTGGACGCAGACACTTATTCATATATCTATTCTTTTCAGAGTCTTTTCCCATTTAGTTTATTAGAGCATATTGAGCAGAGTTCCCTGTGCTGTACAGGAGGTCCATGCTGGTTATCTATTTTAACTATAGTGACGCTTGCTCCTTGGAAGAAAAGCTAAGACCAACCTAAACAGCATATTAAAAAATGGAGACATCACTTTTCCAACAAAGTTCCCTATAGTTAAAGCTGTGGTTTTCCCAGCAGTCATGTACGGACGTGAGAGCTGCACCATAAAGGAGGCTGAACACCCAAGAATTGATGCTTTCAAACTGTGGTGCTGGAGAAGACTCTTGAGAGTCCCTTGGAGAGCAAGGAGATAAAACCAGTCAATCCTAAAGGAAATTAGCCCTAAATATTCATTGGAAGGTATGCCACTGAAGCTGAAGCTACAATAATTTAGCCACCTGATGTGAAGAGCTGGCTCACTAAAAAAGACCCTGAAGCTGGGAAAGATGGAGGGCAGGAGGAGAAGGGGCAACAGAGGATGAGATGATTGGGTGGCATCACTGACTCGATGGACATGGATTTGAGCAAGCTCCAGGAGATAGTGAAGGACAGGGAGGTGTGGCGTGCTGCAGTCCACGGGGTTGCAAACAGTCAGACACAACTTAGTGACTGAATGAAAACAATATATTATGTGTTCATTCTTATACTGTATCAGCTTATTAGCTTATTTCTTGAGCCTATTTTTGACAATAGTTCTGCTAATCTAGAATAAATACAAGCTAGTGTACTCATGAGAAAGGTTAAGTTAATATTGAAGTATTTTTTCCTTTTCACTCTGCTTAAGATGTTTGTTAGAACGGGGGCATAGCACGTTTATGCTAAATGCTCTATCCATCACTTTAATTAGAAAGTCAGGATTTAATACAAGTATCTTAGTAGTTTCCTGTTTACTGGATCTGGAGATCTGAGTTATTGGGCATTGGCAGCCAGTCTTAGCATTGGCGTCTAGACAGTTTTCAAAGGATAAAGATAGGAAAAGCTCTAAACCCGATCAACTACCACTTGAAATTCCAAGTGGGAGGAGAAACCTTTTCAAATAACAGAGGAGCTTGCTAGTGGTAAGATGAAGTTTGACCGTCAGCATCTTGATGCTTGATAATGTATCTCTTTCCTGTTAACTTGCCTTTTGCTCTTGGCTTTCGGTAACAAGGAGATGTCTGATCCAGGTCATGAACAAGGTCATGTTCATCAGCACAGTGCTTTCTGAATACCGACAGGACAGCCGCTGTGACACCTTATCACCTCGCCTTTCTCTGCTGACTGTTCCAATTGAGAAAATGGTCTTGGGGCTGGACGAGGTGGGCTCTGCAGCCTGAAGTCTTCTTGAGGGTAACGCCTTCCAACTTACCAAAGTGTGTGGGGCAGACGCATCACAGTCACTCCCAATTTCATTTCTAACTCTCTCCATTCTGATGAATAATATGCCATCACACCCTTATCATGGTGACACACACTAGCTCATCCAAAGTCACCTGCTGTCACTCTAATTTTCACTGCTGGGTTTTAAAGGATACCATCAAAGAAGGATAGTACTGAGAGTAATGGGAATAATAAAAATGATGAAAATGTGAATTTCTTGAAATTTGCATATGGATCAAGGAAATAATTGTGTTGAATTCAGTTTAGTTCAGTTCACTCGCTCAGTCATGTCTGACTCTGTGCAACTCCGTGGGCCGCAGCACACCGGGCTTCCCTGTCCATCAGCAACTCCCGGAGTCTATTCTAAGTCATGTCCATTGAGTCAGTGATGCCATCCAACATCTCACCCTCTGTCGTCCCTTTCTCCTCCGGTCTTCAATCTCTCCCAGCATTAAGGTCTTTTCAAATGAGTCAGGTCTTCGCATCAGGTAACCAAAGTATTAGAGTTTCAGCTTCAGCATCAGTCTTTCCAACAAATATTCAGGACTGATTTCCCTTAGGATGGACTGGTTCGATCACTTTGCTGTCCAAGAGACTCTCAAGAGTCTTCTCCAACACCACAGTTCAAAAGCATAAATTCTCTGGCACTCAGCCTTCTTTATGGTCCAACTCTCATATCCATACATGACTACTGGAAAAAACCATAGTTTTGACTAGACGGACTTTTGTTGGCAAAGTAATGTCTCTGCTTTTTAATATGCTGTCTAGGTTGGTCATNGGCACTCAGCCTTCTTTATGGTCCAACTCTCATATCCATACATGACTACTGGAAAAAACCATAGTTTTGACTAGACGGACTTTTGTTGGCAAAGTAATGTCTCTGCTTTTTAATATGCTGTCTAGGTTGGTCATAGCTTTTCTTCCAAGGAGTAAACGTCTTTGAATTTCATGGCTACAGTCACCATATGCAGTGATTTTCAGTTGAGTTCAGTTCAGTCGCTCAGTCGCGTTCAACTCTTTGCTACCCCATGAATCGCAGCAAGCCACGCCTCCCTGTGCATTACCAACTCCCGGAGTTCACTCAGACTCACGTTCATTGAGTCAGTGATGCTACCCAGCCATCTCATCCTCTGTCATCCCCTTCTCCTCGTGCCGCCAATCCCTCCCAGCATCAGAGGCTTTTCTAATAAGTCAACTCTTCGCATGAGGTGGCCAAAGTCCTGGAGTTTCAGCTTTAGCATCATTCCTTCCAAAGAAATCCCAGGGCTGATCTCCTTCAGAATGGACTGGTTGTATCTCCTTGCAGTCCAAGGGACTCTCAAGAGTCTTCTCCAACACCACAGTTCAAAAGCATCAATTCTTCGGTGCTCAGCCTTCTTCACAGTCCAACTCTCACATCCATACATGACCACAGGAAAAACCATAGCCTTGACTAGACGGACCTTAGTTGGCAAAGTAATATCTCTNCTCCAACACCACAGTTCAAAAGCATCAATTCTTCGGTGCTCAGCCTTCTTCACAGTCCAACTCTCACATCCATACATGACCACAGGAAAAACGATAGCCTCGACTAGACGGACCTTAGTTGGCAAAGTAATGTCTCTGGTTTTGAATATGCTATCTAGGTCGGTCATAACTTTTCTTCCAAGGAGTAAGCGTCTTTTAAGACCATAGTATTTAGCTGTATGAAAAGCCATGAAGTTTACAGAAAGAAGCATGAAAAAGATTAATGTAGCCTAATTTTTTTCCACTTTTGGCTACTCAGATTAGGGACAACCTCAGATACAAACTTCATGCATAATTTGGTTTAGGGTAATTTCTTAGTAAACAATGACATATGTTAACAAATAATAAAATGTTTATTTGAATGGGTATATACTTTCCTGGTGGCTCAGATGATAAAGAATCTGCCTGCAATGTAAGAGACCCAGGTTAGATCCCTGGGTCAGGAAGATCCTCTGGAGAAGGGAATGGCTACCCACTCCAGTATTCACGCCTGGAGAATTCCATGGACAAAGGAGCCTGGCAGGCTACATACAGTCCATGGGGTCGCAAAGAGTCGGACACCACTGAACCACTAACCCTTTCACTTTTTCTCATATATACGTATCCTTAACACAGAGGTTAAATCTAAAAAATTTTATAATACTTACCGTATTTTAGGCTGCTTTTTAACACTTTCATAGTAAAACAAAAAGTTAATTTCATGGACACCTTCTGCATCTGGCCCACGTAACCACATTGGTAGCTGAACTGAAGCTCCAGGTAGAAGAACAGTGTCAGGAAGGGGAACAGAAATCACCTCTGGCTGACTTCCTATGCCGATGCCGAAGTCCACAGAGGAAGCTGACGACACGAACGCTGCACACACAGAGGTGGAATCCGTCACAACAGTCTTGTAAGCACTACAGTTCTCGGAAGCCGAGGGACTCAGCGGTGTTAGAACTGCTGTGTTACCGCCAAAGGTAAAGAACTCTGGACGTTTAGAAACAACCTTCAATCCAGTAAGAGGACATTTGCTGACATTGACAAATTCTACATAGGCTTTTCGGATTTCTCCACAGAGGAGCCCTGTAGGAAAATGTATAAAGAACACCTGCATTGGAGGGAAAAAATATTATTATATTGTCTGTTAAAAATTCTGGACCTCTACTGAATAACACTTTAAGATGCTGTTATTTTTTTTACTACAGGATTGCAAGTATTTTATTCATTCTCTTTGATATCTCCCTGTGTATGTGGTTATTAAGAACTACATTTTTAAAAAGAGGGTAAGACAGAGACCAATGTTACTCACTAGCAGCTTTCAGAGTTACATAATAAAGGTACAATGTCAACAACTAGAGGGGGCCACAAGCAAAATTTTCACAACTGTGTAGATTATGGTTAAGACAAGCTATTAAGTCATTTAACATGATTACACGAACAGTTATCAGCCAAAAAGTCCTTAACACCGTCAACTTAAAAAGCAGCCTATCTATTTATTTATACATCATTAAAATGAAGTGATGCACAATAGGTCTAAAAAGAGGAGAACATACAGAAGCATGATTCCATATACATACCTTTTAAATCTGGTATCTCTGAATATCCTCAGGGTTCCGGTAACCCAATGTGTGAGGGAAACCTGATCTGACTAACAGAGACTCTTTATAGATGTTCCCATTTAGTGTGATATTCATACGATTCATTCAAGCTATGTTAACATGTTTCATAACTGGTGCTGCCACAAACCCAACAGGGGTCACCAAATATGGAAGAAAAAAACACACATGAATATGCGTGATTTCTAAAAATTTTAAAAATAAAGACTTTCAACACATGCCTGGCCTCAGGATTTCAGATAGGGACTGTCGACCTGTACTAGAGAGGTGGAAATATGGACTAACAAAATCATCCAGTAAGTCACTTGCATTTAAAAGATCCACAAGCATAAATGTCAGAAGTGCTCTGACAGAATCACAGAAAGGAGGAATAAGAGGGTAAGAGTATGAGTAAAGGTACAGCTGGCTGTCCCAAAGGAGTTGTCAAAGTCCAGTGGAAATATCTGTGTCTGTCAATCTAAGTTTGAATAAGACTTCTTTCTGGCCAAATTCTTAAGAAATCAGATAAAATCAGGGGAAATGAGAAGCTTCAGAAATGGACATGAGAAAATAAGGGATTAATGCAGAAATCCAAAACACAAGTTAAGGTTAGGAAAAAATAAACTAAGCATAACATCAAACTGAAAACACAGATAATGTACTAATTAGCCAGTATCAAGTAAGCTTAGTTAAATAAGCTAAAATTTGTGAAGGACTATCAATTTTGAGTTGTTACATCAAAAACAACCGCATGAGTAACCAGTGAAATAAGAGTACTGTATAGACACCCAGATACCATGGGTAAGGCAACAGCACTGGCAGAAAGGGAAGGCTGATGGTGAATAGGACCAGTGATAAACCATACGTAGGATACTGTGTATGTATCTTCAGAATAAGGTTTTACTAAATATACTAAGTTGACCCTAAGGAGAACCAGTATATCTAGCCTTTACTTCAAATGCATTTCTGCTAAAAGTCCTCATAAAAAGTTGATGTTTTAGACAGCTTCAAATTTTAATGGAAAATAAGACCGAGAACCAGGACTTCTACTAATTAATCCTCAAGATGTGTGATAGGCATATAGAGTAAAAATGATACACGTAAGGCTAGTCATTGTGATTTCATCTATAACATCGAGTGATCTGACATGATAGGCAAGACTGGTTGAATAAATGTCATATACACAAGATACTGCCTACAGTGAGAACCTGAAGGGCCTGCTCTTCTATTTTTCTATGTAAAACTTTTTTCTAATGAAATGTAAAAAAAATTAATAAGGGAAGAAAAAGTTTTGCAATGACACCTTTTTTTCCCCCAACAGAACTTAAAACCAAAATACTTCTAATCAGTAGACACAGCTCACAGCTGTATGCTTTCAGTATACTACCTACACATGTGACAGTTAACCACGACGCTGTAATTTTCATCTTTTCTCAGCTTCAGTAATTTTCACGCTCACTCTTGTTTTAAGAGATTATTTCATCAGCTGTTGCAGACTGATTACTTCTTTCACTACTCCCTTAAACATTTCAAACTCTACAAAATATTTCTGACATACAATATTAGGAATGAGAATATTCTATGAATGTTTTACTAATATTAAGCTATACAATTACTCATCCAAATAGAATAAAAGTTCTCTCAACTAAATTAAAAATCTTAAATGATGAAAACTGCCAGATGAAAGATAAAGTATGTGCAAATATTTACTAACCAGAAATGAGCACTGACATCAGTCTGTAAGTCTTCTACTTGCCCTGCACAAAAGCTTCTAACCCCACTTCCAGGGAAATCTGAGGATGCAGGAGGAAGAACCTCCTTCCAGGGTTCACACTTACACTCCATGGCTGTGCCAGTGGCCTGCCTCTCAGGTAGACAGCTGATTCAAGGTGGGCCACAGTTCTCTCCTAGACACTTGATAGATCTTATAATGAAGGGGCACAAAGACCAGAAGTTGTAAGACTAATAAAGTTGTATCAAAATAGAGTTTGGGATGGACATGTACACACTGCTACTACTATATACATGTAGAACTCTGCTCAACATTATGCAGGAGGCTGTGGGAGGGGAATTTGGGAGAGAACGGATACATGTATATATATGGCTGAATCCCTTTACTGACCACCTGACACTATCATAATATTGTTAACTGGCTATACTTCAATATAAAACAAAAAGTTATTTAGAAAGTAATGCTTTCTAAAGGTTTTACAAATTTCCTAGAGCTGCTGAGTCCTTATTCTTCCTTGAGCTTACTGTTCTATGATGCTTTATAGTTTCCATGAGGTTATTCCAAAATCCTGTGAAGAAATAATAGGTGGGGGGTTGGGGGGGAGGGGGCTGCAGTGGGTTTAATACTACCTAGCATCAATTTCTATCTTTTGCAGCTAAAAGACTGCATGGCAACCCACTCCAATACTCTTGCCTGGAAAATCCCATGGACGGAGGAGCCTGGTAGGCTGCAGTCCATGGGATTGCTAAGAGTCGGACACAACTGAGAGACTTCACTTTCACGCACTGGAGAAGGCAATGGCAACCCACTCCAGTGTTCTTGTCTGGAGAATTCCAGGGATGGGGGAGCCTGGTGGGCTGCCGTCTATGGGGTCGCACAGAGTCAGACACGACTGAAGCGACTTAGCAGCAGCAGCAGCATCAATTTCTATCTTTTGCAGCTAAAAGACTGCATGAAGGCATGACAGTGTGGGACACAAAGAAAGTGAAGTGAATATTGCTTTTATTCATATACCTATCTATACTGCTTAAATATTTTATAAAAATTAACTCCTGTGTTATTTTTATATCTTACCCAGAAAGATTTTAATAACAATCAAAGTGTTCTTTTAGAAACTTTTTCCAACTTCTGTTAACATTTTATGGATTATATCTTATAACCTGGCTGTGACTTAATGCCAATTTGCATGACTATCTTGCCTTTGTGAATTACATCTATTTAATATTAGCTTACCAAGAATTTAAAACTGCACTTCAATATATCAACAATCTCAAAGTCTAAAATTAATCTATCCAAATTATCATCCTCACCTTGGAGATAAATTATTAAGCCCATGAAATTTAAAAAAGTGAAATACCTCCAATAGTGGCATTTCCTCAGTGATTATGGGATCTAGACGTCGATCAGGACCATATTTAATANAAAATTAATCTATCCAAATTATCATCCTCACCTTGGAGATAAATTATTAAGCCCATGAAATTTAAAAAAGTGAAATACCTCCAATAGTGGCATTTCCTCAGTGATTATGGGATCTAGACGTCGATCAGGACCATATTTAATAGATGTTTTCTCTTCTTTTGTGTTGTTAAGTCGAGGACCTTGAATTTCTAAATCCTGTCTCCCTCGGACTGACATACTCAAGGAATGTTTTCCTGAAATAAAAAACAATCAATGCCCTAAAATAATTTGATAAGTTAACTGACATCAAGTTAGCCTGAATATATGAGTACTGTATGTTTCAGTTTATTTCTAGAACAACTCTGGACAATTACCAATTAACATAGTTAAGCAAAGAACTAAGTGTATTTTATGATCATGTTTAACCACATCTACTATTGCATGCTGCTTAATTTCTCATTTTCTTAGGATTTACTTACTTTGCAGAAGGACTGCACATCATCAAATGGGAAGTTTCTGAAACCTATAATTAACCAAAAAGATCTATCTGACAGAATAGCTACTCATATTCATATATATATACTAATTTTAATTATTTCTGGATTATAAATAACTACACTTTCTCAACAGACTTAACTGTACCTTCTCAATAGACTACACAAAGAAAATTATAATATACATAGCTTTCTCAAAATTAAACTCATTTAATATGCACGTGAGCTTTTCCCCAAAAGCTTCCACACACTGCATATAGGTGTGAAAATAACAAAGGCAGACAAATGTATTTCCTACAGGAATACTTAAAACCTATCGTTCAGTCGTGTCAAACTCTCTGTGACTCCATGGACTACCAGACTCCTCTGTCCATGAGATTTTCCAGGCAAGCATACTAGAGTGGGTTGCCATTTCCCTCTTAGCAGGAATACTTAGAACCTTTAATATGCTGAAGTTCACTGTGATATGCCCAGACTAGACATATAATGTAACATTTCCATTACCTCATTTGACCCAGATCCCTATTAGCATTTAACACTA
Source organism: Neotragus pygmaeus (assembly GCA_006410875.1). Taxonomy (NCBI): domain Eukaryota; kingdom Metazoa; phylum Chordata; class Mammalia; order Artiodactyla; family Bovidae; genus Neotragus; species Neotragus pygmaeus. The sequence continues at coordinate 73,693 of SJYV01004245.1, read as the reverse complement.
AAACTTCATTCAAATTCTACTATACGGTACAATTTAATAGTTAATTCAGGGTTTTCTCCAACTAACATCATAAAAAATTTATAAATGATTTATTAATGCATATATTTGGTACCTTGAATGAAGTAATTAGCTATAATTTATTGACAATCATAATTTTGTGGTACAAAATTAAAATCATAGGCTAGCAGGAAAGGAAAGAAGCTTCAAAAAGTTTTTAACACTCAGCTAACTTACTTAAAATATTTAAAAATTAGCAACATTATTTGTAGAAGAATCTCCTCTGGTGTTTGTCAACCAAGAATTATACACGTAGTACTAAACTGCAGAATACTATACTTTTAGTGGCAATTTTTTATTTTACAATTTTTGAATTCTTATGGATTCATTTCATTTCAGTGTATGTTCCAAAAAAATGTTTTACTAAATTACCCTAGATATGCAAGCAAGGTGAAATTTCAAACTGAACTTTAAAAGAACCAACAAATTTTCCAAGTGGTCCCAAAATATCTCTCAATATTAATAATCAGCTTTTATAAATGCTAAATTCAGGTCTGCTGACTATTAATTTGTTAAAAATAGCTATTAAAATGAAGAGACAGAAGACAGGAATTTTATAGTAAATTCTCTCTCTAGTTTTGTCAACTTAAACTCAAATAGCAATAGCAACATATAATTATTACAAAATAATATGAGAATGGTTTCCTGAAATTAAAGGGGGAAAAAAAGGCAAGCTGTGTTAAACATGTATCTGGTAGTTTTCTTTTCAAAAATTTGTAAAATTTATCAATTCTGGGGAACCAAGTACCAGCTTAACTCTAAATCCTTCTCTTTTTACAAAACAGATGACAGAATTTTATGTCATTTCACATTCAATGATGTGAAAACACTGGTCCTTGGTTCATTCTATGTTTTTATAAATATTCAGAAAAAGAGACTATCCTAAGTCAACCTTTGTACTGGCAGCAGACATCTCAACCAATGGTTAGAATACATTAATTCAGAATTTACTAAATGTGGATCAGTAACAAAGAAGAAAAATACATAGGGTAGAACCACAGAATTATCAAAAATATATCAGAAGGGAATAAAGTTGTTTTTTTTAAGCAATGGTAGAGTTAAAAATAATTCAAATTATTCATTCTTTCATCTGATTAAATGTCTTTATTAAAGGTACTTTAAACCTAACTTAAAAATATCTCATTTCTCAATTTATTCTAAAGAGATTTACTTATTAACTTCTAATTGTTCAGTAATGCTATAGCTTTACCTGTGTGACATCCAGGAAGAGCACCAATGCCATCTACTGCCACAGAGCTCTGAATGGTGCCAAGGTTATACACAACTCCTAGAATATGCAGCTCCCCTATGTGATGGGGAAAGAGCTTTAGCCTTGCCTGTGGAGATATTTAAGTCACTCTTATTTATATGTTTTCACAATATCTTAAATAGCGCAACACCTAAATTCTGCAATGTTACAGAAATAAAAGCTCAGACCTCAATTTATTTAATTCTCAATTGATTTCTCCTACTGGAAAGCATTTTCTTCAAAAGAAACTTTCTAAACTCAATAATTATAGGCATCACAACTTTTAATAAAAACCAAGATATTCTGGCCAACCAAGTATCATATGAAATTACAACACTCAACCCAAGAAGAAAGCAAAACCTTTTTTCACCAGGCTTCTTAGGAAATTAACAAACTAAAAACCACTGCAAACCTAGTTTCCCAACCTGTTTTCTTCTATGTAATTCCAGTTTCCTAAGATGATAAATTCTAATTTTTAAGAAAACTGGAAACCAAACTGAATAAACAGGTTTTTAAAATCTGTTGTCATCTTAATTTTAGAAAGATGTGACAGAGAAGTAATAAAGTAATTACCACTTTAGATTCTTCACTATTAATTACGAATTCTGAAATAACTTCAGTTCCAATCATTTCAGGTTCACCTTTTACCTGAAAAGTAAATTATGTAAAATATACATTCAAATAAATAAAGTATCAGATTATTAACACTGCTATATATCAATACTTAGCAATAATGACAATAGCTATAGTTAGCACTTATTAGGTTTTTATTATGTGCTAAGCAATATACAAAGTGAACAACATAACAAAACAGAAACAGTTATAGATACAGAGAAGAAACAGATAGTTGTCAAAGGGGAGGGGCTGGGGGGAAGAAAGAAATAGGTGAATGCGATTTAAGAGTACAAACTTCCACTTATACAGTAAATAATCATAAGAAGTGTACAAAGTGGGGAATATAGTCAATAACTCTGTAACATCTTTGAATGGTGACAGACGATGACTAGACTTATCGTCTAGATCTTTTTGAAATGCACAGAAATAGTAAATCACTGGGTTGTGTATCAGGAACTAACATAGTGTTTTATAAGTCAAAACACAGAACAAATGAACAACCTCATGGAAAAACAGATTGATGTGTGGTTATTAGAGGCAGGAAGTGGGGAGAGGGGCAACTGGATAAAAGCAATGAAAACTTATAAACTTCCAGTTATAACATGTAAGAAACAATGTAAAGCATAATAAATATAATTAATACTGCTGCATGTTATATAAGAAAGTTGTTGAGAGAAAATAAAATCTTAAGTGTTCTCATCACAAGGAAAAATTCTATACTCTTAATTTTCAACAATAAGCATATTATCCGGAGAAGGCAATGGCACCCCACTCCAGTACTCTGCCTGGAAAATCCCATGGATGGAGGAGCCTGGTAGGCTGCAGTCCATAGGGTCGCTAAAAGTCGGGCACAACTGAGCGACTTCACTTTCACTTTTCACTTTCATGCATTGGAGAAGGAAATGGCAACCCACTCCAGTGTTCTTGCCTGGAGAATCCCAGGGATTGGGGAGCCTGGTGGGCTGCCATCTATGGGGTTGCACAGAGTCGGACATGACTGAAGCGACTTAGCAGCAGCAGCAGCAAGCATATTATCATACATTTTGTAATGAGGGAAAAATAAGCATAAGAAAAGAGTAAGTTCAGGTCCCTGAACAGAAACTGCTGAAATGTTATTACGGCATCTGTTAGACTATTACTGAAACATGCTTATTACAAATACCTTTTAACAACTTACTAGTTCTTTAACTTCTTCATTATCCTTTCCACTGACATATTTAGGTTGAAACTTCCAGAGCAATGACAAATCAGTCAACAAAAGTGGAACTTTCAAAGGATTTCTAAAAGCCACTTCCACTGTTATTGGTTCTGTAAAAGAAAGGCCTAAGTTAGTAATTTTAATAAACCCCACACATCACCGTATGCTTCAATTCTCTGAAAATACCTTGCTTTCAAAGCTCTGCATTTCTGCCTAGACTGTCCTTTATCATTTTGTAAATGTGCATTTATTCAGGGAAATTACGTTCCTTAGAAGATTTCCCCCATAATTTTTCTGTACTCTGTCATTCTCTCTTCTACGTTCCAAAAGCACATTGAATATTCCTGTACTAAAGTCCCCACTGCTTGGTTTTATAAATGCAGCTCACTAGTACTCAATTTACTTTTGTATCCTCAGCCTCCAGTCATATTTGGCATGCAACAAAAATTACTGTGAATACACTGTAAGCAAAACAAACAAGTAAAAAACCATGAATAAAAATTCAAGTGTATTAATTACCTTCCACAACTGCAAGGGGAAACCTTGAGTTATCCGAATAGCTGTTCAAACAATATTGCGTGGGATGGAAGTTGGATGGAAGGACTCCTCTATTGACCACAGACACCACTTGTTCCTCAAGTTCTCGCCACTGCTGAGAGGATTCAGAGTCATATTCTTGATCAAGACTTACATGAGTAGCTGCTTGCTTTTCACCTTAAAAAAAAAAAGTGTCACTATTAAATACACATATTTATTAATACCTGCCCTCAAATGAAATATATTTTAAATAAAAATAAAAGGTATCAAATACATACATATACCATTTCTGCCTATCTTCAATTTTATCTGAGAGAAAAATATTCTCTTACTAATTCTAGCCTAATTGGAACTCAACTTGTAATACTGATGCTTTTTTCCTTCTGACTCTGACAGAATATATTCTCTTAGTGTCCACAATTTTATATGAAATACTTCAAATATACAGACAAAATATGGAAAATAATATAACAAATACTTGTGTAGCAAAATTTAAGAAATGTCAACTTTGTTATAAGAAACCAAATTTTATTTTTAAAAATACAATAAATGTTACAGATGGGACTGATTTCCTCTATTTCACCTTCCCTAATTCTCTCTCCTTCATCTCTTCCATTGGTACCAATTCTTCCCAGAGCTATTCCAAAGTTGAAATATAGCATGCACATTCATAATTTTTGTTTTACTTTATCAAATGTGAGTGTATATATAAACAACTCATAGAACTAGAGTATATGTTTGAAATTTATATAAATGGAATAACTTTTGATCCATCCTTCTGCAACTTTTTTCACTCAACTTTATGTTGTGGGTATCATCCACATTGAAATATATAGAACTCATTCACTCACGTCCTACACCATGAAACCAATATACGAAGGTACCAAAATCTATCGATTCATTCTGTTTCTTTTTTTTTGCTACTAAAAACAATGCTTCTACAAGTACCCTGATAATATTTTAAATAAAAGACAAAATTAGCTCTCAAAAAGAAACATACTAAGTTCCAATTAAAAATATTTAAAATTACAAAGTTTAACATGCATAAAGACCTTTAATATATTTAAACTTTTGGCCCAGTATTGCCAATCTAAAGCTCAATGCTAAGGAAATAATCCTGAATTTTAAAAAAGTCTCACAATAAGAACAGCAATTATATTGGCAACTGTTTGTTGCATCTGTGTACATTTGAAATTCTCCATAATGTTAAGACAAGATTCATCCACAAAGATGTCCATTACAACATAGATTTCACATAATCAAAAATGATGGACACCATATAGCAAATATTAGAATACTTTATATCCATTGAATGCATTACAACCATTAAAAATGTTTATCAAGATTATATAATCTTTATGAGAATTTCTTTATATTATGTGAGAAAAGTCATTATACGTACAGCTATTTTGTTGTTATTGTTTTTAGATTTTAAAGCTGGCAGGAAAAGCACCGAAGTACTAGGTTCAAGTGGCAGGATGATAGATGATATGCTATAGTTGTTTACTTTCAAATATTCTTTAACAATTACACAATATTTTTTAGTGGAAAAAGATGAAATAACTTCAAAGAAAAAGTCACTAGGGTAACAAAGCCAAATTAAACTTTACTAACCATCTGCTGGTCGTCTGTCATGGCCAAAGAAAACTCGCGTTGCTGAACTGTTAATATATGGTAAAGGAAGCTGCGGTAAAGGGCCATCTGGTGAGAGCTGACTTACATTCTAAGAGAAATACAAAAGACGAAAAGAATTTTTGAGAGAATTCTTACCTGTCCTCATTTTTAATACATAAGGTATTAAAGGCATGTTAAGAAAGAATATTAAGAATCAGTAGTTTTACTTAATATACAATTCATAAAATTTTACAAGGAAAAACTTTAGATATATTTATTTTGGTCCAAGAGATTCTCCTTAGGTTACTCAGCAAGTTAGTTCTCTCTGGATGCTAAAGTTCCAAATATTATTTTTATATGTACTTTACTTCCCAGACTCACTATAGCATTCTATCTGCCAAAATTCTTACCCATATGATTTCAAATTACTAAAGTAAAAAAGGGTAATTATATTCTGCAGGACAGATAAAATATTTACTATTCATGGACCTTGAGGAAAAAATTACAATTTTCCATTTTGTCCACAAAATAATGCTTTAAATTTGCTATCCTCCTGTCTCAGTGAAATGCTTTTTCTTCCTATTAATTTTTCTGCATTTCATCAAAGTAATGTCTACCTCTCACAGATCCATATCTACTCATCTTTCATAGGAAACAGAGAGGAATGTACTTTTCCAAAGAATGGGATGATAACCCAAATGCTGGAAAACCAGTTTTAATTCAAAAATACATAATGAAGAAAACAGTCCCAAAAGCTCATGGTATTTTTTTTTTTAGATTCCAAATACAGCCACAAATCAAATGCTTACTATAATATTAAAATTCTCTTTTATGAGAACTGAGGAAGGGCAATGTAACTCAGATTTATGACCAAAAATCCTAGTCTGCTGCACTTTCTTATGAAAGATAATTATATGCAGTCTAATAAAACCACTTATAAGATTCTTACTAGATAGTACTGAAAATGAATTTTGCTAAAAATAATGACAAATATAATTTTAATATCCACTCCTGAAAATAAGTATTCACCTTGTAAACATAAAGATATTCTCTGAGGAAGGCCCCTTGTTGAGCAGCAGATTGTTTACTTTCATTGATTAAAATATGCCTGAAAGCAGACACAGCATTGTCCAGTTGCCTGAGAGTGTAGGACTGTCGCCCAATGGTGAAGTTAATATGATCCTCTGCAAGAGACCAGCCTTTTCCTTTGTAAACTTGCATGGCTTGACAATAGCAACGTAAAGCATGTTTTTTCTGTAAGAAAATATATAAAGCAAAGTATTACAATTCAAATTTATCTGGGACTGGACAAACACACACACACACACAAATCAAGTAACTAGTAATGAGTTCTTCTAACAGAGACTGGGATGATAAAGAAAATGAAACTAAACTTCACAATGATCGCTGAAAACCAAGAGGTCCTGAAGCAGACAAGCAGCTGCTCTGTCCAAGGGTAAGAAGTCTGAGAAGTCAGGGATAATACTGACTTTGTGAAAAACCATCTGGGAATTTCAGAGCAGCAGCACGTGGAGTCATAGATCAGTAAGAGACTTGCTATTAGCTTGTAGCTGAGAGCTATCTTGCAAAGTTTAAATTTGGTTATCACTATACCACTGCCCTGGACTGAAAAGTAAACTGTGTTCTAATTCTACATATATGAGTATGAAGGTATATGTGTCTACATGTATTTGTTGGTCTTTGATAGTGACAGAGTTTGGTATTCTTTTCTTCTGCCTAAGGCTGCATCCTACCACATCCATGAGTATTTATATATTAGGCTTTCAGTTCAGTTCAGTTCAGTCGCTCAGTCGTGTCAGACTCTTTGCGACCTCGTGAATCGCAGCACGCCAGGCCTCCATGTTCATCACCAACTCCCGAAGTTCACTCAGATTCACGTCTATCAAGTCAGCGATGCCATCCAGTCATCTCATCCTCTGTCGTTCCCCTTCTCCTCCTGCCACCAATTCCCCCCAGTATCACAGTCTTTTCCAATGAATCAACTCCTCACATGAGGTGGCCAAAGTACGGGAGTTTCAGCTTTAGCATCATTCCTTCCAAAGAAATCCCAGGGCTNTCTTGTGTTGTTGGAAGAGGGTGTTTGCTCTGACCAGTGCATTTTCTTGGCAAAACTCTTATCTTTGCCCTGCTTCATTCTGCATTCCAAGGCCAAATTTGCCTGTTACTCCAGGTGTTTCTTGACTTCCTACTTTTGTATTCCACTCCCCTATAATGAAAAGGACATCCTTTCGGGGTGTTAGTTCTAAAAGGTCTTGTAGGTCTTCATAGAACCTTTCATCTTCAGCTTCTTCAGCGTTACTGGTTGGGGCATAGAGAATCCTATGTTAGGCTTTAATTACATATTAATGCCACCCTCTGAACTCAGACAACCTCCATTCTAAACACAGGATTTGGTATTCCTGGCAGCTCAAGAGCCCGCCTGCAATGCAGGAGACCTAGGTTCAATCCCTCAGTCACAAAGATCCTCTAGAGAAGGAAATGGCTACANAATGCCACCCTCTGAACTCAGACAACCTCCATTCTAAACACAGGATTTGGTATTCCTGGCAGCTCAAGAGCCCGCCTGCAATGCAGGAGACCTAGGTTCAATCCCTCAGTCACAAAGATCCTCTAGAGAAGGAAATGGCTACACACTCCAGTATTCTTGCCTGAAGAATCCCATGGACAGAGGAGCCTGGAGGGCTACAGTCCATGGGGTCACAAAGAATCAGACCTGACTGAGCAACTAACTTTTTTTCACTTTTTCACCAAGAAAAAGGTTTCTCTCCACGAAACCTTTTCCTTCAGAGTAAATTCTTATACCTACCCTTTTCCAAGGTAGATTAACAAAATCTGTATCATTTTCAACCAGAATTGGGTCAGTTTTTTTGGGAAATGTTTTCTTGATCAAGAGGTAATAAAGGCAAATCAAAATCATCTGCCACTTGATAGCATGCAATGAGAACACAGTCTCTTCTTTGTGATACTCCTACAAATATACCCAATTTGAATCTTAGGATGAGGAAACATTCAACAAGCCTAAATGGAGGCACATCTCTACAAAATAACTGGCCTATAGACATCAGAAGTGTCAACATCATAAACGTCAAAGTATCCTTCTGACAGGATCCTTCACTATACAACCATCAAAACTTGAAGAGGGTCTGAGGATTAGACAATTAATACTGTATTAAGTGCTAAGTTCTCGATTGGCGTTGTTTTACTGCTGTAGAGGAGAAAAGAATTTTGTTTCTAAGAAAGAAGCAATATATCCTAAAGTATTGGGAGGGTAGTGGGGCACCAGGTAGACAACTTAACTCCCAAATGGCTCAGGTAAACCAAAGTTTCTGAATTGTACTTGAAACTGTTTTATAGGTTTCAGGTCATTTCAAAATAATTTTTAAGTGATGTTTCTTAAAAACAAAACAAAACAAAAAATCCCCATCTCCATATTGCATTTAGTAAAGGAACACAAATACTGAATCTTAAAAACTGAGAGATACAGAGAAACAATAAAATGTGTCTAAAAGTATCAAGTTCAAGTGCATTTTTTAGGATCTCTTGGAAAAGCATCTAAAGAGATTTAAGAGGTAACAAGGATTTAAAGTCTGCCTTTTAAAGTAATAGAAAGACCATCCAGGGTATACTGGGCATAATCAGAAACACCTTCTTCAGACTTCAAATTTTTTTTAATACTGATTATAATGTCAGTTCTCTTTTTAAATACCTTTTACTTGTTAATATTTTTAATGGAAAAAACTGAACTATAAACAATTTCTGGGGACAAGATAAGCAATTCAGCATGAACTTGCAATCACAGAGGACTGAAAAATGACATCACTGTATATATATATATATATAAAATCTCCTCTATGCTCTGCACTCATCTCTGTCAATAGCCACATCCATTTTTAGTGAAAAGTTTTGGAGCTTCTCAGAAACAACTTGGCCCAAGTCAGAATTATGTGCATGATGAGCACCTTATCTTCCAAGGAAGACACTGTTCTTGACCAACTTCAATGGGACATATATTTGCTTTTCTAACAGGTCTGCACATTTCAGATTTCTACTATTTGAGAAAGTGATCCTCTGGGTTCAAGGTATATAGGTCACAAAACAGCAAACCAGCTACTTTGGAATCATTAACTTCACAAGATAACTACAAAGATGATTATTAGGCCAGAAAGCAAATGTATCTCAACCTACCAGAATGTAACATTTTTAACCTGCCATGCACTTCCTAGATGCAATATGCCCTGTACCTTTAGAAGGTAAATACAAGATCCAATGACATCATAACCACAAACGAAACCATTCACAAAAGTGGACAAAGATGTGGAAAAATGACAGAACCATTTCTAGTGGGGCATATAATTTTTCTTCTGCCTAACACATTTTGTCGATTTCTTTAATAGAACACTTAAAGCAAAGATAAACAATGGCATAGTATGTTTCAGATGCTTCATTTGTACAAAATATGGAAAATGGGCTGTGAAAAATCAGCTTTTTTCCCCCTCACTTTAGAACCTGAGAAATTCTAATCATAAAGTACATAAAATTATTATACAGACTTAATTTCATAAATATTTTTACAATTTTGTATTTAATATAAAGCAAGTTCACATATTTTCTAACTTCCCATTTTCCAAAAGTAGAGGAATTCAATCTTGAAAAGTTGATTTTTAAAAATCATGACATTCTTCCATGAAATTGAGAGTAATTTTGAACAGCTTTCCTTCTTTGCATCTTTGAATTAACACTGGCACGTTTTGGTTACCACAGACTTTGAAAAAGGAACATTCATAAAAACTCATATTATTTAAATTCAAAAAAATCCTCCTACTTCCTGACTAAATTAAAAAATTCCTTAAGAGACAAGAGCATGTTATGTAAGCTCAGCTCCTAGCAGAGTGCTTGGAATATACAGATGATTCCTCGCCCACATTTTTACGTATACTTATAGTAAACCACCATGGACAGAGAAGCCTGGCAGGGGTCACAGTCATGCAGTCCATTGGGTTGCAGAAAGTCAGACACAGACACAACTGAGCACACACAGACTCAAATGACCATATCTCAGGTGCTATTACCATTCTCTACCTCAAGAAAGCTCCCTTCAGCTAATGTTTAAAAGGACTACTGGGGACCAGAGAATAGCTCCAAATTAATAAAGATCTCTTCCAACCCAGCTGCTCCCAGAGAGAAGAGACAGAAGACTTCTACCCATTAAATATTTAGCAAATGCCATTAAGAGATACTCTGAGAAACAACAGAAGACCAGAGTTGAAGTAGGGAAGGTTCAATCACCTTTAAGAAGAATTAAAGTTACTTAAGGGAAATATATCTGGCCTTCACATATATCATTTAGCCTCATAGAAATTTGGGCAAATCACAGATTAAAAAAAAAAAAAAAGGCTAAAAGACATAACTCTAAAAAGTTAAGTTGTGAGCACAAGGTCAAGATTTAAACTCAGATTTGTTTAAAACCAAATCTCATGTCCTTACCAATGTAACACATTACCTCAGAACAAAATTTGATACATTTATAAAATAAACAAGTTACAACAAATAAAAAATAAATAACAAATTATCTTCTTTTTAAAGCAAGCACACTCACCTGCCCTGCTTTACTGAACCGGTGGCCTGCCAATATCATATGAAACGCATATTTTCTAACCATGGGACTCTTCATGTTTATAAAGCAATGTGCCGCCTGTTCCAAAAGAAGTGCACTTCGAAGATCAGAATCCTATTGAATGTTTAAAGAAAAAGGTTAATTTCACAAAAATTATAGTTAATTAGTGAAAAAACATTTTCTTCCTTAAAATAATATACAGCGTATCCAATATAAATTAGCATTATCTGAGGACAGAGATCAAGAGACAATCCAGTCTTGATGATTCTTTCTTCCAATAAGCACAAATTAAAAACAAAAGTTCAAAAAAGTCTCTACCATGAAATATTTTCTTTCGCTTTACATAAAGCCAAATGTCTGGTTGTGATATGCACCATGTAACAAATCTGTGAGGAAATGCAATCCCTTTTCAAATGGCAAAAAAAGATTATAAACTGAGAATTTAATACAGGTATACATACTTGAACCAGAAAACGGAGTACAGAAAAACAGATTCATATCTAATTTCTTCTGGAAACGCATCTGTGACATACAATAGCCTATTTCTATTCATCCAATAAAAGAGGAAAGCCAAAACAGAATGTGTGCAGATTAAATAATCAAATCTGTTACTTTATCTTCTGTAAAGGTTTACTATACTCAAAAGGAATTCTCAGTTTTGCTCTAGTTTACAACAGCCAAAGAAACTGCTTTTCGTTAAAACATCCAGAAGGTTTCCCCTTCAAAGATTATCACCTACTATTAGTATATTAGTAAATAGTACAACTCAAATTAGTTTCCACTGCAACTGACTTACGACAGAGTCTACAAAAACCACATTGTACATTTATAGCCTCGCCCATAAGGACAATCTTTCAACTGACAGAGCCATCGTCACTTGACAAATAACTGAGAAAGTACTGAAGGTTGCTGATCAAGCATCAACAACGTTTTCACCAAACTTTCTCTAGCTTTTCAGCTATTCTCAAGCTGAACTTACCATGCCCTTCCATGTGTTCTGCTGCCATTATTTTCCCCAGGGAAAGTTGAAAACAGAAAACATTGACTTTAAATGCAACAATTTCAACAAATTATAGTCACATCAAAAAGTGTTCATAGACTATTGATTACTGCAACTATCTCCGTAGCAATCATAAAATTATACCAGAGCGGAAGCATCTGAGGAAAAGCATTCAGTAAATGGTAGATATTATCTATTTCAGATCCCCTCATAACAAAAACTAAATGATCAGATGATTTTCTTAGTTAATTAGATCCAAAAGCTAGTGAGTGGGAAAATCAGGAATGTACAGTTAACAAGCAGTTGTTAACCAAGGCATCAGAATTACTTGGGGAAGACAGGGCGCTTACTTCTCTCTTTTTTTTAGGAAAATGCTTTCTTCTTAAAAAAATTATTAAATATGGCCTCTTTATTGTTCCCTTTAAGAATGAAAGTTTGAAGAAAAAAAGGAAGCATCTTTCTTCCCTACTTCATGCCTCTTCTGGCTCCGGGATAACTGCCATTACCAGCATGGTGCCGCCCTGTGTCACTTCTCTCCTTCTAAACAGGTATGCATTTATATGTCAAACGCCACAGCTTTGATACTCATACTTTCTTATACAGAAATAGTATTACACAGAGTATTATCTCACTTTTTACCTTAGTATCATCGACATCCTTCCAAAACATCTATATCTCTCATTTCTTTTAAAGCCACACTGTATTCTATTATATAAATGCATAATTTATTAATACAGTCTCCACCTGATTGATTCAATATTGCTACAAATTTTTACTACTACAAAAAACTCTTCCATAAACATCTTTTAAAAATATTTTTTAATAACTGTACAAATATTTTTATTAGACAAGTGTTTGGAAATAGAAGTGCTGAGTTAACAAAAACTATGCATATACTTCATATTCCAATCAATGTATAATGTATATTGGTACAAAAAAGGCCATATCAGTAAAAAACTCTCAGAGAGTAAGAGTTTATTTTCTACTCTACCCAGCCAAAAATAAATTTTAAGAATTTTGACCTTTTTCATAAAAGAAAAATAATACTTAGTTCCTCAACTTAGACTTCTTTAATAGTAAGGCTGTTCATCTACCATTATGTTTAAGGGTCTTTGTACTTTTTCTGCAAACTTGTCTGTTATGCCCATGTGTGAATGGGTTTTTGTGATTATTTAGTTTGTAAGAACCCTTTGTACACTTAATCAATATTAAGCCTTTGTCATACATTTGCAAATAGTATTTCCCAGTTTTACTATAAAAGAGTCTATTCTTTAGTAGTCAAACATACTATCTTCACTTTAATGGCTTCAAAATATTGCATCAAACTAAGAAAGAATGTTATCATTCCTAAATTAAAAAAAATGCTCCTCCATAGCTTCTTCTCTGCGTGAGCATGCGTATGTTCAGTCACTCAGTCATGTCCGCCTCTTTGTGACCCTATGGACTGTAGCCCACCAGGCTCCACTGTTCATGGAATTTTCCAGGCAAAGAATGGTTGCCATTTCCTACTCCAGGGATCTTCCTGACCCAGGGACCAAACGCATGTCTCCTGCATTTCCTACAGTGGCAGGCAGATTCTTTACCACTGTGCCACCTACAAAGCTCCATATTTTCTTCAAGATTGTCTTGTTTTTTCATATTTTAATCAAGCTATAATTATATTATGCAATGAGTAAGATAGGAATCAGCTAATCAGGTGTCACAATACCATTCAATGAATAATCTAACATTTCCCACTAATATGACACAATGACAGCCAATCATATGTAGCATTTAAATTCTCATTCTATTCTATTTCTTTATCATTAATATCTAGAACAGGTAGATACCCTCTAATTCTATTTTGGAATTCAGGTTTCTCAATGGATAATGCACACACATACACACACACACACACACACATACATGCACACATAGAGCATAAAAACATCTTAATTCTCTACAAAGCTTCATTATCCTGCAAAACTTGGTGGGCAGCAATCCTGGACATTCTGATTAAAATAAGGAATATACACTAGATAATTGTGGTGGTGTGTAATGATTCTATTAAGATTGTATATCAACTGAGAACCAGGACAGTAAACCCTCAGCAGTCTCCACTTTAACTGGATTGACCAATTCAAGAAAGACCTGCGAAGTCCACAGCATGTATTAATTTAGCTGAAGCAAAATGTGCCTTCTGCGTTCAGTAAAGCTGCTGAGAGTTGATCTGCAGGGCTAAACACTGCACTTATATCTCACTGTAGCTTTGTTCTTTGCCTAGTTCCTGTCTTACAGAGACACTTAAAGTAGGAAAATATTGCTTTGAAACCAAAAATGGCCCAGAAAAGAATGCTATCATCAGTGTTGATGGAAGAAAAATGGCAGAATGTCACTTTATCCAGAAAGCAGAGGCTCTGAATGTTTGAAGTATACAATTTTACTTCAGTGGCAGTTCACAACCATGTTATGACAAGGCCATCATGCATGCTCTCTGAGGAGCCTGGAAAAGAAAAAACCCATGGTGCCACTTCAGCAAGAACTCCAGTCTGTGAACTTTGCTCACAACCTGATATAAAATCATTTGGGGTAGAGGCTTCAGTAAAAACTGTCATAAAAACACAGTTGATAAAGACAACAAACTTCACTGAATCAGATCTCAAGGATGACATGGCACTAAGATTTTTTTCCTTTGCATAATTGTGAAATTAATAGGAAAGGTGCTAACAGCTGACCAACTTACCAGAGGAACAGAACAGTTCCTTCCAAGCTGGAGAAACTTATTTAAAAAACTGCTGCTATTACTATACCTCTGATAAGCTGATTTATTTGCATTTAAATGGAGTAACACACAAAAAGCATTATACGACCAGAATAAATGTTCAACACAGAAATACAGACATGAGTAGAGGGAAAGCATCATGCTTTAAAGCAGCAAATTTAGACATACTACCTATGTGCTGATAAATGACATGTTGTATCATTAAGCTGTATTTTCTCTGCCATGCTGAAAATCCCAGAGCACGACCCAAAAATAAGATCCACTTGCCCACAAACTTACAGTGCAAACAACAAACTCAAAGCTCAACTCTTCTCATCCAGGCCACACAGCTGTCAAGTGCTATAACAGTATTAACAAAAAACTAGGAAAAACAATTCCTGAGTGTCAAGACTATGTGACTCAGTTCTCTACCCTCAGGATAAATGCACTTCTCATTTTATACAGCTTTTCCAGTAAACAAAAGTACAATAAATATAAATTATTACCTAAAATATAATAATCTTAGACATATTATGCCTAGCAGTCTCTACTTTCAAGTTACTTCAAAGAAATACCTGAAAAGCACAGTAGAAAAGGCCACTAAAAATCACAGCTTCCAGGGAAATACACACATTCACCCCCATCTTTCACCCCAAAACAGTAAAAGACAATGATAAATTTTCTAGAATTTCATGACAAAATAAATCATCAGTTTTGAAAAAGGGAAAAAAAAAAAAAAAAAAAGAGTTGGAAAGAAAAAACAGTGAAAGAAAATAATGTTACAATGAGACACAAGAATCTGCTCTAATAAAAGAAATTTTATTCCAAGCTTCTAAACCATCAACTCCTTTTAGTCACTGATAATTCCTAGGCTGAAGAACATGGCCAACATATTCAAACCTAAGTTAAGATTATTTATTAATAGACAGAACATCAACACACTCAAGAACCTATACTCAGCTCTACCAAACAGTTTAAAGTCTGACAACTGTTCGTATTGGTCAGTGTCCACACAGTATCAATTATAAATTATTTTTAATATCATCCCTTAGCCTACTTAGTTGTATCCTAAAGAAATTTTTTAGAATAATTAGTGGTTCAGCTTAACAAACATCTCTAAATCAAAGACCATGTGTCAAGCCTAGTGTTAGGCACTAGGGAAAAACAATGTTGAAAGCAACAGTTTCCTATCCTCAAGAAGCTAACAGCTTAAACATAAATTTTCAATATATGATGGCGGTCTCACAGCATATAAGAAGGCAGGACAAACACACTGAAGACAACCTGGGTATTATCTGAAGGATCTGACTGATATCGGAACCACTGAACCGAGGTGAAGAAAAGATGAATGGGATGAAGTCCAGGAGAAGGACATTAAGGACACGAACCAGGATAGTAATAGGAGGGATTTTAAAAAGAGAAAGATAAGTGAAATATTTTAAGTTATAAAAAGAACACATATTTAAGAAGTTAAAAAATCCTCTGTGTCACTAACAGTATAGAAGACTACAGGAGCATCTCAAATAGTTTCTGCCTTGAGCAAATTAGGAGCTGCTTGGCTATAATTTAAAATCATGATCTACAAAGTATTAAGTTTAGTTATTGATATGTGGACTCAAAGGTGCATTGGAAACACTTGAGTAGGTGAGTCTAAAAGACAGTTGGTCATTCAAATCTAAAGCTCCAGGCCATTCAAATCTAAAGCTCCAGGGCTGGAGAGACTTGAAAGTGAAAATCATAACTGTAAATAGATTACACAAAAGTAAAAAGGTACAATGGTCCAAGGGTTAAAACCCTATATTAAGTTAATATTTAAGGGGCAAACAAAGGTGTTTGTTTTTTCTGTTCTTGAGCACTCATCTAAAAAAACATGTCTTTAATCATACTACTGCCATTCTTTACATGCCTATAGTCAATGCAATTTAATATTGTTGGAAACCTGAAATAGCAGCTATGAGCAGGTTTTTCCTCCTTTTGAAATATTCATAATATAGAGTTTTTAAAATGTTTAGGATGATTTAACAAGTTCATATGAATAAAAACAAAATTAAAAATTCCCGAATATTTTCAAGTATTGATTTTACATCAGGAATGATGTATATGCATGTTGGTTTAAATACTGTTATCCATAAGTCAAAACCTAATTCACAGAAGACATACAATGCATGGTTGTGGTTCATAATCATGTAGACTTAAAATGTGTAAATAAAATAAATCCTGTTTATAAAACATTGCGTTTAAAATTAATTCTACAAATTACTAAAGTAGCCAGGTTATAAATTCCAAAAAAGAGATCCCTCTTTAATTTCGTTCTGCATATCCTTCTCAAGAAGAAAGAAAATACTTTAAAAAAAATATGAAACAATACTAATTAAAACAAGTACTACACAGTTTTAGTACCTCACTGGTCAACCGTATTAGGAGAGCTGCAGCCTCTGAATATTTGCCTTGGCTTTTTAAGATTTCAGCACTAAGCAATACACATCTTTCAGCCAATACCATATTCCTAAGAAAAAAAGTCAAGAAAAATATAATTAGCATTACAATAATATTTTAGTACATCATAGTAACCATCGAGTTCAACAAAAATTTCCAATTCTAAAAGAAAACCATATCCTTGCTTTCCACTTACCAAAAACGGTTAAATAAAACAACTTCAAAGAATTCTCTTAACTCATCAAGACTTTGTATCACTGTATAATTTTGCAGTAAGAATACAATATAAGGAGACTTCTCTGGTGGTCTAGTGGCTAAGATACTGCACTCCCAATGCAGGGGGCCCAGGTGTGATCCTTGGTCAGGGAAAAAGACCTCACATGTCTCAACTAAAGACGCCATGTGCCACAACCAAAACCTGGCACAGTCAAATAAATAAATAAATGTTTAAAGAAAAAAGAACACAATACAAAGTCACATTTCCTATATGAAAAATGCTAGAACATAACCAGAAACAGCAGTTAGTAAACAAAACCTGCTTTCAGACACAAAGAAAGGTACACATTTCACCCAGATTTCTTTTCTTTCCTTACTGTAAACTCTGGTCATGTGTATTTAATTTTACTGACTACTTTTAGGAATAATGAGACATTTTCTCTGGGGTAGTACTATTGGGATGTTTCACCTGGAGATATCGAGGAGCTAGTGCTGTCTAGCTGTTCCTGACCAAAATCTTCTCTTTGAAAATATGAAATCAGCTGATTTTTCTCATGGACTTCTACCAGCAAAAATCTAGAATTGGATTATTCTTGAATAAAAATAAATGAAAACTGAGAAATTTCAAGATGGAATCCTTTTGTTCAGAAATACATTTGACCCTAGAACAAGTCGGGGGGTGGGGTTGCTGACTGCCCAGTGTAGTCAAACATATGCGGCTGGCCCTCAGTACCCACAGTTACATATCCATGGATTCAACCAACCTAGGATTGTGTAGTACTACTGTAGTACATATTTTGTGAAAAAAATACACGTATAAGTTGGCCCCACAGAGTTCAAACGCATTTTGATCAAGGGTCAACTGAAGAAGCAAAGTTCTTCTCATTTTACATTTTAATCCTTAATGAAAATACCACTTGACCTTAAAATTACAACCAAAGATCACTAACTTGAAGGCCATTCTGAACAGTTATACTTTTAAAAAACAATTCATTGCTTCCAAAATTACTGTAGTGATCTGCCATAAGCTTTCTACAAACCATGATATTTCTTAGAGGGTTGGTATTTATGACTATCTGAGAATGTTTTGGGCTTCCCAGGTGGCTCAGTGGTAAAGAATCCGCCCGCCAATATAGAAGACATAGGAGACATAGATTCGATCCCTGGGCTGGGAAAATCCCTGGAGAAAAAAATGGCAACCCACTCAAGTATTCTTCCCTGGGAAATCCCATGGACAGAGGTGCCTGGTAGGCTACAGTCCATGGGGTCACAAAGAGTTGGACATAATTTAGCAACTAAACAACAACTTACATATACTACAACACACTCAAAAAGCTCAGTTCTTATAGAATCTTTAGTGAACTTTGTAAATCTAACCCAATTGTTTAATTTTTGTATTCACATATTCCCCTATATGATCAGTTATGAAGTCACAAGGCTACCACAAGTCTAGGACTTTATTGTTTCTTTAAGCAACATTTTAAACTCTGTATCAAGCAGTGGAAGTGCTACAGATGCAAGCGTTTCTAAAACACAATTCCTATCTAAAAGCAGAAACTGACATAAAACAGATAATGAATAGAGCACAACTGATTTTCATTATGATATGAGAGATAAAGGAGGGAAGGGAAAGCTTCATAAGAAATTTATCCGGATAAACAGGACTGCATCAGTTAAAAAGTGGGGTGTGGCATTCTAACGGCACTGCTAAAGTATACTATATTTCCTGTATTTTAAGAAAATTTATTTGTATTTTAATATTTCTCAGATCGGGGAGATTCTTAAAATTGCTACGTATAATTAATGTAGTGTTTCTAATTTATCCCCAAATATCTGTTACGTTTATGATAAACCTTACCAACCATGGTAACTTAGGAGGATTATATGGTAAATGCATGACAGTTAAAGAGTGTATTTAGAAAAAGCATACAATCTGTTGTGAACAGGAGGACAAAACCAGATTGTCATATAGCTATCTGGGTCAATGGATATTTTCACACTTTTGTCTTGCATCATTCTACATGAATCTCCCTAAAAGCTCTCGGCTTCATGAAGACAAAGGAAATCTTCTCAGAGAAAGGACTTTATGAAAGTTTATGAGAACTCTAGCCCTTTGTGGAGAAAGGATTTTCAAGGACTTCAGGCTTCCTTACTGCCTCCCTCTCATAGTTCTTCTACCTTCTGAAACTCTTTTTCAGAATTATTCAAAGGTTCCTCTTTGACAGAAGGCTGTTTCTTCTGCCCGAAACTTCCAATATATTCTCAAACAATTATAAAAAGGGTTTGATACTGGTTCAACCATTTATTAACTGCATGCCCTTCAGTTCAGTTGCTCAGTCATTTCTGACTCTTTGTGACCCCATAGACTGTATCATGCCAGGCATCCCTGTCCATCACCAACTCCCAGAGCTTATTCAAACTTATGTTTACTGAGTCAGTGATGCCATCCAACCATCTCATCCTCTGTCATCCCCTTCTCCCGCCTTCAATCTTTCCCAGCATCAGGGTCTTTTCAAATGAGTCAGTGCTTCCCATCAGGTGGCCAAAGTATTGGAGTTTCAGCTTCAACATCAGTCCTTCCATTGAATATTCAAGACTGATTTCCTTTAGAACGGACTGGTTGGATCGTGTTGCAGTCCAAAGGACTCTCAAGAGTCTTCTCCAACATCACAGTTCAAAAGCCATCAATTCTTCAGTGCTCAGCTTTCTTTATAGTCCAACTCTTCACATCCATACATGCTGCCGCTGCCGCTAAGTCACTTCCGTCATGTCTGACTCTGCACAACCCCAAAGATGGCAGCCCACCAGGCTCCCCGGTCTCTGGGATTCTCCAGGCAAGAACACTGGAGTGGGTTGCCATTTCCTTCTCCAATGCATGAAAGTGAAAGTGAAGTCACTCAGTTGTGTCTGACTCTTAGCCACCCCATGGACTGCAGCCTACCAGGCTCCTCCGTCCATGGGATTTTCCAAGCAAGCATACTGGAGTGGGGTGCCATTGACGTCTCCGCATCCATACATGACTATTGGAAAAACCACAGCCTTGAGTCGATGGACTTTTGTTGGCAAAGTAATGTCTGCTTTTTAACATGCTGTCTAGGTTGCTCATAACTTTTCTTCCAAGGAGCAAGTGTCTTTTAATTTAACAGCTGCAGTCACCATCTGCAGTGAAAATTTTGGAGCCCCTCAAAATAAAGACTCTCATTGTTTCCACTGTTTACCCATCTATTTGCCATGAAGTGATGGAATCAGATACCATGATCTTAGTTTTCTGAATGTTGAGCTCTAAGCCAACTTTTTCAGTTTCCTCTTTCACTTTCATCAAAAGGCTCTTAAGTTCTTCTTACCTTTCTGCCATAAGAGTGGTGTCAATTGCATATCTAAGGTTACTGGTATTTCTCCTGGCAATCTTGATTCCAGCCTACGCTTCATCCAGCCCAGCGTTTCTCATGATGTACTCTGCATATAAGTTAAATAAGCAGGGTGGCAATATACAGCCTTAATGTACTCCTTTCCCAATTTGGAACCAGTCTGTTGTTCCATGTCCAGTTCTAACTGCTGCTTCCTGACCAGCATACAGATTTCTCAAGAGGCAGGTCAGGTGGTCTGGTATTCCCATTTTTCAAGAATTTTCCAGTTTGTGGTGATCCACGCAGTCAAAGGCTTTGGCATAGTCTATAAAGCAGAAGCAGATGTTTTTCTAAAACTCTCTTGCTTTTTCAATAATCTAATGGATGTTGGCAATTTGATCTCTGGTTCCTCTGTCTTTTCTAAACCCAGCTTGAACATCTGGAAGTTCATGGTTCACATACTGTTGAAGCCTGGCCTGGAGAATTTTGAGCAATACTTTACTAGTATGTGAGATGAGTGCAATTTTGCAGTACTTTGAGCATTCTTTAGGATTGGAATGAAAAGTGACCTTTACCAGTTCTGTGACCACTGCTGAGTTTTCCAAATGTGTTGGCATATTGAGTACAGCACTTTCACAGCATCATCTTTTAGGATTTGAAATGACTCTACGGGAATATCATCACCTCCACTAGCTTTGTTCATAGTGATGCTTCCTAAGGCCCACTTAACTTCGCATTCCAGGATGTCTGGCTCTAGGTGAGTGACTGTACCATTGTGATTACCTAGGTCATGAAGATCTTTTTTGTATAATTCTTCTGTGTATTCTTGCCACCTCTTTTTAATATCTCCTACTTCTCTTAGGTGCATACCATTTCTGTCCTTTATTGAGCCCATCTTTGCATGAAATATTCCTTTGGTATCTCTAATTTTCTTGAAGAGATCTCTAGTCTTTCTCATTCTATTGTTTTCCTCTATTTCTTTGCACTGATCACTGAAGAAGGCTTTCTTATCTCTCCTTGCTATTCTTTGGAACTCTGCATTCAAGTGAGTATACCTTTCCTTTTTTCCTTTGCTTTTCGCTTCTCTTCTTTTCATAGCTATTTTTAAGGCCTCATCAGACAACCATTTGGCCTTTTTGCATTTCTTTTTCTTAGAGATGGTCTTGATCCCTGTCTTGTCGCACAATGTCACAAACCTCCATCCATAGTTCCTCAGGCACTCTGTCCATCAGATATAATCCTTTGAATCTATTTCTCACTTCCATTGTATAATCATAAGGGATTTGATTTAGNATATAGCCCATTATAGAATTTTGGGTTGAGTTCCTTGTGTGCAGTTTTCCCATTAGTTATCTAATTTATATACAGTAGTGTGCATATGTTAATCCCAATCTCCCAATTTATCGCTCACATCTGCTTATTCTCTGGTAACCATAAATTTGATTTCTACCTTCATGCCTCTACTGCTGTTTTGTAAATAAGCTAATTTGTGCCTTTTTTAGTTTCCACATATAAACGATATCATATGATATTTGTCTTTCTGTGTCTGACTGACTTCATCGGTATGGCAATCTCTAGGTCCACGTCATTGGATAGTTCATCAAGTGGCATTATTTCATTCTTTTTTGTGGCTGAGTAACATGCCTTTGTGTATATGCACCGCATGCTCTTTATCTACTTTTCTGTCAGTAGACGTTTAGATCGGCCCATGTCCTGGTATTGTACACGGCGCTGCAGTGAACCCTGGAGTGAATGTGCCTTTTCGAATTCTGGTTTCTCTTCTCTGGGTGTAATGCTCAGAAGTAGGATTGCTAGGTCACACAGTAGTCCTGTTGGTAGTTTTTTAAGGAATCTCCACACTGTTCTCCATGCTGGCTATTCCTACCAATGATATAGGATGATTCTCTTTTCTCTACAACCTCTCCAGGATTCATTGTTAGTTTTTTTTTTNTCTTCAGAGTTACTGGTTGGGGCATAGACTTGGATTACCGTGATACTGAATGGTTTGCCTTGGAAACAAACAGAGATCATTCTGTCGTTTTTGAAATTGCATCCAAATACTGCATTTCATACTCTTTTGCTGACTATGAAGTTTACTCCATTTCTTCTAAGGGATTATTGCCCACAGTAGTAGATACAATGGTCATCTGAGTTCAAATTCACCCATTCCAGCAAGTTAAACACTCTTGTTTCAATCTCCTTGCCTGTAGAATGCAGTAATAACAGTATCCACTGTTTCATATGTTTGTTGTAAAGATTAAATGAGCATATAAATTACTCTGGCACAGTGGTAAATGCTGAGGGCTACACCAGTGTTAATCTTTATTACTAGTGCTGTATTCTAAACACATTATTATGACTACTACTTCAACACTACAGCAGACAAAGCTGCCTTCATGTCCCTGTCTTTTAATTTTTCCATTCTACATAGAAAAGGCTACTATTAATCTTTCTGAAAAATGACCATGTCAAAGCTCTACTCAAATATTCAGTAACTCTCCATTTATTAAACAGGAATCTTAACCACAGCTTAAAAATAGTAATAAATGAGAGTTAATGTTCTCCCACACTGATTTCTCTCAAAACACCTTTCCATATACACAAAACCCTTTAATCTAGCCCAGGCTCTCTTCCTTTTCTCCAGTAATGTTACATCCAAAATACTACTCCTGCCAACCAAAATTCCTGAAATATCTTTATGGTTCTCAAATCCCAACCACCCTTCTTTCAAGGTCTATTCCTCAAACATGCCATGAAACCTTCTCTGGACCAACTCTCATAGTCTCCTTTACAGGTGGAGAGTTCTAACTTCCATGGAATTTCAACAGAACTCACAACATGTACAAAACATTTCTCATTTTCTTCCTGAGACCATTATCTACCTCTCTGTATTTGCCTATTTAACAAGGAAAAGTTCAAACTAGCTAATTCCTGGCTTAATAGTAGTTAAACTTACAAATGTTCTCAAAACACAAATTGCCCTCAA
This sequence comes from Neotragus pygmaeus, assembly GCA_006410875.1. NCBI lineage: Eukaryota > Metazoa > Chordata > Mammalia > Artiodactyla > Bovidae > Neotragus > Neotragus pygmaeus. Next base: position 50,063 of record SJYV01004245.1, on the reverse strand, counting down.
TGAAACAAGTAAGTTCAACATTACATATAACGAATTCCTAACTATAAATCCTTCCAGGAAAGGAAAATGTAGTAAAACACTAGTTTTAAATGATCACCTCATCTATATATTAACTTGATTTGGGAGCTTAAGATTAAAACATAAAAAAACAAAGAACCACTTATATTTAATTACAATATAAATGTCAAGTTTATCTCTAAAGAGATAGAACATAAATATTCTAGTCACCTACTTGCAGATATCCCTATATGTCTGAATTGCTGTATCCATATAATGTGCAGGGTATGGCCTGGGTGCTCCTGGCTGAAGAAAAGCTGACACAGCTGCCATTTCCTAGAGGAAAAGACATCACAGTATTTCAAAACGAGAAAATTCTTGCCATCAGCTTAGCATTCAGAGTCTAAAACTTGGAATGCAGTTCACTTAGTTTTTTTCTGTAGCCACATATATAAATGTGATAGCCTAATGCAGACCTGGAAATAATTACATTTATATGCTTTCAGTTTTAAAGTTCTCTAATCACATTCCAAAGTCTGTCATTCACTATTTAAATGAGTGTTTTAAAAGAAGACCTAGTAAACACTTTTGGTCATGGTCTGTAACTATCAAGTAAGATTTCTGCTGCCACCTCCTCTTGACTGCCTGTTCCTCAGAGTAGAGAACCATAGAGAGAGAAAGAGAGTGCATCTGTTTCCAATTTATTGGCCTCGATATTTGAAAACAGAGATCATAACAACTTGTACTATATACCTTTCACCTCTTACAAACTCTATGGTTCATATTCTGTATCAGAAGGCACAAAAGCCATTTCTGAAACCGATCTGTCAACTTTTTAGGACTCCTTACTTCAAAGACCCATTCCATTGTTAATAATTCAAATAATATACAATGGTGCTAAAGGATTTAAAAGTGAAGATGAGGGGCTTCCCTGGCAGTCCAATGGTTAAGACTCCATGCTCCCAGTGCAGGAGGCACGGGTTCCATCCCTAATGGGGAACTGGGATCCTGCATGCCTCACTGTGCAGCCAAAAAAGAGAAAAGAAATGAAGATAAAAATGAAGGTTTTGGACTCTTAGTAGAATACTATATTACATTCATACTTGTAGTCTCATATAGACCAACTTTTAATAAAAATTTAACTAGAAATAAAGGAAACTTCCATAAATCAGGGAGAAATTTGCTAATGCCAACCTACATTTAGAATGAATAAACACTTTTCTGCAACAGTTTTTAAAATAGAGGAAAAAACACAAAAATAATTTATGTAAAAATTGGGATATGATTAAAGCCTTTAACCTGGCAGACTATTTCAGTTCCATGACAGTATGAACCCTACCTGTTTCAGAATATCTGTATCCTCAGCATCCAGCGCAAATACTTATTGAAGAAACTGAATGAAAATATGTGATATCTCCATGTGACAAAATTTTCTACGGCTCTGAAACATCACGTTTTCTTAACTAGCTTATATTTTAACTAATAAATATAATGAATACACACAGGGTTTTATATTACACAAAAAAACTAAAATACATTACATATATAGCTTGAAAGTGGAAATGTTAGTCGCTCAGTCATGCCTGACTTTTTCAGATACCATGAACTGTAGCCCACCAGACTTCTCTGTTCATGGAATTCTTGAGGCAAGAATACTGGAGTGGGTAGACATTCCCTTCTCTAGGGAATCTTCCCAATCTTGAACCCAGGTCTCTTGCACTGCAGGCAGATTCTTAACCATCTGAGCCACCAAGGAAGCCCCATATATATTGTATAATACTATATAAAAACACATTATATTTGCTACATATGCACTATATATACTACACACACACATCAATAAAAGTGTACTAAGGAAAAAATCCTGTAAGAAAAACAGGCTTCGAATTCTAAGTCACTTTCTAATTTAATTCTACAAGAAATCACTAATCAATATACATACAAGCTAACAATTTCTATGGATACAATGAGAACATTCAGAATGATTACCCCAAGAAACTACATGATCTTCAATTATCAACCATTAAATCATTTCTTACAGTATACAGAAATGGGTTAACACATTTTACAAAGACTTTAGTCAAGAACTGGAGTGACCTACTTAACCTTCAGCTAGTTATGAAAAATTAAACTACAAAATAAACTGTATTTCTCCAAAAAATTTTTTTTGGTTTTCTGTGAGATATCTTTTAACTTTATAGTTAAAATAATTAAGTATCTTAATTTTCATCCAAAAAGGCATGCAGTATAGTCTGTGATCAATTATGTACTATGTGAATGGTAAATAGGAAGGTGGTATCAGTACAAACAGAAGTTTTATTCATTCAAAAACAGTTTTTCTTAGGCAAGGGGATCAAAAATAGCAAATATAGTATTATAACCTTCAGCAAGAAAGGAGAAAGCTCTGAACTTAGCTGTTGCCCAAGGAGGAACTTTTGTAATCTGTGCTTTAAGAAAATAAAAAATGAATGCCAACTCTTTGTATGTGTGTGTGACTGGGGACAGGGGGCGTCTCTCTAGAGATGTATACTCCCAGCCTTGCACAGCTCTTGCTCAAGGCAGGCTGCACTTCTTTCCATGCTTATATTCATGACAATTCCACTGGTTATGAGTTCTTTTCCCCACTCCAGAGTTCACAAACTGGTTTTGTGTACTTTTTTTATTTCTTGGGATAACTTCCACCATGCTAAGCTGCCTCACACAACATCTTATGCTCTGGTTACAAAGATACATAGCTTTTATGAGGACTCTACCAGACCAATTTTTCTCTAAGGCTTATGATTTTTAGGGTAATTATAGGCTACAATGATTTTTAGGTGTGCATATGTTATAGTAGCTATGCCTTTACTTTCCAGTGTTCAATTATTTTTCCTTCATATGCCTCTACTAATATGCCCAATATGTCACTAATTTGCCTCCATCTAACTGGTTTAAATGCAGTATTAATCAGATTGTAGACAGAAATGAAAAAAGCTTAAATACCATAAAATCATACAAATTTTGTGCCATTTTTCCAAACTTTCAATTTGCAGATATATTATGCATAAGTTTGAAATTATGAACTTACGTTATAAAGTATTGATGAANAATGCAGTATTAATCAGATTGTAGACAGAAATGAAAAAAGCTTAAATACCATAAAATCATACAAATTTTGTGCCATTTTTCCAAACTTTCAATTTGCAGATATATTATGCATAAGTTTGAAATTATGAACTTACGTTATAAAGTATTGATGAAATAACATTTAAGTGTTTGCGATTTTCAATTAGCTTATGTTAGTTAACCACAGACCAGAGGCTGTCTAGCCAAGGACAATCCATATACTTTTTAAAATATTTTTATTCATCAACATTTTCAGTTCCTAAAGGTTTTTTAAAAGTTAGATGACTTTTTGCTATTTTAGCTTCACTTTTTAAAATTACTATCTTATTTTTAAAGATACAGTATTAAAATAAATGCAAAATAGATGGCAGTTATTAAACAGGTTGTCTACATGGTAATTATCAATGAAGTAGAGTTCTTAAATGTATTTTTATTCTTCACACTGTTGTTTATAGCTTACATGTTTTTAAGAAGACTACACAGGCACGCGGAGTGGAGAAGGGAGCACATGACCTGTGCCCTCTGCCTCCACCACCACTGCCGCTGCCTCCTTCTGCCACTCACTCATACGCCCCTTTGGTATGGACCTGGCACCTCTTTTTTGAAGCAACAGCTGAGGAGACTCCTGCACATGCCATGGCCAATGAAAAGCCCAAGGGAGAAGTCAAGACTGAGAATGATGATCCTAGTCATTTGAAGGGGGCAGGACAGAAGGGCTCTGTGGCACAGTTTAAGATCAAGAGGCACACACCACTTAGTAAACTAATGGAAGCCTACTGTGAACAACAGGCTTTGTCAAGGAGGCAGACCAGATTCCCATTTGTCTGGATGCCAATCAATGAAAGAGACACACCTGCACAGTTGGAAATGGAGGCTGAAGATACAACTGATGTGTTCCAGTGGCAGACAAGAGGTTTCTACTAAAAAGGGAACCTGCTACTTAACTCCAGAATTCTGTTCCTCCAGACCAAGAAGACATCCGCAGTTAGAACACTGCAATTTGGTTCCACCACATCCTGACTACTACCGTACAATTTCTCTGTTCTTTCCTTTTCCTCTTCCCCATTCTTTAACTGAACAAAAAGTAACTGGTGTCTGTGCACAAGCACACTGCATTTTATTTAAAGCCAAATGGCCAATGGTATGCTTTGTTCAACATCGAATGGAGATGAGATGGGGAAAAATACTGGTTCTCTGAAAATATCCGCTTCCCTTTTCTCCATTAGTGGCATGCTCTTTCAGCTCTTATTTTTATATTCCAGCAACTCACTTTGTTCTAATAAAAAAAGAACATAAAAATCCTTGCATACCTTATCCAACTGGAAAATTTTAATGTTTTTCATTTATCATTTAAAACCAAGAACAATTTTATAACTTTTCTGTATGTAGCTGTTACATGCAGGGTAATCTGTCCTTATGTGGGATAAATTACCCTAAAAGAAATGAATCCTAGTTTCCCTTTAAGTCATGTGTCCTGTTGTTTACATAGACTATGTAGAAAGTAACCATGCTAATTTACTCTTTTCTAAGCACAGAAAGTAGATTACAAACATATTTATGACAACTTTTCAAATACAGTAAAAGTTTATAAGGCAACACAGAAAATACTTTCTGAAACACCTAGGTTTTATATCAATTATAAAACTAATATTGCCAATGCCTACTGACAGCCTAAATATAAGGTAGTGTGCCAGGCACTTTACAAACCTTGTACCTAGTCTAACCATATTTAGGATTCACATTCTACAGATGAGAAAACTAAGGCTTAGAGATGTTCAGGAATGTGCCTAAGATGAAAGTGTGTCACACACCAAAATACAAGTTCTTAATCAATAAACGGTCTTAGATAAGAAAAAAACATTTCAAACAATTTTAAAACATTTTTCAAAACATAAAAAAGAATCCTCTAAAAAAGAGAAGTTCTTATACTGGGAATACAGTACAAACTATAATTCAAATTAAATAGAAAGTATTAATCAAATCTAAGAAACCCTCATGTATGACCATGTTTGAAGATACTAATTTAACAGAAATCCATCAAGTTATCATCAATTAATTCAAAATCTATAAAGCATTATGTGCTCCCTGAGTACAACTTTATCCCTAGGGAAAATTCTGCTTGCCATTTCATAAAGAAAAATTTCTAAGTCATTCATGGTAGCAGGAATAAGAAATTATAGTACTGCAGAATACCAACCAAGGCACCAGCTGCATAAAGCATTGCTTGATCATTAAGAAAATCTTTCTTTGCAGTATGATAGCAACTGTACGCCAAATCATAGTGCTGCACCAAAAAGCACAGGTCAGCCATTTTCCTGATCTGAAGCTCTGGCGCTTCTGGTGGATACCTGTAGATACAAAATAAAAAATGGAATTCAGAATCTATGACCACTAACCCATTAAATATTACAAAATGTCTAAAAAGATGCCCAACTATCCAAAACATACGAAAACCTGATCCTGTCTTATAAAAATTCTACCTCAGAGGTAGAATTTCTCAAAGATATATGGAAATAGATTGTTACATCTGTATCTATATAATTTATGTCCCTATATTGAGAACTTTTCAGCAGAAGGCAAGCACTTTCTCCATGGTCAAATTAGGAAGCAAATGATCAATTCCAGGTGACTCACCTTTATGTAGTCAAAAAAAAAATCTAAAATGAATTTTATTTTCCCTTAAAACCAGATTTTAGAGAAAATTTCTAAATACATGCTATGTCTTAGAATTACTAGACCTCAGTACTTTAATAAAGAGGAGTTATCAATGAATAACTAATCCAACTCTTATCTTTTTAAGGAAAACAGACCCAATAATGTGACCTCCCTGTGATCTTATTTATTTTTAGATATCAAATTACTTATAGGTTTTTTTTAAATTTAATATAACTTATTTATGGTCACTATTCTTATCTACTGGAGTTTTGACCAAACTGAAACTAAGAAACTAGAGATATAGTCTTTTTTTGCAGAACATCATTAGTTAAACACTAATCAGAGTTAAATNTTTTTTTAAATTTAATATAACTTATTTATGGTCACTATTCTTATCTACTGGAGTTTTGACCAAACTGAAACTAAGAAACTAGAGATATAGTCATTTTTTGCAGAACATCATTAGTTAAACACTAATCAGAGTTAAATACAGGAAAACTAAAAACAGTAATATTTTACTCACAGCAATCCAGATGTATTTTTTAGCTCATTAACACTCTTTTCTGGAACTTTACTGCCACTAAACCATTTTTTAGTTGCAGAAAATAGAGATCGACTCAAACCTTTTCTTGATATTAGCTAAGAAAACAAATGAAATATGTTGACAAACATGAGTTTATTTTTATTTACATAGAAAAGAAAAAATTCTAAATAACTAAAAAGTTTTAAGAGTAAGCAAATGTGCACTTTAATAACAATGATTTAAAGAAAATTATCCAAAATCCTTAGTAAAAATAAAGAAGCCTCTTCTAGGATTTACTAGAATTTCATCACTCATAAGTTNATAGAAAAGAAAAAATTCTAAATAACTAAAAAGTTTTAAGAGTAAGCAAATGTGCACTTTAATAACAATGATTTAAAGAAAATTATCCAAAATCCTTAGTAAAAATAAAGAAGCCTCTTCTAGGATTTACTAGAATTTCATCACTCATAAGTTAACAAATTCTAATATTGGTCTATTTTTAAAATAAAAACATAAACTCTTTAATTTATACTACTATATTCCCGTTTACTATTTCCTGAAATTTTAAAAAATACTAATGCAAATAATTAAATCTTACCTGATCATTTAATTGCCGAATCGTTTTCTCTATATGTGGCAAAAGGCCCCGAAATGTGAACTCTTGTATAAACTGTCGAATTCTATCATGATCAGTAAGGGTTAAACATGCACCATGAATAATTCCAGCATTTGCTTTCTTTGTTTCATGTAATGATGAAGTGGATTTTACATGATCTGGGCCATCAATACTATTAGAAGAGTCACTGGAGGGGTCCAATTGAAGCGGGTGAGCTCTAAAGTTATTTGGTAAGCCATCTACTGAAAAACAAATCTTTCTTTTACTCAGAAGCAACAGAAAATTGCAGCATTACTACCATACTGCTAAAGAAAAGAAACAGTACTGGAACCCTTTCTCTTACTGTATGTCTTAGAAGTCTAAGACAACAGCATTCAAGTTTCTCCCTAAAATCAGTACTTGGGTTAATACCTATTACATGTAATAGAAAATTTTTAATTCATGTCAATAAATGAAGAAAAAGTATTAAATACAAAAATTATTTTTAAATGGCACAACTAATCAATGAGAAAAATTATAACAAAAAATTTTAAAGCTATCACTATCCAAATTGTAATTTAAAATACAAAAATAAAACTCTCAAAATCACGTGAACAGGGAATAATTAATGCTACATATCATACAGTCCCTTGCTCTCTACTAAAAAATTTTTATGAAGTTTGACTTATTACTCTTATAAAACAGATTTTTAAATATCAAAAAACATCAGACTCAAATAACTCAATAAAATCTTCAAAGGAAAAGCTAATCTAACCATTATCTCTTTTCACTATGAAAATTTCCCCCATCTTTTATATATAGATTAGCATGCTTTAACAAGAGTGCTATTTTCAATCAAAAGACCCAAACTTAAGAGAAAGTATATCAAGACCTTTGACTTCGTTATCTAATCCATCCAATGAAAGCAAGTTACTATCAGAATTCTTATTGGAAGTTATAGTACAAGGGCCATCTTCATATGATTCCTATCAAAATAAAATATAAAAAATATTAATAGTTATACTTAATATTTAAGATATCACCAAATTTATCAACTATAGTAAACCTTGTTTTTTTTTGCTATAGCAAAAAATGTCTAATTCTCCAAATTCTTAACTTCTTCTATGCATCATATTCTATCACTTAAATCCACACCTACTATATCCTTATATTGTTTCACATGCACACTACCCTAATTCTTCTGAATTCAAGTTACTTCTATCTCAGTTTATCTGTTTATATGTGATATGCACATGCCTATATGAATCCCTGTATATGCAACTATGTAAGGAATAATGGCAAGACAGATGGACTACTGGAGGGGTAAAAAAAGGATGGTATGGAATCCCCTGGCTCATGGACGCAGTATTAATAGGCTGGAGTGCATTCTGAATACGCAGAAGTTTTGGGAAAATATCCAATGCAATGTTTACTTGTACAAAGGGTATTATTGGTTTCAGCCACCAAAACAACTTTTAAAAATGTCCAGACTACTCCATGAGCCTACTAAAATCATGAGGAATTATTCTGAGTGCCAGACTGAGAAAAATATATAACCTAGAACTTAATAAGGGGAAGGTGATCAGGACAAGAAATTGACTAAAAACAACATTTAAGAAAGAGCTGAAAAAAATGGTATATTTAGCCTAGAAAAATATTTCAAAAGACATGAGAATTATGTTCTATATTCTGAAAGTCATCTTAATGAAAAACTGACATGATCCCTATAGGACTGAGTACAAGCTTGATCCTCAAGCTGCTTAAACATGGAGCAGGTCACCTAAAAAGACAGTAAGTACTTTCAATAGATGAGGTCACTCATTGATTTAAAGGAAATTAAAGCATCACAACAACGACTGGATCTGACAACCTTTAAACTATCCTCCAATCCTGGACTTCTAGAATTATAAGCTATAGAATATCTATAGCTCTGTCTTCTGTTAAAAGTTCTCCAATGCACAATCTGACCTATTATGTTCCCTTTCCCAACCTTAGATGGTTAGATTCTAACCTGAGTATTTCAATACTATTCCTATTCTGAGTATGGCCCTGAAACACTATTTGAAGCTCTTCTACCTCCACCTGGTTCTTTTTCTCTCAGACATTTTCCCCCAGCATTATAAAATTAAAGTGAGTAAAATGGGTTTAAAATTTCATATATAAACAGATTATTAAACAATATTTCTATTAGAACATCAAAATGTACATACTTTCTAATTCATATTTCTTAAAACAGTATCACATAAAGTATAAAATGCAGCTTAATTGTACAAAATATATTTTCCATTTACTTTGGAAATCTTCCTTCTAAACAAAAAACAGTCAACTCTTGATTACCTGAACTAAGCGTATAACCTGGCATTCGACTAGTACCAAGTGGCATTAAATTCTATCTTAAAAGTTGGACAGAACGTGAAACTTTACACCCACCAGACAGCAATTAACATTAGTCTAGAAATCAACATTAGAAAAGTTGATTAGGAAGAAACGAAACTTCCTGGAAATTCAAAAGAAAAGGAAATCAAAGGAAAGTTAGGGGAAAAAGCCCACCCACCTAAAAAGTGTGAGCTCCAAAATGTGGCCATAAGAACAGCATGTTGAAAATGAAGGAAGGCAACCCCCAGAGCATGTGGATAATAAAGAATTGACTGTGAGCATTCATAATGAATTTAATGTGCAAGCCAAAAATTATATTATCTAAGTGTTTAGCCAATCTAATTCAATTCTTAATGTATAATTCACTTTTCATCTTTTTTTGCCACACTATGCGGCTTGTGGGATCTAAGTTCCCCACTCAGTGGAGGCGAAGAGTCTTAACCACTGGACTGTCAGGGAAGTCTCCACTTTTCTTTCATTTTTCAAGAAAACAATTAACACTGATATTTATACCTGAAAGGTATACAAAGAAGGGATTACTGCAGTTTAAAATAGCTTTTGAAACATTAAGAGCTCACATACTAGTGGATCAAAACTAGTCAGATTCCATAAAATAACTATTAGCAATTCTACAAATTCTACAGTGATGCCATTAGCCATAAAACTGAAACACAGCTTTTGTGGTTTGCTTCATTGTTGTTTTTTACATATACCTGGTTTTGAATACTATTTTTCTGGAGATACTGACTCCAAGGATCTGGTATCTGTTCATCTGATGCTCGATTAGATGTTCGAGAATTAATTTTAAGTAGATAGCAACCCTGAGTTCCATATTTCTGTTTCATTTCTTCATAAATTGACTCAGCTCTAAAATAAAAAAAAGGAAATGTTTGTAGCCAACGAAGACAGGATCTTAAGACAATAGATATTAAAATAATACAAAAACCATGAAAAAAAATAGTTCCCAAAAGAGACATTAGAAGTAGCATAATTTTAAAAATTAAAACAAAGTTCATGATTCTAACTGAAGTTTAGCTAGCTTGGTTATCACCTTAAAGTACGGTTACCAAAGTACGTCTCATGAATAAATTTTGCAAAATACTTATGTTATTAAAAAAGAAAGTTTCAGTGGTCAAACTAGTTTGGGGAACTACAGTAATCAAGCCAACCAGTTTCTTTGCAGCAGACCACCTCTGAGTCTTCCATTTGCTACTGTGTAGAGTGAATTTCCAGAGTGGCTTCAAACTTATACATCAGAAACTCAACTATGTGACTAGCCTTCAGGAAATACAACTTTGGGAAATTCTGCCTTAGATAACAGATAACTTACCAAAAAATATAATTGCTAAAATAAATAACTGTGGCATCCTCCCGAAAAAAATCATCTTTTACTGCTACAGTTTACCCTTCCCTAAGCAGTCTCCAAAGAAAACAGTTTAGAAGAAGAAAAAAAGAAAACACAAGAAAAGCAGTCAAAATACTTATTATATAAAAATCCAACTTTTTTGCTAACTTTATTATCAGCTGGACCCATGAGCTAATCTCAGATGAAACAAAAAGCAGTTGATTTCCTTACTTTTAGTTAACTAGACTTGCTAGTTGGTAAGAGATAAGATAATTCAAATAAGTCAACCTAAGAATCATTCTAATGGAAATGAAATTTTGGAACATAGAGCTAACCTAATTAGGTTTTCTCCCTAAACTCATCAGCTATCTGATGTCAAAAAACACGTGGATATAGCCCATTCAAATGCAGATACTAATACTATACAAATAACAAACCTAACAAATAATTAAATCCTATTACACACTGTAAAATTAAGGCTCGTTAAGTAAAACAGTTATAAATTTGTATAAACACATTAAGTATATGTGTGTGTATATTTACTCACATACAATAAACTAAACATCTACTTGCTCTACCAATGACACTGTTAAGCATAGGAACCACTGATCTAATAATTTTAATTACCACTTAAATATCCATGTTATAACCATTTAATATGGAAGGTATCCATATTCAAATGATTGAAACTAATAAAAGCCAGTTCAAATTATTCCTATTTATATAATACACTTATCCAAGAAGTTACAGATTATTTATGATGTCAAAAAAATTATAAAGGTTAGTAATCCTCAGAACAATTCTTTGGTTTTATCAAGAAAACTTTATTTTAAAACGATGGCATGTGCTCAGGACAAGGACAAAAAACAATTATTTAACTGCATATTCTAAATAGAATTGACATAAGAGAATAACAGTTTGAAACAAAAGATTAATTTTGATCAATATCTTGAACCAAAAATCAAAATAAACTGCAAAGCGGGAAAAAGTTTTAATGCATTTATTTTTAACCTTTTTTGGACATTTAAGTTTCTCTCTTAACAAAAAAGTATCAGGGGTCCCATCTTCTCCCCAGTCCCCACTGGCCAGAAAAAGCCACAAAAGTAAAACTGTTTTAATATTATCTTTTTCCAAGAACTCATCTTTAAAGATAAGCTATTCTCTTATCCCAAATAAAAGGACTATGGTAAATCACTAACAAAGAATATTAAAGGGGACATAAGAAATAAGTGTTTGGATTTTTTTTTGAGACTGTGAAAAACATCAAGTTTAAAAATATAAAGTGGTAAGAGTGAAGAGTGAAAAAAGAAGTGCCTATAAACCAGGGAACGAAAAGTTACAGGAAAACCAGGAAAGCGACAGAGGAAAGAAAACAGCAATAATAATATACAAAGTAAGATACAGCTAAGAAATACAGCTAAGATCTATAAATATAAAATGGCAAGTACTCGTGAACAAAGATTAATAGACATATACAATGAAGGAAAAGTTTGGATAAGCATATGAAATAAAATGATGTAGCTGCTGAATATAACTTCAAATAAAAGATCGAGCTAACTTATTAATAAATTTTTACTTTCTTAGATGAAAAATGTATCAAAAACTTAAGCCATGTCCAAATTAATGTTAACTCATTTGACAGGAAATATTTTAAAATTAAAAAAAATAAACTTACCTCTGTTCATCTCCTGCACTTACATCATGTAAAAGTACATAATATTTAAGTGTATTTGGTATAAACCACTTGGGGTAGGAATAGTCATTATTGTGCTGAATTCGATGTTGTTCTTGTGACAATTTTGAAAACTGTTCCACAGGTTCAGCTTCACCAGAGGATGCCACCAACATACCTTATAAACCATATTAAGGTAATTATCACTTATCATTTAATAGTAACTATTATCCTGTTAAAATAAACTGCAAGCATGCGTGCACACTCAGTCGTGTCCAATTCTTTGCAACCCGCCAGGTTCCTCTGTCCATGAGATTTCCCAGGCAAGAATACTGGAGTGGGATGCCATTTCCTTCTCCAGAGTAATCTTTCCGACTCAAAGATCGAACCTGTGTCTCTCGCATCTCCTGAACTGGCAGGTGGATTCTTTACCACTGTGCCATCTAGGAAGTCCAATAATTAATATTATTCTTTAAAAATAAATTTAGAGAGGTATTTTATGAGGTAAAACAAACAAAATCTGATTTTTACAGTTTTTCCTGCAAGCATAAAATAATTTCTTCGACATTTCTAAGTAATTCAAGGTTCTAAGTACTAAAGATATCTTGTTGACAGCTGTTTAGATCACTTATATATACAATAAGGAAATCCATGAAAATAAAAAGAGACAATATGAAAACTGTCCAACTATCAACATAATGAAAACTTCTGCTGAGTCTTGATCCTCTCCATTCCATCTCAGTGCAATTTCATACTCTGTCCCTTTCTCAACTTTTCTCTGTAACCACGTTAAAAAAACTGAAAGTCACAACTGTGAAAGGAGGTTAACAGCTATAAAACATGTTACTAAAGGGTGGAAAGCTGATTTTAAATCTGAGCTTTTGCATAAGCAGTTAATTTTGAAAGTAAAAGGGTTAGTCGCTCAGTTGTGTCCCACTCTTTTGAGACCCCATAGACTATAGCTTGCCAGGCTCCTCCGGCCACGAAATTCTCCAGGCAACAATACTGGAGTGGGTAGCCATTCCCTTCTCCAGGGGATTTTCTCCAGGGATCAAACCTGGGTCTCTTGCATTGCAGGCAGATTCTTTAGTATCTGAACCACCAGGGAATTTTGAGACAATCAGCAAAAGCAGTTAACACTGACAGTCTACATTTTTTCTTTCTAAAATAGCTTAAAAACATATTAAGCATGAAATGTGCAAGTTCGGTGACAAAAACTAAGCAGGCTCTTAATATTCTTATTTTTTAATCAAAACTTAGCTCTACCAGTCTTGAATCTAGGATGCCATTTAACAAGAACAAGAAAACCTGAAGCATATCAATAAAAAATAATTTTTACATCCTCTCAACAATTTTGCATTTATATAACTCTTTCTGAGATTAGTAACTTCCAAATATTTTAAGAGAACATAAAAGTCAAAGGATACATGCTAAATAGTGGTTCAGAAATTCATGATCTGACGCTGGCATCGACTGAAGAAAGGTCTCTCTGTAAGACTCAAACCATGGCGTAGTAGCTAAAATTAATAAAGAAAAAGTTAAAACTGTTCAGTAGAATCTGTTTACAACAGACCACATTTCAAGTTCATATTCCTGAAAGGTATAAAACATCATTTCTAGCAATAAACAAGCATTTTTCACATGTGCTTTAATTAATATATATACAGAGATATGCATACATGAGCCGTATTCATACATGGCAGTACATGTACTTGCAAAAATAAAACTGACCTACTCCCAACCTACACAATGATACCACAGTTTATTTATTAACGCTTTCAATATTACCTATGTGAACAACCAGATTTTAGAACCACAGTTTTCCCTTCCACTAGTCACACTGTTATATGTAGCTCTTTCTCATAAATGGCATTATTTCTGAACAGTAGTCCTCAACCAAGAGCAATCGTGACCCCCAGGAAACATCTGGCACTGTCTGGAGATACTGTGAGTTGTCACAAATAGGAACAAGGAGGGGTGCTACTGGCATCTAGGGAAACAGGTCAGGAATGATGGAATAATGAGAACATGCTACACTGAGGAAAACAGGATAACAATACCCCACACACACCCCTCTCCAACACCAGCAAGAATCATCTTGCTCAAAACGTCAATAGTGGTGAGGCTGACAAACCTTACTTCATAATTTGATTACTCGAGTAAGAGAGCAACTAAACCTCTCCAAATCGAATTTCAAAACATGCTTACCTCACAATCAAATACAAAGATGTGTATTTTTACTTTTTGTACACATGTATGTGATGTGATTCTTAAAATGTCAAATCTCTCTCACTCCATGCTAAGCATTTTACATTACAACTATTCTAACTTGTTAAAAACTTGAATTTTCTTAAACTTGGTCATTTCATTAGGTTCAAGCAGATTATCTAAATCACAGTTTTACTAAAAGGACACTCTATTCCTAGTTACTTATGTTGACTATAAAACCTTATGTACTTTTTGTTTTATTCTTAGAATCACTGAGAGCATAGCAAGTATATTTTCTGTTTACACTGTAATACACATTAAACTGGGAAGGGTGAAATAATAAACTATTCATCTTAACCAAGTAGCATATCCAACCCAGTATCATATATACAAAAAACTTTAATTCCAACAAATGGATTATAAGAATAACCCACATATTGTTTAGGAGGATTAGTACTACAAAAATTTCATGTGTTCTTGCTACAGAAGAGGAAAAACATTCCCAGAAATAGTACAATATATATACACACATACACGAAAAGTGGCATAATTGAAGAATGACACAGACTAGTCTGTTACAACAGGAAACCAATTTTCTTACTAACCAGTAAACATATCTTTCCCCTAAATCAGTCAAAATGAGTCTCTATCTTGAAAATTAGTTTTTATTTTCACTCAGTACCAACGAAGAGAAAATAAAATATAAATAAATAATGAAAAATTTGGTTAGATAAGAAATCACCACAGATGGTGGGAGAAACGACCTTATCAACTTTATTTTTCTATTATTCTTGTTGCTTCAACAATGCTTAAATTTAACAAATAACAGGTAAGTTGTACACATATGACAAGGAGTCTGTTTCACAGTGGGTTGGGGAGTTCTGAATAAACAAATTAGGCCTTCCAAAATAACTATTCATTGCAACATTCCTGTAATAAAAGACTAGAAAATGCACGTGTCCACCAGGAGAAGACTGGTTAACTATGGTACACACACTGCCTATGGAATTATAAGAGAAAGGGGAAAATCTTCACATAATTACTATGAAGTGCCCCCAGGATATATTAAGTGAAAAAAGACAACAGCAGAAACGTATGCAATTTTGTGAAAGAAAGGGAAAAAGATTAAGAGAGCCACACGTGTTATTAGTTTACTCTGTCAAAGAGAAATGACAGGATGAATCTAACAAATGCCACCATGTGTAAGACAATGAAGAGACAAGAAAGGGGAAGGGCTTGAAGAGAAGCTAGGCTTCTGTGAATACACCTTCTTTTATAGTTTTGACTCTGCAACTGTATGTTCCAGATAACAAAACTTAACAAAAAAACAAATCAGAAAGAAAAAAAAGCACGCATACACATGTATGAGTTCTTAAACTGAAATAATACTTTCTAAATACTGGTACAAGAAAACACTGGGTACTCAACAAAGAATATAGGAACAAAGGAAAATTTTCTAAATATATATGGCAGAAGTGGGTTTTATCCTTCAAGTCAGTCACATTCAGGTTGATGAGGTAACTTTTCCCTTCAGCCACATGCTTCCTTGAAGGGCCAATTGACTAGGGCATCATTCTCTTTCTGCTTTTTCAAGCAACGTTTTTGCAGAACATAGAGGGGAAAAAAGGTGTTTGGGTTTTTTTAATGTTAACATAGGACTAACATTTAGCGACACTTCTCATCCCTTAAAAATTCTCTTGTACATGTTTTGGGATGAAATCAGTATTTTGCTCACATTCCTTTCCCTCTCTACATGTTCTTTGTTTGGAACTGAAACAGCAACCATGATATCCTACCAGTTAAAAGTTTCTCTATGTAGAATGTACTCTTCCCCTTGTAAGAAAGGAAAGAAGGCAGCCAAGAAGTAAAAAAAAAAAAATGTAATGCTCCATCTTCCACTCTACAAAAGGCAGCCCTCTCTCTCTGCCCCCTCTTCTTTGTTCCCTTCTTAGTGCCAGTAACTTGGCAAAAAGAGTTGTGTGTGCATGCTTAGTCGTGTCCAACTCTTTGCGATCCCATAATACTGTAGCCCACCAGGCCCTTCTGTCCACGGAATTTCCTAAGCAAGAATACTGAAATGAGTTGCCATTTCCTACTCCAGGGGATCTTCCGGATACAGGAATCGAACCTGTGTCTCTTGCGTCTCGTGCACTGGCAGGTGGATTCTTTACTAATGTGCCACCTGGGAAGCCGAAGTTATTAGTGTTCAAATACATATCTAACAAGGGCTGCAGGCAGTGAGATAGACCTACAGCAACCCTGGTCTTCTTTCTACTGAAACCAAATACTATCATCAGTGATTCCAAACCTGCAAGTGAAAAAGACTGGCTACCCTAAACATAAACATCACCCGTAAATCACATATTTTCCCTCTCTAATCATTCACAAACGTTGAAAGTACCAGAAAACCACCACTCAGACTAAAGAAAAAGGCACTAAGAAATATTACAAATTCCATATAATGTTGGCACTTATAAATAGTAGTCGCAAAATAATATCTTCCTGAATGAAAACATTCAAGTAAGGGAAAGAAATATGATAATTAGATGTATAATTATTTAATTCAATAAGAGTCTCAAGTCAAAAATACTTAACACTTATAACAGTGATTATCAGAATATATGGTTTAACTCAGAAGACCTCAGACTACAAAAGCTCCAAAAAACTAAAACCAGAACTTTTATATAAAGTTTATGAGCATTTTGCAAATCAAATAATCTTAAATAATATGAAGAGCTAAGAAATACTAACCTTGCATTTTAACAACACCCTTGAGAACTATCCTGGAAGAGACTATTTCTAAGTGTTTTCTAAAAAAAAAAAAAAAACCAGCAAAAATCAAAGTATTCTAAAGAGATGAAAGCCATGATTACTTATGCCCAATAATTAAATTTCTCATACACCAGATTTAAAAAAAAAAAAAACAGATCACTCTTTTTTGAAACTATATTCCTTTTAACCCTCAGTATATCAAGAAAAATAGTCATTGCATTTACTATCTGGATTTAATTGACCCTGATATTTTACTGTATTTCTAACTCATTTTATAAATTATTCACAGAATTAAGAATGAAACAAAAACAAGCTTTTTATAAATTTTAATAAAGCAATCTCAAATTGTATTCCATCTATTCCCAGTTTCAAATATATGTGCCTCAATTAGGCAATGTTTTTTGAATGTCCATCAGCTATTATGCACAAACCTAGAACACATTCACAGTGTAAATACTGATTCCAGATTTAAACACATGTCTAACAACTTCTAGTTTATGATTATTTCTGGTTTTTCTTGCACAGCCATGGTACAACATTTTGGAAAAACGTGATGGCTCAAAATTTTGCTGAAAACAAAAAGGTCATTTTATTTTGCTCCATCACTGCAAAGCATTTTCATTCTTTAGACTTCTAAACAGCAAATACAATGATTAAGTTAATGAATTTTCATTTCTACATCATCTGATTCCTCCCAATTACCTTCACACACATGCCTGACACTTACAAACTGTATCAAGTAAATTTACACAAACATCATAAAAGATGAAAGAATATGGTCACATGTCCTTTAACAAAATGGAATGGTCTAGGTCAGCATTTCAAAATATTATATGAAGTCCTAACTGTTAAATTAAGTCCTTCCTGTTAAATTGCGTGAAATACTATATTTTCTTTTTGTTTTTAGAAATACATTGCTCATTCATCAACTCTTGAGTTTGAAGACAACTGTCCTAGACACTGTCATTTGAAGACTCAAAAGACTAGGATTTCTATATATGATCAATTTCACCAGTGTCATCAGAGTCCAATAAGGTAAGTAACCACTAGCCATATGTGGCTCTTGGGCACTTGAAATGTGGCCTGTCTGAATTGAGGTGTGCTGTTAAGTATAAAATACACATAAAATTTTGAAGATAATACAAAAGAAATTTTCCACTGATTACATTTGAATATTTGGGTTAAAATTAAATATATTATTAAAATTAATTTCACTCATTTCTTTCTACATTCTTTTTTCCTCTCTCTCTTGGCAATATGACAAAGTTTGTGAGATCTACTTCCCTGACCAAGACTGAACTTGGGTCCCCTGACAGTGAAAGCACAGAGTCCTACCACTGGACCACCAGGGAATTTCCTATTCTTACATTCTTTATTGTAGTTACAGAACACAGAAAATAACGTAAGTGGCTCATTTATTTCTACTAGATAGCGTTAGTCTGAACTGCCATATGTCACTGCATTCATCTTCTAATTTGTCTAGTAACAGTGAAAAATTGTGTATTCTACTATCAATTTTCTTTTCTTTGTCAAAATGGACTAAAACTCCCCAAGTCTCAACTGTATTCGATGGAGGAAAAAAAAAGATAAAGATGACGACTATGAAGATGTTGTCTCCAAACTTCTTTCATAACTTCCTGAAAGAAGATTTAGAACTGTGGGCAATACAAAATTTCAAACTGAAGGATGATATAACAGTGATTTTGTTCACTATCGCATCATCCTAGAGAATTTCATTATTTCTGGACTTTCTCATAGTTCAAAGTAACTGGTATTGATAAAAACAATTCCCAGGACGAAAAACAGAAAAATACTTCAAGATACTAGAAAAATAAGAACAAAAATTTCTTATTTTGCATTACCCACATTTTAAATAATAACCACTTTTAAAAGGGTTCTTCATGCTTTTAAGCAAAAATCTTTGGAAAGACATTAAAGAATATTTAAATAGTCTCCTAAAACACTGTTTACACTTGACTATTCACTGAAGTCTCATGGTATCTTACAGAGTATTAGTAGTTAACATAAAGGCAATCAGAAAAAGTACACTACATACTGAAAAAGGGTGGAATATATATTCTTCCTTCTTACCAAAACAAGGTGCAGCCCAAATTATACTTTTCAAGGTCAATGCCTGAGTTTAGCAGTTAATAATGTAAATCAAGAGTAAATACAAAAGGTAATAGATAAGAGATTACAAAAGTTATCTCCGTTTTAGAAAAATTAAACAGACGTGTTAACTGAAACAAATACAAAAGAGTAGTAGTTGAGTGGAAAAAAAAGTAATAGACAAGGAGTAGACTGTGAACAATCGGGAAAACTGAGACCACCAGAGGAAATACCTGTATATAATGAGGATTCTTTCAATTCCATCATTATGTCTCTTCAATTACTGTACCAAGGAACACTAGCTTTAATTGACCAATCTGATGAAGAAATTGCACTGTGAAAGCTAGGCTTATGAGTGAAGTATCTAACATGTATTTCATAAACAGAATGGGTGAAAAGTATGATGACTCAAATTAATGATAAAACTAGAGTATTTCTAGACAAAGAATTAATCTTACTTAAAATGGATAAAACCACTAAAATCTCTGAAGAGTATTATTCTAACAGAATTTATTAAAATGAATTTAGTACTTCATCATCTCACATTCTCAAATCTCCTGAGTATTATTCTAACAAAATAAATTCAGTACTTCAGCATCTCACATTCTCAGTCTTCAAGACCAACATAACAATAGAGCTAAAGGGAAGTGCCTTAAGTAGCAGAGAAAGAAGCTAAAGAAACTGTTTTCTTTTGAAGCTTGTCCTAACCACTTGAGATTCTTTTTTAAAGTCTGCCTACTCAGATGGTAAAGCGTCTGCCTGCAGTACAGGAGACCAGGGTTCGATCCCTAGGTCGGGAAGATCCCCTGGAGAAGAAAATGGCAACCCCCTCCAGTACTCTTGCCTGGAGAATCCTATGGATGCAGGAATCTGGTAGCTTAACAGTCCATGGAGTCACAAAGAGTCGGACACAACTGAGCGATTTCACTTCACTAAGGGGTTTCAGACATTCATTCCTCAAAAATTTTACCTTCCAAAACATAAATCTTTTTTTAGGAAAATACTGGAGATGTCCTTTACCAAATCAACGAAATATATCTAAAGATATGAATGAGAGGCTACAGAGAAGGGGAGGAAATCTCCAGGATGGCAGCTGTGGAGCAGTTCTTGGAGTGCAGACCAACCATGACAGAGTAGAACAGTTTGAAACTTCCATCTCATTATATTCCCTCTCCCCTCCAACCCCTCAACCCACCTGGTGAACTTTTTAAAATATCCTTCTAACTGTTCCTTCTCCCCACAGAATGCTGCTGTTGCCACTAAGTCACTTCAGTCGTGTCTGACTCTGTGCGAGCCCAGAGATGGCAGCCCACCAGGCTCCCCCATCCCTGGGATTCTCCAGGCAAGAACACTGGAGTGGATGTATCCATTAATGTACTGTGGTCCTTTGGAGAGCCACAAATCATTGTAGTATATATTTTTTGTCCCCCAACTACCAAGTTTTCACCCCCTTGAGGGATAGTTATCATTCCCTGTTGAGAATGTGTGGAGTAGAAAGAGAGAAGACATTAGGAAGGAGATCGTAATAAATGGATAATCTCAAATTAATCAAGGGGAAAAATCTTACTTAGAGGCTATTGGAAGTTTGAGAAACTAGCAAAAAATATGAAGAACTCTGGGCAAGTTGTTTCTTAAACGGTGATTAACTAAATCCTGAAAAAAAACAAAATGCTGCATAAAAACAAACTGAAAGCCCAATATTTGGCTCAGCAGTGAAGAAGTGAATACTTAGTATTGCCAACAGTGAGTATTAACCAAAAATTATAAAAAACCACATTAGGGAGATGGAAGAAGGGGCATACTTAAGCTAAATCATCATCAATTATAATGAGAAATCAATAAATAATTTTAATTAAGCCATGCTGCTNTTCGCTTCCCGGGAAAAACACACCACCCAGGTCCACTTCCCATGTGAGCTTTCCTGGGAACCAGACACGCATTTCTGAATGAGCTTTATCCATCCCTTGGCCATAAATTTCCTTTCCATCATCCACCTGAAACACAACCAAGTTGAAAAACAACAGAAACGCTGTTGGAGAAAAATGGCCACATGGGGCGTCAGTGACCCCTTTCTAAACCTCCTCCTGCTCCCCTTAAAGGCAATACTCCCAGCCCTGGTCACTGCTGACCAGATTCTTACGTTCTGCATGCTGGACAGATTATGACTGTTATTTCCTGCTCTTTTGGTAGAAAACAGTGGGACTGAAAAGAAAGGAGAAGTGAGAGAGGATCCACTGTAGTTATGTTTTCTGCTTCCTGGTGAAGGAAGAGTGGAGGGCAGGAGCTGGCATTAGTGGCTGGGGAAAATGACAAGATAAATAAACAAAACACCTTTCCTCACTTTTGTGCTGTTGAAGAGATCAGAGGTTGGTTCTCTGGAGAAGATGATACAGAGGAAGCTGGGATCAAGTAGGCAGAGAGATCAGGGATTAAAAGGAGGTCTACACCCCAGTGGAGGTCACTCCCTTCCCCAAATGCTAAAGTGGGAGCTGACATCCCAGGAGCTAAGTAAGGCAATGAAGAGTCATGAGAAAAGACCCCAAGTGCTGATACTTGGGGTTCCTGTTGAAAGAATGAGCTTGCCACGGGACACATACACAGGGGACCATTTCCACCTGGGCCCTGGGAGCTTTTGGGTGTCTCACTCTTAGTTATGGACGGAAAGCCTCTTACATAAAAGGCAGAGTGCATGCTCACTCTGTCACTTCAGTCACGTCTGACTCTACAGTCTCATGGACTGTAGCCTGCCAGCCTCCTCTGTCCATGTGATTCTCCAGGCAAGAATACTGGACTGGGTTGTCATGCCCTCCTCCAGGGGATTTTCCTGACCCAGGGATCGAACCGGTGTCTCTTATGTCTTCTGCACTGGCAGGCAGGTTCTTTACCACTAGCGCCTCCTGGGAAGCCCACATAAAAGACAGAGACCAAAACAAATCAACAGGAAACAAAAAGAACTGAGAAGACACAGAACATGCATGATAATTAATATTACTGGAGAGATAAGAGGATATTTAGTTCAAAGACAATAATAGGATTATACGTATCTAAAGAAAAATCAGTTAATATGCAGGAAGTCTGAGAAATTCAAAGCATGATAGCAAAGGTTAAAAAGTCAACAGAGGAGATTAAAGATAACATTGAGGGAAATCTTCCAGAAAGTAGAACAAAATGACAAAGAAGGAAAATAGGAGAAATGAGATGTCAAAGCAGGAGGTCGTGCCCAGCCTCTGATTAACGGGGGCTCCAGAAGGAGGGGAAACAGAGAGACATCATACAAGAAATAATACAAAAAACCTGCCAGAAATGAAGAGGAATACGAACCTCAGACTAAAAGTGTCTGTCTACACAACACAGCGGGTTTACCAAGACCTACTTCAAGGCACACCATCCTGCAATTTCAGATANTAGGATTTGAAATAGCTCAACTGGAATTCCATCACCTCCACTAGCTTTGCTCGTAGTGATACTTTCTAAGACCCGCTTGACTTCACATTCCAGGATGTCTGGCTCTAGGTGAGTGATCACACCATCATGATTATCTGGGTTGTGAAGATATTTTTTGTACAGTTCTTCTGTGTATTCTTGCCACCCCTTCTTAATATCTTCTGCTTCTGTTAGGTTCATACCATTTCTGTCCTTTATTGAGCCCATCTTTGCATGAAATGTTCCCTTGGTATCTCTAATTTTCTTGAAGACATATCTAGTCTTTCCCATTCTGTTGTTTTCCTCTATTTTTTTGCATTGATCACTGAGGAAGGCTTTCTTATCTCTTCTTGCTATTCTTTGGAACTCTGCATTCAGATGCTTATATCTTTCCTTTTCTCCTTTGCTTTTCACTTCTCTTCCATCATCAGAAATGCTGGGCTGGAGGAAGCACAAGCTGGAATCAAGATTTCTGGGAGAAATATCAATAATCTGATATGCAGATGACACCTCCCTTATGGCAGAAAGTGAAGAGGAACTAAAAAGCCTCTTGATGAAAGTGGAGAGTGAAACAGTTGGCTTAAAGCTCAACATTCAGAAAACGAAGATCACTTCATGGGAAACAGATAGGGAAACAGTGCCAGATTTTATTTTGGGGGGCTCAAAAATCACTGCAGATGGTGACTGCAGCCATGAAATTAAAAGACGCTTACTCCTTGGAAGAAAAGTTACGACCAACCTAGATAGCATATTGAAAAGCAGAGACATTACTTTGTCAACAAAGGTCTGTCTAGTCAAGGCTACGGTTTCTCCATTGGTCATGTATGGATGTGAGAGATGGACTGTGAAGAAGGCTGAGTGCTGAAGAATTCGTGCTTTTGAACTGTGGTGTTGGAGAAGACTCTTGGGAGTCCCTTGGACTGCAAGGAGATCCAACCAGTCCATTCTGAAGGAGATCAGTCCTGGGTGTTCTTTGGAAGGAATGATATTAGAGCTGAAACTCCTGTACTTTGGCCACCTCATGCGAAGAGTTGACTCATTGGAAAAGACTCTGATGCTGGGAGGGATTGGGGGCAGGAGGAGAAGGAGACAACAGAGGATGAGATGGCTGGATGGCATCACTGACTCGATGGACGTGAGTCTGAGTGAACTCTGGAAGTTGGTGATGGACAGGGAGACCTGGTGTGCTGCGATTCATGGGGCCGCAAAGAGTTGGACACGACTGAGAGACTGAATTGAACTTAATTGAATTGAACCAGGTACTTGGATAATATTCACATAAACAAGCAGCTATCTAACCCAGTTGACTCTACACATCAGTTTCTTCCATAAGTTATGAACCTGTTGTCCATAAATGGCAGGAGCAAACTATGATTCAGTGATAGCTTTGCACCACTTTCCAGACCTTCCAACCTACATACACTTTTCAAATTCTGACAGGGACTATGATGAAGTCTTTTGGCCTATCAATAAATGCACTATGAAACCATTGGTCTGGTTAACTTTGGTTAGGTGTATGGATTAGGCAATTCTTTCTAACATGGCTGACTTTGAGTAGAGCTAATTATAAGGCTTCTCTAAGGAAGGTAATCTTATGGTAAGATCATAAGATTTTGGCATTTCAAGAACATATCCTCTTGTGAAAGAATTCAGAAACATATACAATTCACATGCATATAAGCCAGGATAAAAGAAAATATTCTACTGAAAGTGTATGGTACTTACAACTGAGGATTGTCAAATACTCAGAGAAGTAACTAGAAAAAGACTCCATAGTGTAGCAAACTGCTCTTAAAAGCTCTGGTTCATACCCATATTTCCTTTAATTTTTTCATGGTCACACCATAACTGAGTAGCAGATCCAAAATTCAAACTCAGGTCCATAGACTTTTATTATACCCAGTGTCAACTGAAAGAAAAAAAAAAAAAAAAGCACAGCCTATAAGCTGAGAATTATGTTTTATTTGGTAAATTTGCTGAGGACTTAGGCCAGGGAGGCAGCTTCTCAGATGGCTCTGAGGGACTGATCCAAAGAAGTAAGCAATGAGTGACAGTGTATAGGAGCTTTTGAAACGAACAAACAACAGCAAAAATAGACCATCAAGAGATTGTATCAATTAAGGAAAACCAGACATCTCAAATTAATGAATTTAGTGCTTTTCTGTGAATGAGTAGATGCAAAAGTCTGGGCTCACTGAAATCATTCCTTTGATTAGTACCTTTACAATATAGGGCTAGTATCCTATCTTTCCTCCATATGAATCCTCTCAGGTTACACAGTGGGGGGTGGCTGCTGATGGCTAGATGGTGGCATCGTCCTTTGTTTACTAATACGGCAGGCAGCATTTTTTGTCCACATTTTATTTTTGTCCACAGCTTTATTAATACTGAGACCTGCTTAAACAGTAGAGCAGACAATGAACTACACCACAAACCAAGAAGTTTTCTCAATATATCTACCATATGAATTACAGTATAAACTAATTCTCCAATTTCAGACACAAGAATGTATCCTAAAAATTCGTGAAGTTCTATGTAAATTACTCACTCAGCAGAGAGTGTCTCAAGACAGGATGGGGCACCAACAACCCACCAGGGCTCTTTGTTTTTTGTGGACCGACTACTTCACTCTTAAATTAACACCTTCTCACAGTTTCTCCATTTCTATGGATGACATCATCCTCCATCTCTCTAAAGACACAATAAACTGAGTAACCTGGCTATATGGCCTTGCAGTAGTGATGGGTCCACCTGAAGCCCTCCCCTTCACATGCCTTGTCCAAATCTGTGGTACCATGCAAATGAAACACCTCATTTGGTTTCACTGTCTTTGTTCTGGCTGCTTCATTTCTAGGGTACCCTACCCAGTTTACTAAATTAATCTTTATAGAATTACCTCCAAACTTGTCAACTACCTACTCAAAAGCCCTGGTATTCTCCATTACCTATAAAATAATCATTTCCTTGTCATCTAAAGAACTCTACAATAATAAGTCTCATTTCTACCTTTCCAGTTTCATTTCACATTACACTGAATTGATATCATACATTCCAGCCAAAGTGTTCTATTTAATTTTCTGAACATGCATCACAGTTTCTCATTTTGAGGCCATTACTTTAGGCTAAAATGACTTTCTTAACTTGGGGTCAATCTATTTAACTTCAGCTGATCATGCAAGACCCACCTCAAATGAATCTGCTGTCTTGATGATTTTTGTATTTTAACCACCACCACACCCAGATCTTAACCTCCTTTAAATTCCTCACAGGAAATTACTTCAAACATGGTCATTATTTTATGTGATACACAGACATACATGTGCATGCACAGACACCCCTGAATCTTTCCTCTAGATTCAATTACTCATCTCTACATCCATCATAGTGTGGGGTCTTAAAAATAAGTACCAGTAAGTGCTGCCTGAAATAAATTAAAGTAAACTAAAGCACCTTCTGTAAAATGCTGAAAAGATGCCCCAGTGTATTCATACCAAAATGCATAGGAGTGAACACTACAGAGCTTTTCTACAGTAATAAAACTGCCTGACTTCATTAATGCAAGGTCAGAAATACAAGACAGCTTGGTACAATAAGTACTTTCACATCACCCTCACTCCTACCCCACCATACACCTAGGGACACTTTTTTTTTTACCAAGTCACAGATGGCATAAGAGAGAAAATGGAAGAACAGCTGGTAGTTCCACAAAGGTACCTTGGGCTTTCTCAGAAGCTCAGTTCAAACTGTCCCCATAGTCAGAACAAAGCAGTGAAAGAAGCAAAACTGACTGGCAATAAAGTACTTTATTTCACTTGAATTGCCTGAATAATAGCTTCTACCCTCTGTTTAGCTTTAACGTAGGTGACCTGGCATGTACAATTGCAGTGTGTAGGCTTCATCAATAACGGCAACAAAGGCATCCTCTGAGAAAGCTGCCAGCAGTATATGCCTTTAGGTGTCGCTGGTCAGTCTGAGCATCGGTAGGCAGGAGAAAAATAGAGAAATAAAAGGAAGAAGAAGGAGTCAGGATGATGAGAGAAGGCAAGCCAGTGGTAGAACAGAGCATCCAGTCCCACTCTTCTGCCGAACAGTCTTAATTGTAAAATGACTGACAAACTACTTCAAAGATTTAGCTGATATTCTATTTGAATACACTGTTTAGTTTATATCTCAAGCAGAAGGAAGACTATGAGAAACCCAAATGGAAAATGCTTTTCATATTTATGTAGCATATTTACCAGAAAAAGAGATTTTTGTTCCAGGTTTGGAGATTGGATGAATAATTCCCTAAGTATATATAATTCTAGATTCAATATACAAACTGAGTTTTCTCTTCTTGGAAGCCTCTCTGGGCTGGAGCTTCATTCTTCAAAATGTCACCTCCTAATTGAAACTTTCACCCAACCCTCCCAGGAAAATGTATGTATTTATAGAATAACCATCAAGTGCTTACTATGTGCCAGGCAATACTTTAAACCCTGAGGATACCATTGTCACATAAGATGCATTGTCTTCAGATCTCATGGAGCTTATGTTTTAAGAAAGGGAGAAGGAACTAGTGGTATGGCGCAGAGAGGAGGGGGATGAATTAACATAAATAAACCAGATAACTTTAAGTACGTTAAGTGGTATGGCAAAGATAAGAGTGTAATAGAGGACTGTCAGGTTTGGGGAGTATTGAAATTGAGGTCACTGGGGAAGGGGAAGAGTTCTCTGAGAAGGGGATATTTGAGTTGTGACCTGAAAAAAAAAAAAAAAAATAGATGAGAGAGCAAGGGAGAGAGTGAATAAAACTAGGCAAAAAATATCAACCCAGAGCATTCCAAGGAAATGATCCAGAGCATTTCTGGCAGAGAGGCCCTAAGATGGAAATTAGAATAAGTTTGTTATATTTGGCATGTGCAAATAAAACCAATGCCAATGTGGCTGGAACACAGTGAATAGAGTTGTTTGTTATTGTTTAGTCGTTAAGTTGTGTCCGACTCTTTTAAAACCCCATGGACTGGAGCCCACCAGGCTCCTCTGTCCATGGGATTTGCCAGGCAAGAATACTAGAGTGGGTAGCCATTTCCTTCTCCAGGGCATCTTCCCAACCCAGGGATAGAACCCACATCTCCTGCATCAGCAGGCTAATTCTTAACCACTGAATCACCTGGGAAGCCCAGTGAATAAAGCAGAAAATACTAATGCAGAAAATGTGACTAATAGGCAGAGGTCAGATATAACAGGCCCTAGAAAGGGAAGTGAATTTGATTCTAAGTTCAGTTATGGAAAGCCTCTTGAGGATTTTAAATAGAGGACTGACAGGATGTAATTTGCATTTTAAAGGATAAATCCAACATCTGTGGACAGTGAAGAGCCAGAGAAGAATGAAAGTCTGGATGCTGGCTCTCTCAGGTGAGAGCTGTCACGGGCCTGCATCAGAACAGAAGCAGTGTGGTGTCCACAATGTTCTTCAGTACCCTGAATGAACCTCCACCACAGAATTACCACACTGAATACTTCTGAAAGGGGGTTACCTACATTAGACAATAGCATCATATTTACCTTCCTAGCCCCATCATACAATGCATAGCTGACTCTCAGTAAATGTTTATGGCACGGATTACAATACTGTGGTCTCCTGTGTTGCTGAGAGCTAGCATTGATATAAAAGAAGCCAAAAGCCAAAGATTTCATTCTGGGTCCATGACTCATAGTTCTTCACCTTGCATAGATTATTTGATCACCAGACTCCCCAAGCCTCGGTTTCCTCATCTGTCAAAACGTTCATACGTTCATTTATTTAATTTAATGGTTTTGTTAACAGTAAAATAGATAATGGATGAATAGGGCATTGTATGAATAAAATTATATTTCAAAGTCCCATAAAAATTTAAGTCTTTATTATTAGTTTCTCTCTTTTTTTTTTTAAACACTTGCCATTTTTATGAGAGAAAAATCTTGCCTCCAAATCACAACTCACTAGAATTAGCTTTCCAAATGTTAGCAGATCTACTGAAAATTTGGAAATTCAGAATAACCATTTGATCCTCTCAGCTTTCCGGTTGTGGTAGATAGTGTAAGAATGTCCAGGTAATTCCTACTTCCTTCTAAGTTCCCCAATTATTTCCTTACCCCGTGCATAATAGTGGGCTCTACTAGTAAAGATCAAAAGCAAATACAAGGAAAGTGGAGTGTAGAGAAAATAGCACTGCACTTACAGGCAGGAGGCCTGGAGTCTCCCACTTGCTTTTGCTACCTTCCAGTGCAGTTTGCAGCATGATTTTAGATGTATCATTTAAGCTTTCCATCATTTTTGAGAAGACTACAAGAAAGGTGTTTAGTTTTCCAACAACAATTCTCTAATACCAACTGAATGCCCGACAATTCAGTTCAATGCAGATACTAAATATCTGAAGTTAGTGCTGACCCCAAGGATAAGCATTAACCCCACAGATTAAGGCAGTCCCACTAGATCACCTCCACTTCATTATCAGTCAGAAATGGGGTCCCCAAGTTACCTTCACTTTAGCTCAGTTCAGTTCAGTGGCTTAGTCATGTCTGACTCTTTGCAATTCCATGGCTGGCAGCACGCCAGACTTCCTTCTCCACCACCAACTCCCGGAGCTTACTCAAACTCNACACACACACTCCAGTTCGGGGGGGGGGGGTCACCGTTTCACCCGCCACTGCTTCCCTTTGCTGCACAGAAGCTTTCAAGCCCCACATGGCCCCAGTTTGCTATTTCTGCTTTCCTTGCCTGTGCTGAGTTGAGTTCTGACCCTGTAACTGCTGACTCTCCTAGCAGCTCTGAAACCTACTTGGGGCCTAGGAGAGATTAGACGAGAAGCGGAAGCAGGAAGGGACTCAGACGTGTTTCCAGTAAGAGAGAAACTGCCTGACAAGGAGAAGGGAAGATACCTGGGGGCCGAGGGGTGACCCTGGGAGCAAGCCCCGGGAGCCTCGGGGGCGAGAGGACAGACTCTCGGGAGGGTTCGGCTGACGTCTTTCCATTACAGTGCTCCTAGCTTCCACGTGGGACCGAGGGGACTCTAGAGCTTCCGGGACAGGACTTGAGAGCGCTCTGATGCATAGACTGCAGTGTTGCAAAACGCATGCACAAGTTTGTAGAGACCCCCGAGGAAGTAAGCCCAGGGTTGCTTCCCATCAGCGTGCAGCGAGCGGCCACACCTGCCGTGCGCACGGACATGCTTCTTTACGCAGCTCTTTTCCTGCCGTGTGGGGATTGCTCCCCCCGCCTCACCCTCTGCAATCCCCTTGCATCCACTCAGCTAAGAGGGCCAGAGCATGGCCAGGCCAGAACACCAGCCGTCCCAGCGCGGACACACAGCCGCCAGGGACAGGCAGGCAGGCCGCCGGCCCACACTGGCCACCCACTGCACCTGGGAGCCCCCCGCTCCTCCTCGGGAGCCCCCGCTGAGCCCGGGAGCCACGGTCTGAGTGTCCGCACTGCAGTCCAGCAGAGGCCGGGCCGTGGCGCCATGTGGGCTGGGCTCCCTTCTCGGAGGTAACCACTCCTGGGCCCAGGGCTGCCGCCACACAAGCAGGAAGGCCACCTGAACCCCCGGGCCGAGGGGCTGGTTCTGAGGAAACCGGGTCCAGGAGGCTGGGAGGCTGCCAGCCTGGGGGCACCAGGCACGCCACCACCATTGCACAGGGTGGCTGAGGGCGCGACGCGCCAGGTGTTGGGGTCAGTGGCCATCCCCAGCCCCCTAAAGCCCACCCCAAGGGCCTGTGGGACGCAGCACCTGGGTCATCAACTCAGGTGAGCTGTCTNCTCCTGGCAATCTTGATTCCAGCTTGTGCTTCATCCAATCCAGTATTTCTCATGATGTACTCTGCATATAAGTTAAATAAGTAGGGTGCCAATAAATAGCCTTGATGTACTCCTTTCTCAGGGTTCCCAAAACGCACCCATCAGTTGCAAAAATTTGCTAGAATGATTCACAAAACTCGGGAAAGTACTATACTTGAAGTATTATTATAAAGGCTTCCCTGGTGGCTCAGCTGGTTAAAAATCCGCCTGCAATGCAGGAGACCTGGGTTCGATCTCTGGGTTGGGAAGATCCTCTGAAGGAGGGCATGGCAACCCACTATTCTGGCCTGAATAATTCCATGGACTGTATAGTCCATGGCATCAGAAAGAGTTGGATATGACTGAACGACTTTCACTGTAGCCACACTGCAACTTCAGGAACAGCCAAATGGAAGGAATGCACAGGACAAAGTATTGGAGGAGTGGGATTATGCAGAGTTTGCAAGCCCTCCCAGCACATCAGTGTGTTCTCCTAGAAGTCCACTTAGCCTTGTTTCCTAGTTTCTATCAAAGTTTCATTAAAAACACAGCAAGACATGACTGATTAAATCATTGACCACAGGTGATTCAACTCAATCTTCAGCTCCTCTCTCCTCCAGCAGGTTGATGGATGAGGCTAAAACTTCTAAGCCTCTAATCAGGTGGACTGGTTTCCTAATGGGGACAAGTCCCACTCTAAAGCTATCTAGGTTTCCCTCAAAGTGTCACCTCATTATCAGAAACTCAGGTGTGTGGCTCCTTATTAAAAAAAAGACAGTCTTATTACTCAGAATGTCTGGGGTTTAGGGCTCTGTGCCAGAACCAAGGTCCAAATATACACATTTTTATTACATCACAAAGCATACTTCACTAGATTATTTCTAAGTCCTTTTCTAGTTCTAAACTTTTTTTTTTACTGTTTTCTTTATACCAGTTTCTGAAGGCAAGTGCTGTGCTAATGGTCACAAAACCATGTGAATATAGATGTATGTGGACTATATGAATTTTAGCACAAAAGTAGAATGAAAATGGTTAATTCTGCATTACTTATAACAAAAAGAAAAGATTCTCAATACTGATGAAATTTCCCAAGACTAGGTAGAAAGAGAAATAGAACAAAAACAAAAATTTAGGGGGTGAAGGAAGAAAGCATGTTAATGGAATAAGTCCCATGAATTCTAACTTTTTTGTAGATTTAATTGTATTTTAAACTACAAATAATAGCAAATGTTTTTCCTACAGAAAATTCAAATAAAAATATACATTTTCTGGGAGGACTCCTTGAAATGTATTTAAGATAATCAAATTAAGCAATCAAATATATATACATTCAGGAACAAAAAACATTTACAAATATTGGTATACTATTCACAACAATTTAACTAATCATCAAAACATAAATTTCCAAAGCACCACATTAATCTAAGGTTTTTATAAATCTAACAGAACATTAGCCAAATTCCTAATTATAAAAAGGAAAACAAAAAAAGAAGAAGCTGGCTTTAGGCTTGATGAATCAGACAGAGTGGGAACTTTCCATTCTCAGGTTTTTGCCACACTACTGTGTTTGTGGGAATTTCAAGTAGAGATTTGTCACTGCAGGGATACAAAGGCAACTAAAGTAAGGATTTCACTCTCTGCACTGAGGGCAAAGTAGATGTTATATTTTCTCCAGATCATTTTCTGTACATTCTTCCATGGCCAATAACAAGCGATCATAAAGTCACTGACAAACACTGTTACTGGCAAGTAATCGTAAGACAGAGTTTGATAACTAAACATGAAATTATTCCGAACTGTACCAAAGGCATCTTAAATGTCAGTCAATAAAGGAAAGTCACATTTATAGCACCACCTTGTGAAAACGTAAAGAACTGACTTGCCAAAATAGTAAGCAAAAAGCAAGCTTTTCTATGTTCCTTAAAGGAAACTGCTTTATTTTTCATTGTCTTTTTGTTCTTTTGCAATATATATGTATGTTAATAGGCAACTCAATTTGGAAAGTTTTTTTACTCATTTTCAGTATTTTCCTGTAAGCATAATTAAATCATTTTGATATTAATTACTGGAAACACATGGACTAAAACTCTATGTGCCGTCCTTAAGCAAATATGAGTTTATATTTAGTGAAGCAAAACATTCGTCATCCTCCTTTTCTGTCTCTCAGTGTTCTCTTCTCTTTTTTCCCCCTCTTCCTCCCTTCCCTTCTCTTTTCCCTTCTTCTAACCTCATCTCTTGTCCCTCCATAGGTACAAGGACATTCAATTTAAAAATGAATGGAAAAAATAGAGGTCAGGGAATTCATTTATAATAGTTTTACATCATAGGGCATAAATCAGAGCAGCAGAAATTGTATGTCTATTATCTAGTATTCCAATCGATACTTGTTCTACAAATTAAAAGTATAAAATTTATGGATATTATTATGACATTGGTTTTCTGAATTTCAGGAAGAAGACTCATTAATGTTTTACTCATTAAATTTTGTAAAATGTCATTTATTTTTCTAATTATTTGCAAAGTGTACAATTACCTAGTCCAGTGGTTTTCAGATACTAGCATGGATAAGAAACATTTAGAGTATTTGGTATTTTTTACCAACCAGATATCTAACCTTATTCCCAGGCATTGATTCCAGGGAACTGAAGTTGGGATCCTATGCCTTGCTTTTTTACTAGCACACAGTAATTCTCAGGTGACTGATCTATGGGCCACTCTTTGAGGAACACTTCAATGACTATTTATTTTACCACTTGAATCTGTTGATTCTCTTTATTCCCATTTAATCAATTTATTTGCCTCTTCTATCATATTTTTCCATGGACTATCTTGGCCCTAGATTTGCTGTTCTATTCTTGTATTTCTCAGTCTTTTGAATTCCTCAGTATAAAATGGATTTATTATCAAGTGTTTGATTTGGGGTAAGAGGACACTCTGTTAATTTCCAGAACAAAGGGAACACTTAAAGTTCCAACAATTAACAATATCCAGACAAGATTTTGAGTTCTTGAGGAACTGTTTGTCCTTTTCAATGCAGTGTTCCCTTGACCTAGCACAACACTTATCACTAACAGACAGTCAATAAATAGTTACTAAATAATGACCAAATGAATAAATACACACTGAAAAAAAATTTAGCTTGAAATAACTACTACAAATGTACTCAGTTACTGACACTGATCCTTAAAATGATCTACACTAACTTCCTCATTTTACAGATACACAGAGGTACACAGAGTCCTTCCTGGGGCATTTGCCTTGAGCAAGCCACTTACAGAAACACAAGCGAGATCTTCTGACTCCTAGTACATGCCCCCGACCCCTCAGTACTATAGCAGATTATCCAGTTGCTTTCTTACTAAATAACCTTATGGCAATTTAGTCACTGTTTTTAAATAATGTTCAAATTCTTTTTTTTCCCTTTATTTCTTTATTATCCTTTATTGTTCAGTTTTAACCTGACTGCTTAGAATTTCTGAGGACTGCTATCTCTCCACTCCTGTTCTCTGCCCTTCAACCTCCAAAAGTCTATTATCTTCAACTTCAAAATTTGCCTGAAAAAAATCCTTAACCAGAAAAGAGGTACAGCTGTACTCTAAGCACAGCTCTACTCACTACAATCATTTTAACTTTTCTAACTGAAATTCCTATAGTCAGGCATTTATAGAGTAT
The DNA here is from genome assembly GCA_006410875.1 of Neotragus pygmaeus. NCBI lineage: Eukaryota > Metazoa > Chordata > Mammalia > Artiodactyla > Bovidae > Neotragus > Neotragus pygmaeus. The sequence goes on along the minus strand of SJYV01004245.1, from coordinate 15,813 downwards.
GCTCAGTAACTGTGTTTTCATCACATTCAAGGTGGATCATTAGTCTCCTTAGTTTGTGGAATAATTGGGCAGAGGGAAACAAATGTGTGGACGTACACACGTGATGAATGTACACACTGTTTATACATTATAAATGTGTGCAAATACACATATAAATAATGAAAAGGAAGCCATTTGGGATGCTAGAGAGAGCTTTATAGAAGCTATTATGTAACATGATTCTGAGCTTTGGTTCTACCACTAGCTTTTGCAACATTTCCTTCCTTCGCTCAACCCTGTCCCCACTTTCCAAATCAGAGATTTGAATTTAGTGGTATAGGGAGGCCTAAGATTCCTTCCAGAAGCAATGTCTTAGGAATCTTAAGGTTACAGAGTGGGCAAATCGCTCACAGTCTAAGTGGTCTAACTTGCATAGTCTTAAAGTTAGAACATGAGTTGTACATAAGAAAAGAGTAGACCATAATTCTACTGTCAGCCCATTTCTAGTCCACACTGACAGCTCTCAGCCTAGTGAAGGAAAGTTGGAATTTAAGCAGTTGTTTCTGTCATTAGCCCATCGTGCTGTGCTGTGCTTAGTTGCTCAGTCGTGTCCAACTCTTTGCAACCCTATGGACTGTAGCTCACCAGGCTCCTCTGTCCATGGGGATTCTCCAGGCAAGAATACTGGAGTGGGTTGTCATGCCCTTCTCCATGGGATCTTCCCAACTCAGGGATTGAACCCAGGTCTCCCACATTATAGATGGATTCTTTACCGGCTGAGCTACCAGGGAAGCCCCATTAACCCATTAAGTGAGTGAGTGAGTGAGCGAGTGAGTGAAGTCACTCAATCGTTTCTGACTCTTTGTGACCCTGTGGACTGTAGCCCGCCAGGCTCCATCGTCCATGGGATTCTCCAGGCAAGAATACTGGAGTGGATTGTCATTCCCTTCTCCAGAGGATCTTCCTGACCCAGGGATCGAACCTGAGTCTCCTGCATTGCAGGTAGATGATTTATCCTCTGACCCACCAGGGAAGCCCCATTAGCTATTAGTAAATAATAGCCCATTAGCTATTAGTAAATCTATCCCACCCACTCCCCACACTCGTCACTCTCAGACTGAATTAAGACATCACTGAGGGTTGTTCGTATGTCTCCAAAGTGCATCAAGTTCACAGACATTAGTCTCCTCTCTTGGCTTCATCATAGGCACCACTCTCACTCTATTTTTTACAGAAAGATCCATTCTTTCACTTTCAAGAACCCAAATAGGAACCTTTTACAAAAGTTTATTCTTTAACCTGAGAACTGAACTTCACAAGGTTCATGAAATGGTTAAAAAAAAAAAAAAAACAGAAGCAGCTGGATGAAGAATTCTCTCTCTGCTACTTACAATTTCTAAGACCTTGAACAAGCTCCATAATTGTCTCGCCCCTCTATAAGTGAGGATTATAACAGCCACCTCACAAAATCAGTGTTGTCATCAAAGATGATGTTGTTCAAAGAATCAATCTCAGAGCATAGCCCATCACAAGTGATGAAAAACAGTTACAATACCCGAAAGGCCCTTCCCATGCCTCACATTTCAGAGAGACATGTGAGAGAAAAATCCCATTTTACATGATTTGAAGTCTGTAAAAATATAATGTTATTGTCATTCTCTGAGAAAGTTCCGTGCTGTGTAAAGAACACAGAAAGCTGCTCACATACATCCTGCCACTGTCATTTAGGAAAAAGTTTTAATTTCACAAAATTAAATGCAGCTGTGCCTGTTTTCTACCTGATTTCTGACTTGATATGTGGCTAAATCACTTGACCTCCCTGGGTGTTCAGGACCCCATCCGCGCAGGACGAGGATGGAACTAGACGACCTCTACTCGTCCTTCCTGTTCAGGCACTGCAGCGGTGCAGCCAGCTGGAGGCTCTGCCACTTAAGCCCTGCGCCCCGCTGGCCGAGTGCCAGAAAGGCTCCCTGGCTTCCTCCTCCCGAGGGAAGGGCTTCCCTGGGCGACCCAGGAGGCTGCCGGCTGGAGCGGGGGCGGCTCTCCCGCGCAGCTCCGGAGAGAGGCGAGAGGCAGCGAGGCGAGAGCTGTCTACCCACCATCAATAATGCGGTCTTTTGTCAGCAATAAATTCCCTCCAAAATTAATGAAACAGCCCTTTTAAATTCTCATGTCACTGCCTCATCTAGCAGGAGCTGGGCTAGGCCTCCTGCTCTCTAAATAAATATAAAAGCCGTATAAATTGTCTGGAGGCGATGTCTAGCTTGCTGGGCACAATCTAATCTTCTCAACCGCCTACACAAACAAGGAGAAGGATGGAAACCCAGGATCGATGCTTGCTGCCCATTGCAGAAGGCACAGCACTCCATCACCCGCCCGGAGCAGGGCAGGGCTCTGCTGGCATCCGTCTCCTTGGTCACTCACTCTGCTGTAGTCTGCATGTGACCTGGTCCTAGAGGATACCATTAAGGAATATTAAGGAAGGATAACCCCTTCCTTTTACAGGAGAAGATGCCAAAGCCCAGAGGAAAAAACAAAGGACCACAATCTACCCTCTAGTACCTTAGTGTTCTAAACCCCAGCTTCTCAGATTTTAATGTGCATGCAGTAGTTGGGCGTGGGTGGAGGTTGGGTTGTGCATTTCTGTAAAGTCCCCAAGTGCTGCTTCTGCTGCTACTGGTGGTACTGCATGCTTCTGCAGGAGCACAGGTGGGGCAAACCACAAGCTCTAGTGGGGCCGAGCCAGACTTGTTTGTTTTTACTGTTTCCAGCAACTGACACAACGTCAATTAATTGGTGCATTAAAAAGGCAGCATTTTATGGTTAGAAATTTGTACTCTGGAGCTATCCTACCTAGGCTCACATCCCAGCAGCACCACTAACAAGTTGTGTGCCTTGGGCAAGTTATTTAACTCCTCTATACCCCAGTTTTATCAACTGTAAAATTGTATTACTAAAAATATGTGTCTTATAGAATGGTTTAGATGGGAGGGAAATGAGTATATATATACACACACATAAAGTTAGTAGAACAGTATCTGGAGAGTGGTATAACACAAAATGTGACTTGATTCAAATTACATTTGGAAGATCTTAGATCTTCTAAGGGCTATCACTCATATCTCGGACATTATAGTTCAGTGTTAGCAAGCAGTATCTGGCAGAAGAACATTCTATTTATTTAGTTACAAAACATGACATATCCATCTAACAAACCTGTAGAATTATGAAATGTGAATGTAAATCACATGAAAAGATATTCTCTGGTCAAAGGTGGCAAATAATTGAACACAAACATTTAAGCCAACCAGCAACTCAAACACATATGACTTAGTAATATGAAGGAGTCCAAGGCTTTTGGTGACACATATTAGAGTTCAAAACCTGATCATCCACATTAAAACAGTGGAAAGGTAAGCCAGCCATTTGCTCAAAATGACAATTGAGACAGAGATAAAATGGAGAAATATTTATCTAGCTTAGAGGGTTGACATGCAGAATAAATGAGATAATGTTCCTATGGCATGTAATGCTGCCATGTACATAACAAAAGCTCAAAAAATAATAGCTTGTAATGGTAATAGTAGTAAAGCCATAAAACATTTACAACAGGTGCAGACTGAAAAAAAGCAACTAATTGTTTTCCAACTGGTGTCCCTAAAGGCAAGGCCCCTTAAGTCTCACAAAGGAAATGTGGACTGAAAGAATGTTCAGGCTTTCTTGATAGATAACGATGCAGTTTGACTCTAACATACTAGAAACTTGTAACTTGGAGCCTGGACTGGAGGTTGTGTCAGGCTCTCTAGTGAGGGACCAGAATAGGGCCTGTGTAGATCTGAAAAGTCTGCATGCAATCAGACACTAGAGAGAAATGGTGGATTGTCATATAACCTTGAGTTCTAAAAGGAGAATGATGAATCTTAGGATTTAATATTTAAGCCACAGTGTCCTGAATGATAGTATACTCCAACTGATTTCATGTGGGCAAACTGAGACATGGTTTTTCTCTCTGAGAAAAAATTAGGTATGTATGGATCAGTAACTTGAGTCATCAATATAATCAAAAGCCTATATGTCCACTGTCAAACGGTAACTCCATTAGTACATGCTTGAAAGTTCAAAAGAACATATGTTAGGGAGAATTTCTGGAATCAATAAACTCTCATATATACATATAAAGTGTTTAGACGTTGTCAACAACAGCAAAAACTGGACAAACTAAAACCCATAACTTTTCTTGAATTTACCAGATAACAGAGATTACAGGGAAACCTGGAGAAACAAGCTAATCCAGAGAATTACAGCAACCAAAATCTACTTAATTGAAGCCAAAATCATCAGACCCTAAGCTGGTAGGAACATTTAAAGGATTTTCTTGATGAATTACTGGCAGCTGACTGTGGTCTAACGTAAGAGTGAGAAAATTGTAGGGACTAAAGTCTTAGAGGGGCTCCACATTTTTATGGGCTTTCCCTCCAGAAACCCCAACTGTGAGAATCCCAGAAAAATCTCATCATGGGTTCTGGCAGGGGGATGTGAGGAAGCACCATAATGCACTACATCCAGAGTTTTCTCCATAGCAAAGGCCTATGCTCCAGGAAAAAAATATATTGCCTGAACACAATTTTGATACCATCTCCTAGCTAGGGAAATGGAATCCCTCTTTACTCTAGTCCCCTCCACAAATCTTGTCTAACCTAAGGGAAAAAGAAATCAGTCAGTTGGGACAGTGCTTCAAGGAAATAATTGGAAACTGTAACAAGGAAAGGAAATGGAGTCGGGGAAGAAAAAAATATGACTGAAAAAATTACTTTAGGTCCCAGTCAGGTACATGGCTTTACTGAAAAACAGTCTAAATTGGACTTTTATTGAATACTTCCCCTCCCCATTCCCATACCTTACCACTGCACCAACATGGCTCTAGTATAACAACCACGGATTAGAGCAGAAAGGCCTATGAATGGACTCCCTTTGAGAAGTACATGGGGAAGCCACAAAGTGAGGAGAGGAGGGAGACAAATACAAGGATATGACAGACTGATACAAAGTTTATGTGAAGAGCTAAAGACCCAGAATACTCAGCACAATATTGAAGGACAAAGTTGTAGAACTGGCACTAACCAACTTTAACACTTACTATAAAGCTGCAGTAGTAAAAACAGTACTGGTAAGAGAATAGAAAAACAGATCAGTAGAATAGAAGAAAGAGCCCAGAAAAAGACCTATATTAATATAGTCAACTGATCTTTGACAAAGGAACAAAGGCAATGCAAGGAGCATAGACAGTCTCTTCAACAGTGATGAAACAATTGGACATCCACAAGCAAAAGTAAATCTAGACACAGACCTTACATCCTTCACAAAGTGGGTCGCAGACATAAATGTAAAACAAAAACTAAAATTCCTAGAAAATAACATAGGAGAAAACAGATATTTTGGTAATGACAATGACTTTTTTANGGACATCCACAAGCAAAAGTAAATCTAGACACAGACCTTACATCCTTCACAAAGTGGGTCGCAGACATAAATGTAAAACAAAAACTAAAATTCCTAGAAAATAACATAGGAGAAAACAGATATTTTGGTAATGACAATGACTTTTTTAAAGATTTTTTATAATGTCCTAGCACTGTTAAGATTTAAATGGTGTGCTTTGTCTTTATTTATTTATTTAAGTTTTGACCATGCCACAGAACGTGCAGGATCTTAGTTTCCCAACCAGGGATCAAACCTATACCCCGTGCAGTGGAAGTACAGAGTCCTAACCACTAGACCACCAGGGAAGCCCTGACAATGACTTCTGACATACAACACCAAAGGCACAATCCAAGGGAAAAAAAGAAAAAAAACACGATAAGCTGGACCTCATTAAAATTAAAACTTCTGCTCTGTGAAAGACAGTGCCAAGTAAATGAGAGACAAACCAGAGACTGAGGAAAATATTTGCAAAAGAGAATTCTGATAAAGGACTAAAATCAAAAATATACAGAAAACTCTCAAAACTCAACAACACAACAAAAAATTTTGATGGGCAAAATTTTGATCAGATCCCTCACCAAAGAAGATATACACGTGGCAAACAAGCATATGAAGACCTACACAGATAACTGTNATATACAGAAAACTCTCAAAACTCAACAACACAACAAAAAATTTTGATGGGCAAAATTTTGATCAGATCCCTCACCAAAGAAGATATACACGTGGCAAACAAGCGTATGAAGACCTACACAGATAACTGTCCTCAGGGAAATGCAAATTAAAACAACAAAGAGAAATCACTGTAATCTTATTAAAATAAGTAATATCTTTAAAAAATGACAATTCCAGTTGCTGGTACAGATGCAACCGTACAGAAACTCTTATTTATTCCTCATAGGAATGGAAAATGGTACAGCCATTTTGCAAAATAATTTAGCAGTTTCTTACGAAGCTAAATATAATCTTAACATATTATTCAGCAGCTTCACATTTAAGCCTTAACCCAACTGATTTATAAACCTATGCCAACACAAAGATCTGTATGCAATTATTTATAATAACTTTATTTATAATCATCAAGATAGATTTTAAAAGGTAAACTTGTAACCAAACTGTGGTACATTCATACAGAGGAATACTATTTAGTGATAAGAAGAAATAAACATAAGATGAATTTTAAACCCATGTTTCTAAGTGTGAGAAGCCAGTCTGAAAAACTTACATCCTGCATGATTCTAATTATATGACAGTGAAAAAAGCAAAATTATGGAGATGGTACAAAGATTAGTGGTTGACAGGTGTTTGGAGAGTTGGGAGGTGAAGAAGAGTGAATAAGTGAAGTAGAAGGAATTTTTTAAGGTGGTAAGGAAAATATTCTGTATTATACTGTAATGGTGTTTACATGGCATTGTACATTTGTCAAAATTCATAGAAATTTATAATACAAAGAGTGGGCCTTCATGTATGAAACTTAAGAGAAATCGTTTATGAGGCTGGGAAATCCCAGGACAGAGTGCAGACTGTGACTAAAATCCAACTGTACCACAAGTTTATAAAGTAACTTCACTGAAGGGGATGGAAGGAAATGTGCTGATCTAAGTAACTGTGGAAATGAGTAGAATCTGTAAGACTGAAGTGAAAAGGAACTATACAGAACACTGTACTTCAAAGTCATTTCCCTCGTGGACTGATTAAGAAATTTTGAAATCACTATGTATACTTCAATTTAAACATCAGATGAACGGATGACAGAGAGTAGGAGATGAGTGTCTCACTGTCATAATGGGAAGTTTCAGATAACCAAGATCAGGAGACTAGAATGAACCACGTGATAGTAGATTAGAGTTGGAGACAGTGTGAGCACATATCTGGGTCAATTTTGACAGAGATGATTATTATCAATAAGCGAATATACACAGCATAAACTTAGACATTTTTCCTTGCTCTGTCAGGTGATAGTGAGTAGTAACAGTGAGCACAACTAGCGCCAGATCTTGGTTTTAAATACCACATTTTAAATAGTTTCAGTTCAGTTGCTCAGTCATGCCCGATTCGTTGCAACCCCATGGACTGCAGCATACCAGGCCTCCCTGTCCATCACCAACTCCTGGAGCTTGCTCAAACTCATGTCCATTGAGTCAGTGATGCCATCGACCATCTTAAATTAAATTTAACAATTTAAATAGGTCAAATTGTTTTAAATACTACTTAAATTGCAAATTTAAATTACTTTAAACAGTATTTTTTAAAGTCATTTTTCAATAAAAGATACCAGGGCTTCTTCAAGAAATGGTTAATTCTGGGGCTGTGAATGGAAATATACAAGATGAGCTTGTAGCATATGGTATTGCCAGAAAATAACAAAGTGCTCAAAATATACAATAATGGGAATATGTCAAATGGATACAGGAGCCAAATGAAGAACTCCCAATGGCTAATGCTGGAACAAGTTGAACACAAAATAAAGTTGAAATTTCACCTCCATGAGTCCACACTGATATAAATATTGAAAAAAAGAGAAAAAAATGGTAGAGATTAAACAAAACCCCCCATGGGAGAGATTCCAAATAATTTATATAGATACTCAGCCTAAAAGAAAATAACCACACTCATGAATGGGAATATCTTAGCCAAAAGGAACCTAAGAAGACATGACAAATATTTGCAGTATTTTATCTTGGATGAGATTTTTGGTTCAGAAAAAGGGAACCAGTTAAAAAATTGAGTAAATCTGAATAAAGTATAGGCTTTAGTTGATGATAAAATATCAATATTGGTTCATGAATTGTAACAGATGCACTATGTCAGATGTTAACCATAAGGAGAAGTGGATATGGGATGTATGGGAACTCTCTATCTTCACAATGTTTCTATAAATCTAAAACTTTTCCGTGGGTTTCTCTGGGGGCTGAGATGGTAAAGAATCTGCCTGCAATGTGGGAGACCTGGATTCACTCCCTGTATTGGGAAGATCTCCTGGGGAAGGGAATGGGGGAAAGGCTACCCACTGTAGTAAAACAAGAAGTTATCTAGACAAAAAAGTGAGTGTCTTTCAAATATCTGTGAAGACACAAATGCTTCCTGGGACTTATTCTTTTATCTGTTATCAGTCACTTACATATTAGTAGGTAGAGAGATGTGAGATCAAATTCTGGTCTGAAGTCTGCAGAAAAGAGAAGAAAGAGTTCAGTGACTCTTGAATATAAACAGGTAAAAAGCAGGATGTGTGGGGGTCATGATATGCTGGATGGATGAGTATACGTTCTAATTTTTCATCCCTGTAATAGAAAAGTCAGTCAGATAACATAAGCTACAAGATGTTTTGGTAAAGAATAGAAAGAGCAGTTTGGTACTCTTTCTGTATCATTTAGGTCAAGTCATTTCCTAGCTTCAGCCTCAGTTTTTCCATGCACATAATCAGGGAATGGATTATAGCATTTAAAGAGTCATTCAGCTGTATCTTTCTATGATGCCACAGTATTGTTGTATCATATGCTAAATGATAGGGTAAATTTAAAACAGGCAGAAAGTTTAGTTAAATCCACCTTAACTCTTATGTCCATTTTATAACTACGGAAAAAGGCCTATTGCATTTCTCATATGACACAAGATCTCCTACTTAAAAAAGGAACCAAATGAAATTCAATTTCACGTTTGATTTTTGGTGACAAAAAAAAACTGATTTTTAAACAGAAAATTTGCATTTGATCAGAAAAAGGGAACATGTAGTTGGCTTATTCTTTTCATTTGGTTACACTCATAGAAACAGACCCATAAAGTATAATATCTGTATGTCACGGAAAGAAGAAAATTATCTATGTCATAAAAGAATAGAAGCATATATCTGTTTAAATAAATTAGCATTTAAAAGGACATTCTCCACTTCCTATATGGATTGCCACTTCATGAAATCTCTCAGATGTAACATTATGAAACTCAAGTCTCACTGCCAAGATTTCATACAAAGAGAGAGCAAATCAAGAAAAAAAGCTAATGATTATAGGCTTGTTTTATTTACTGGAAAAATTGATGAAGGAATAAACAAACTAGCAAAAATAAAGAATTGTTTCAATCTAATTTGCAGTTGTTTTACACAGTAGAATTCCTACTCAAAATTTAATCTTAAAAGATAGAACCAATAGAAAAAAAGAGTTCATTTATAACAATTTAATCTTAAATTTTTATTACACTTTCCTGATAGTACTGATACTTGATGTGTGTACATTGAGAGTCAGTGTGATTGATGAGGGGAACGCTTTGCAACTTTGATTGTTACAGCCATACTAGATCTTGGAGACCATCAATTCAACTGTCATATGTTCCAGTTGAGAAGCCCGATACTTGAGAGACATAAAATAACTAACCTAAAGTCACACAGTAAATTTATACCAGGGTCATTACAAAATCTCACATCATGAGAGTCTTACTTTAGTGTTGCTTTACCCACATTAAAAGATACAGAACTAGGCAGGAATATTCAGGAATTTTGTGGGCCAGAGGTTAAACAATTGGCAACTTTAAATTGACAATGATGGGTGGATTTACATCACGGAAATGAACAAATATTAAAACTGTTGCCTTTTTTTTCTTTCCTTTTAGGGAGTTGGTTAAACAACACACTATTGGCCTTAGTCCTCAAGTTGCAATTAGATAATAGTGGCTGCTCTAAGTCACTTCAGTCGTGTCCGACTCTGTGCGACCCCATAGACCACAGCCCACCAGGCTCCCTCATCCCTGGGATTCTCCAGGCAAGAATACTGGAGTGGGTTGCCTTTTCCTTCTCCAATGCATGAAAGTGAAAAGTGAAAGTGAAGTCACTCAGTCATGTCCCACTCTTCGAGACCCCATGGACTGCAGCCCACCAGGCTCCTCCGTCCATGGGATTTTCCAGGCAAGAGTACTGGAGTGGGGTGCCATTGCCGGGTTTCATAAAAAATAAACTTGATACTAAAGACTACGAATGCTGATATCTTAAGGCCATTCTTAGCATTTCTAAGTGATGGTGTATGCTATCTATGTAGGAAAAGTTTAGAAATAGCATTTCATATTTATAAAGAGTTACAGTTGAACATACGTGAAATGTGTGTAACTGTGATTGATAGAGAATGTCAATCCACAGTACAGAGAATTGAGGATTTCAATTTTGGTTGTGCTTCTCTTGTACTGATTTCTTACCAAATCAGAAATAGGTATAACTATCTTGGGCTTCCCAGGTGGCACTGGTGGTAAAGAATCCACCAGCCAATGCAGGAGCAGGAGACATAAGAGATACTGGTTCAGTCCCTGGGTTTGGAAGATCCCCTGGAGGAGGGCATGGCAACCCATTTCAATATTCTTACCTGGAGAATTCCATGGACAGAAGAGCCCGGTTGGCTACAGTCCATGGTGTCACAAACGGTTGGACATGACGGAAGCAACTGAGCATGCACATATAGTTATTTTATGAAAGCAGGGTTATTTTTATGGTTATGTTATCAAGATATGGTGATTAGTTAACTTAGCCAAAAAGTCAGTGAGTCTAACCTGGAGAGGAGCATGAGTGGCTCCTGGGAAGCATTGAGTAGCCAAGGGAAGAATAAAATATAGGGAACAGATTGCCAGGGATATATGAACCGGATCAAGGAAGAGAAAGGCTCACAGGCCAATTTCTTTTAAGTCGTTTCTCTTCAATTCGTTGCTGTGACTTGGTAAAAAAATTGCTGACTCAATTCTCTGACTTGGATGACCTAACTTCATTATAGAAACTATCATAGTTAATAAATATCATCGAGGCTTAACTAACTGAATGGTCAGACATTCTTTGCAGTCTGGGAAATGAAAAAGTGGTGCATTTCATTTTTATAACAGAATTTGAGGCATTTATGAGACCTTCAAATGAAGGCCAATTCGCAGTCTGACATATGATTCTATAGCAGGGTTTTTCTATTTCAGCTCAACTGACTGCTTGGACTGGATCATTTTTTGTTGGGAGGTGAGGGGAAGGGGGATATCCTGTGCCTAAAAAGATGCTTTTCAGCAGCACCTAGCCTAAAGCCATTACATAGCAGTAACACACTCTTCCCCTGCTCATCAGAAATGTCTCTGCTGCTGCTACTAGGTCACGTCAGTCATGTCCAACTCTGTGCAACCCCATAGACAGCAGCCCACCAGGCTCCCCCGCCCCTGGGATTCTCCAGGCAAGAACACTGGAGTGGGCTGCCATTTCCTTCTCCAATGCATGAAAGTGAAAAGTGAAAGGGAAGTCACTCAGTCATGTCTGACTCTAGCCATTGCCAATTTTCCCCTGGAGAAAACATCTGCTCCCAGTTGAGAACCATACATATATAGTTTGGAAATATAAAGTCTACGGTCAAGAAATAGATTTGGAAATCACCTTTGAGGTAATTGTTAAATCTTAAATAATGGTGGAAATTCTGCTAAAGCATGTTTAAGGTAAAAATAAATAAATAAGACGCCAAAGTCATTGGAGACGTTAGAACCCTTTCTGTTGTAAATGAGAGTTATCTAACTCGAGTTAAAGAAAGAATGAAATTTATTGGGCTTCTAGAAATAAATCTTGTTAACACTGATATTTAAGGAACCAGAATAATGTGCTCATGAAGGAAAAGAAAGAACAGGCAATGATGTAAAAAGATACCCAGAAAAAATGGTAATAAATAACAAGGAGATTCATTATCTTCTCTACTCAACTCATACTGAGCCTCCCTGTTTTGAGACTGAGTTCAACTTTCCTGTTTTCACTGAAGTTATTACTATATCTTCACTCATTACTATCATTCTTGTCTCTGATTCCTTTTCTTAGTGACTATGCCAAGCAAGCTTGAGATTAAGTGGGCTCTTTTCAGCAGTATCTGTTTCTGTTTTGTAAATTCTGTTCTTCTCCTTCCATCTAGCTTTCTATTTCCTGAAGGATAAAAGCTTGTCATGCTGTAGTAGACATCCAGAGTCTCTGACAGGCTCAATGTAGTTAGAAAATCAATAGATATTTCAGTATTAAAAGCTGATTGGTGCCATATATTGTTATTTTAGAAGAGCATCATTTTAGTAAACATTAATGAGTATTTTCCTCATGAACCACACTTTGTTCTAGGCACAACCAGAAAAAATAAAGATGCCATACAAACTCAGAGCAATACTAGCTTAACATCACTCTCCAATGGTGCTCCCTCTCTATACCACCTACCAACATGCTAATTACTATTTATCTCAAAGAGAGGTAAATCTGGCTTCATTTTCCTTCTAAAATTCAAACATTTTCCCACTAAAACATTCTAAGACACACCTATAGTTGTTTTCCTTGAACCCAATCTGTGTTTCTAACAAGAATATGGTATGCTATTTAGAAATAGTACTAAATGAAGAATAGAAAGACATTTCCATTCTTACATTACCACTAACTTTTACTATGAAATTTCATAAAAGTATTGCCATTTCTGGTCATAGTTTCCCACTCTGTAAGGTAGTTTGATAAATGATTTCTAGGCGTTCTTCTAATTTTGACATAGGATTTAGTGATTTATATCAAGTAAGTCATTTTACTTGATGTTTGACTGCAGCATCTGTAAAGTCTTATGCACTGTAGAAGATAGCAATACGCAATGTATATATTTCAATGATTGGAAAAAGTAATTTAGTAAAAGCATCAAATGAATTTTCAGCTTTATAATAAGTCATGTCAGTTGACAACATTTCTTTTTTTGTGGCAAATGGATCTAGTTCATCTTGGCAATAAGACAGAGGTGGATAGACCTATGAATACTATTGCAACTAATTCTGCTTCCAGCTACTTCAAGAGAATGCTGAGGTTAGCAAGACAGTGAGGTGGGCAATAAATTGCTTTTTGTATAGATGGATATATTTTACTTTCTATCACAAGACTGCCTAATAAGTGAGTCTCTTGAGCACAAGCTGGCTTCTATGAATATCATTTAATCTTCTCATTTCATCACTTTAATTTAAATAATATCCCATATTTTACTTTATCTACAGATAGCCAAGCTTTATCATCACAATGCTGTGCTGAAAAATCACCACTTCCTATCCAATGGGGGCCTATTTGATGAGTTTTTTTGCTATGGGCAGGGATGCCTTGCACATATATTTTATGCCTCCTGTCTAATGCTAATAATCATGCAAAATAAAAAGAGAATTTGTGACTCCCTTTGTTTTGTAGAGTTCCTGGAAGTTAAAGACTATGCACAATGACCACTGAGTTAAATGTGCCAGTTACTTGTGTTTTAAGCTATGTATATGACTTGCAAACATTCACATTTGCAAAATATAACCATCTGCAAACTACTTGCATGCATTTCCAAATATTGCACACATAATAATAATTGAAAAGAAAAATAACTAACTGGATGCTTCCACCCTAATATCTCCTATTGATAAATTTTGTTGTGCTTGGTACTTCTTTCCAGTCTTCGCTTGTGCAGACATAATTTACATTTGGCTTTCTTACATGGCATAACTTTTCTCATTCTGCCTCACAGTCATTGTAATGTAAAATGGCTGCTTAACATCCAGTTTCTCATGCTCAGACTAAGCCAAATGGTACTTATTTGCCGTTTCTTATACCCAGGCCATAATCTGGGGCCTCAGAACCTTTGCATGTACTATTCCCATGGCTTAAAAATGTAGGCCCATCTTCCACATGTTCACATTCTATACATACTTATATGTTGAGTTATAGGAATATGATTTCAGTAGAAGTTTTCATCTCCAGAGAGGATTCACTTCTCTTTTCTCTGAATTTCCAGTTAGTTTTTCATTTGCTATCTTGGATTTTTCCACTTTGAATCACAGATGTGACTAAAATGCATTCCTTGGCTTAACTATGAGATTTTTGGAGAGAAAACTCATGTCTGACCTTTCATTGTGTCTTCTATAACATCCAGTACATACTGGAGACAAATAAAAGTTGATTAAATAAGTGATATGTGGGCTGTACTTATTTTCGATAGCTGTCTTATAAGATTACTGAAAATTTGGTAGCATAAAACAATTTTTTTTAATATTACTAGTATAGATTAAAATATAATCCAGGTCTCACTGAGTTAATATCAAGGTGTCAACAGAGCTATCTTCCTTTCTATAGCATTTTCTAGGTGAGCCTATGTTTCCTTGCCTGTGCCTTTCTTCTGTAATTACAACTTCTTTTCACTAGGACTCAGCTGGAAAAGGTGGTGTGATTTCAAGGAGTCATGGGATTAGATTCCATCTGAAAGTGAAAGTGAAAGTGGGTTTCCCTGGTGGCTTAGAAGGTAAAGTGTGTGTCTACAGTGCTGGAGACCTGGCTTCCATCCCTGGGTCGGATGGTGATCTTTCCCTGGTGACGACACACTCAGTCGTGTCCGACTCTTTGTGACCCCATGAACTGTAGCTTACCAGGCTCCTCCCTCCATGGGATTCTCCAGGCAAGAGTACTAGAGTGGGTTGCCATTTCCTTCTCCAGGGGATCTTCCTGACCCAGGGATTGAACCCGGGTTTCCCGCATTCTTAGATAGTCCCAAATATCCCTATCTCAACATCTTTAATCACATTTGTAAGGTTACTTTTGCTGAGTAAGACAAAGATTCACAGGTTCCAGGGATTAATATCTTAATATCTTTGGGACATTATTATTCTGCACTACCACAGATGCTCACAGTAGGGTTAAAATAGAATGGAGCTGAGAAGTATTCAAAAGTGATTGGGAGTGTCCTCTCCTTAAATAGCTAAGAAAACATTCAAAACGGAAAAATTTCTTGTTCCAAACCCCAAATAGAGTAAATGAAAAATTAAGATCTTGACACACTGGGCAGTAATCTTCACATTTAACTCTACCTATTCCCCATATCTCTAATCCTTATAGGAAACAGAAACTATTTTACTTGATAAGATGTATAAGGCTCAAGGAAGATAAAGATATTCGCTCGAAATTACACAGATGGAAAGAGAAAGAAGCAGGCTTGAGTTCTGCCTCTTTATGAATTCTACTCTAGTGCCTTTCCTTGCAGACCACTCTGGTCACCATCCCTAGGTAAGTCCAATAAACAAATGCTGGAAAAAAACATCTAATAATGACTTACTGTGACAAAAATCTGAAAGATATGGGAATACCAGACCACCTGACCTCCCTCTTGAGAAATCTGTATGCAGATAAAGAACCAATAGTTAGAACTGGACATGGAACAACAGACTGGTTTCAAATAGGAAAATGGATGTTCAAGCTGGTTTTAGAAAAGGCAGAGGAACCAAAGATCAAATTGCCAACATCTGCTGGATCATGGAAAAAGCAAGAGAGTTCCAGAAAAACATCTATTTCTGCTTTATTGACTATGCCAAAGCCTTTGACTGTGTGGATCACAA
>SJYV01004244.1:0-16089 GCA_006410875.1 Neotragus pygmaeus | reverse complement strand
CAGCAGCAGCAGCAGCGGCTCACCACAGCAGTTGTACTGTCTCCCATCTTTAGCATTCTAGAAGCTCATGATTGCTTGCCTTCTTCTCAAGCCCTAGGCATTAATTTTTTTCCTGTCTCAAACCCTTTCCTAAGAGAAGAAGGCACCTTGCAGCTCCATTTCATCCTTTGGAAGACGGCAGGATTGGAGAAAAGGGAAACTAAAATTGAAGGAGACGTGAAAGGAGGGACTCTGCTCTGTAAGAAGTCCTCTGTTGCGCTCCTTCCTCCTGATGGTGTGAAGACTCAGACCTAAGCGCCAGAAGACAGAATGATACAGTGAACCTCTCCCTGATTCAGCAGTCATCTAGATATTTTGGGCCCAATTTTAACAAAAGTTTCAGGGAGAAGGAAATACTAGAAAAATGTAGATTAACTTAGAGGCTGGTGTTTCTTTGCTCGTTCATGCAGTGGTATTTATCTCCTGAATGATAAAGGGCTTCTTATGCCTTGGAACTTTCTTTCTCTCTGTTTCTTTAGTACTTAAAAAACTAATTTTGTTTATTTACTTATTTGTTTTTGGCTGTGCTGGGTCATGTTGCTGCACAGGCTTTTCTCTAGGTTCAGCAAGTGCGGCTACTCTCCTATAGTGGAGTTGCGTGGTGACTTGCTCTGAAGCGTGGGCTCTAGGCGTGCAGGCTTCACTAGCTGCGGCACGTGGGCTCCATAGTTGCAGCTCCCAGGCATGGAGCACTGGCTCAGTAGTGGCGGCTCAGGGACTCAGCTGCACGTGAGATCTTTCTGGACCAGGGACGGAACCCTGTGTGTTCTGCTCTTTACAACCTTATTCCAAGGAAGTAAGGAAGGACCCACCAAGGGAGCCCTGCCTTGAAACTTCTGATTACCTTCTTTTTTTTTTTTGGAGTATAGTTGATTTACAGTGCTGCATTAGCTTCAGGTGTGCAGCAAAATGATTTGGTTATACTTCTGTTTTCCAGATTCTCTTCCTCTGTAGGTTTTGCAAGATACTGTAGTTTCCTGTGCTCTATAGTAAATCCGTATTGTTTATCTACTTCATATATAGTGGTGTGTATATGTTAACCCCAAACTCCAAATTTGTCTCACTTCCTCCTGCTGACTTTCTTTTAAACATTGTTTATTCGTGTGCTTGTTTTTGGCTCTGCTGGGCCTTTGTTGCTGAGTGGGCTTTTCTCTAGTTGTGGCCAGCGGGGGCTGCTCACTATTTGTGCTGTACAGCCTTCTCATTGGAGCGGCTTCTCAGGTTGCAGGGCATGGGCTCGAGGCCCGTGGGCTTCAGCAGTTGAGGCGTATGAGCTCTAGAGCACAGGCTCAGTGGTTGTAGTGCTCGGGCTTAGTCGCTCTGAGGCATGTGGAATCTCCCCAGATCAGGGATCAAAGCTGTGTCTTCTGCGTTGGCAGGTGGATTCTTCACCATGGAGCTACCAGGAAAGCCCCAGTTCTTTGGACTTCTAGAAGGAATTCTATTTACTAGTAAAAAGTGCAGGTATAAGTGTTTCTGACTCATAGCCTTACGATACAAGAAGCAGATGGAAGCTAGGAAAAGGAAATTATGGACCTATACAAGTATAAAAACTTAAAAGTTTTTAACTGCATAGAACCTTTGGTTCTGTTACAGCATTTTCATTTTTGAATCTAGTGTAAGTCATATGCAAGCTTTAGATCTTCCAATGATTTCTTTTGTGTGGCACATCTGTCGTTCCAAAAACCTTAAGTAGTTTAAGTGTTTTATTTGTGTATTAATATGCAAAAATGTCATAAAAGTAAAATAACTTTCTAATAACTAACAGTTGAGTCAAAATATTATTCTCCCACAGATCCTTATAAAATGACAGTGTATTTCACAACTTATACAACAGGACTTACTGTGCAAAATAGTAAGGAATAGCGAATTTTCCTTATGCTTGGACGAATCGAATACATTCTTCATATGAATTGTAACTTTTAATTAAAAGTTTCCTGGTTTTCCCCTGTTAAAATCAGTTGGTAAAATAGTCTCAGTTGTAAAACTTCTAAGGGTGAGCCCAAGAATCTCACTCTTTCACCTTTAAACTGTGCCTGTAATCAGGCCAGCCAGTTCCATAAGGGCACTTCCATTACCTCTTCTAGAGGTTCTGTGATATGGACCTTTTTATTTTACAGTTAATCTTTGTAGCAAATGAGGAAGAAGTCAGTTATTTGATAAATACAATGCTTTACTATCTCATTTTTAAAAAGATCTTTATTGATGTGGACCATTAAAAAATTCTTAAAAAATTTTTTGTTTTATTAAAAAAAAATTTTTGGCTGCACTAAGTCTTTGCTGCTGTGTGTGGGCTATCCCTGGCTGTGGTGAGTGGGGAGGCTTTGTTGCCATGAGCATGGCTCAGCAGTTACGGCCTATGGGCTTGGTTATTCCACAGCACGTGGGGTCTTCCTGGACCAGGGATCGAACATGGTGAGAGGCCGGCAGACCACTGGACCACCAAGGAAGCCCTAAAATTCTTCACTGAATTTTTTACAATATTGCTCCTGTTTTATGGTTGTTGTTTTTTCCCCCCGGCCACAAGGCACATAGAATCTTAGCTCCCTGACCAGGGATCAAACGCACACTCCCTGCGTTGGAAGGCAAAATCTTAACCACTGGACTGCCAGGGAAGTCCCGACTATCTCATTTTTTTGAATGCACTTGTTTTTATACTTTTCCTTTTACAAGAGTGTACGTTCATTGGAGAGGAAAAAAATCAGATATGTGTATTACACGTATGTAGGTTCAAGTTCATTGGGAGCTGGTGTCCCTACTCCTAATCAGGATGCCCTACTGGTTCCAGTATTGGAGATGTTCATGTCTCCAGCTCCATAAGTGGAGGCGTACATTGTGAAAAGGTGTACTGCGCGGACCATGATGTCCGTGGCTGTAGACCAGAGCAGAAGGCTGAAGTAGGATGGAAGCCAAGGCCTTGGCTTCACTGCCAACCAACTGAGATTCCTTTGATATAAAGAAATGTGTAAGGGCTAAGATGTCTTGTAAATGCTCAGTCATTTCATGACCCAGCAGCCCTTTGGCCCATCGGCACATCATCACTGTGCCCTTTCCCTAATTTCTGCTGTCTTTTTTATGTATCTATACTAGGGTGGAAGTAAAGGATAAAATAGCATCACCTTTTATTTGCGGCTTTAGGGAAGGCTTTATGAAATAGAAGTAGAGATTACTGCCCTCGTTCCTACGTTGTCACTGTGGATACTTCAGCATAGTAATTTGTGTTAAGGAATGGGGGAGGAAGAGACTTCTGGGCCCCCTGAATTCCTTCTCAGCAGACATATCCTCCCTTCCCCTACTGCATCATCCGTGGTGGTAGCCTTTGCATTCTTCCTCGCAAAGGCCCTTGCTCGGGGCACACAGTCAGCTTGGTGGCTTGGCCTCACCCTGTGGTCTGCGCTGCTCTCCTCTCTCCCTGCAGTCTTCCGTCTGTGCTAAGATCGTGCAGCTTCTGGGGCAGAACGAGGTGGACTATCGCCAGAAGCAGGTGGTCATCCTGAGCCAGGATAGCTTCTACCGTGCCCTCACTTCAGAGCAGAAGGCCAAAGCCCTGAAGGGCCAGTTCAACTTCGATCACCCAGGTGAGCTGGCCCATCGAAAGGGCCTGTGGAGGTGTTGATGGAAGAAGTGGTTTAACCTCTCCGAGTCTGTTTCCCTGCCATTGAATGGAGGACTCTTAGGTACCTTGCAGGCCTGCTGTGGGCTTATAGGAAAGAAGGGCTTCCACAGTGCCTCTGCAATCCTTGGCTCCTTAAATACTGATCGAATCTGTGTCTGAACAAGGGTGACTCTTGGAGAAACCCATGACTCAGGGCGGGACAAACACAGGCCAGAACAGCTGGTTCTCCTGCCTCCTGTGGTCTACACAGCCTGTGGCCCCCCTCCTGCCACCACCTGGCACATGGGTGTACATGGCTTGTGCATTAAACTCACCCAAAGGCAGAAAGGGAGGGTCCAGTGGGTTTTGCCCTGTCTGTCCCAGGTCAGCACACTGCCTCTTAAGCTGGTTTAGGGTTCTTTCAGTTGCAGGAGTCAAAACTGCCATAGTGCCTGCTGCCCTCACCTAGTCGTGAGGTTATCTTTCACGCGCTGGGTTTAGAGAGAGGCAAGAGATACAGGCCAGGGATGGGACATTAAGGCAGAAGGACAGAACCCACTTCCAGTTCTCAGAACTCACACATTTTGGTTTGAAATGTAGAGAGTTTGCATCCTGCTTTGGGTTGAAATTAGACTTTTTTGGGGAGAAGGGATGCTTATCTAGGGTGTGATGCATATATGAGTAGAACACAGGCTTAAAGGGATGCCTGTTCATCATTATAGGGGAAGTCATTTTACAGTTAGCAAACATCTTAACAGTTTGATTTCCTTCAGATGCCTTTGACAATGAACTCATCTTCAAGACACTCAAAGAAATCACGGAAGGGAAAACTGTCCAGATTCCCGTGTACGACTTTGTTTCCCATTCCCGGTAAGTGAGCTGTTCTGGGCTGGGGATTGCTGCCTGATGCTCCTCAGAAGTGCCAGTCTCCTGTCCCCTCCTCCCGCCTGGTGCCCACAGCAGCCTGTCTGTGGTGGGGCAGTGATGTCAGGGTGTCCGCAGATACAGAGGTCAGGAATTCGTCCAGGTGCTTCCTGGAACAGTCCGATCATGATCATCCCATTTTGTTACCCTGAGGATGGATTTGTGAATTTGAGCTCAGATGAGGGACTGCACATTCATCCTTATCCACATGCCCGAGATGTTGTTCCTAGAATAAAAAGCGAGGGGGCAGGGTGGAGGAAGAACGGGAAGAGCAAGAAGGATGCTGTTACTTCTGCTCTCTGGTTCACTTTGGATTGGGCTGTGTGGAGAGTTCTGAGAGTCCTGAAGTCACCAGGACTAGACCCTCGAGAGAGCTTCTCAGTCAGGTCAGATTTGTCCTTCCATTTGTCAGTTTTCATGCTTCTGTTTGAAGCTGAAGCTCCAATAATTTGGCCATATGATCCAAAGAGCTGACCCCCTGGAAAAGACTCTGTCTGATGCTGGGAAAGATTGAGGGCAGAAAGAGAGGGGCGACAGGATGAGATGGTTGGATGGCCTCACCGACTCAATTGGACATGGGTTTGAGCACACTGGGAGATGGTGAAGGACAGGGAAGCCTGGCGTGCTGCAGCCTGTGGGGCCGCCAAGATTTGGACACGACTGAGCGTCTGAGCAACAGCAGTAATGCTCCTGATCAATAGAGGAGTGGGTTGACTTCCATCACAGCCTCCTCCCCTCTGAGCGGTGAAAAGGGGCTTCTGGAGGATTTCTCTCCTGCTGGCCTAGAGCTCCTTCAGAGCTGCCCAGGGCTCTCTGCTCACTTCGGGGCCTCCCAGGCACATCTGACACTCCAAAGTGGTGTGTTAGGCCACGTGCAGCTGCTTCATATCCTGGGCTTAGAGATGGCTCAGTAAGTGTTTTTTCAGCTCTGGGCTGTGTTTGAGAGTTTCTCCTTCCCACTTTTCATTTTCTTTCCTAGTTCCTTTATCTTGTTCTCTCTTGACTTGATTTTTTTTTTCTTTCTTAAATGGGAAATTAGATCTCATGCAACTGTTACTACCAAATATTTCTATGATTGAAAACCTGATCTTGTTTAATCAATTTATTTTTTAATCGAAGGATAATTGTTTTACAGAATTTTGTTGTTTTCTGTCATTAGTGTGAATCAACATGAATCAGCCATAGGTCCCTTCCCTCTTGAACCTCCCTCCCCATCCCACCCCTCTAGGTTGATACAGAGCCCCTGTTTGAGTTCCCTGAGACATACAGCCAATTCCTGTTGGCTATCTGTTTGACATATGGTAACGTAAGTTTCCATGTTACTCTCTATATACGTCTCTCCCTCTCCTCCCCTCTCCCCATGTCCATAAGTCTATTCTCTATATCTGTTTCTCCATTTATCTCCCTGTGTGTTCCGTTAGGACACATCTCAGCTTTTAATGCAGTTTAGCTCACACATTCTGTGCTGCTCTCTGGAACTTTTCTCAGAACTTGAGGGTGTGGCAGAGATTTGGTTGGAGGAGGACATTGTGATGGAAAGTCCAGCTGCTTTGGTTCTCCCCGTCATACCTCTCTGGTATCTATGGAAGCACTTCCTATTATGAACCCAGTTCTACTGACATTCAAAGAACAAGATACCCTTCCTGTATCTGCCTCTACAGACTGAACAGGAACAGAGGGATGTTTAGATAGAAATTGGAACTAACATAAATGATGAGGGGCTGGGAGAGTGAAGATCTGGGAGGCTGCAGGTGAAGAATCAGAGAAGGGAGTTCCCACTGATGGCAGAGTAGGCCACTGGAAAAGAAACTGTGTTCATGGCAAGTCCGTGAATCTGCCGCATCTGGGCCCACAGCCTTTTTTTTCCTGCCTGTACTCGGTCTTAGTCACAGTATGTGTGAGCTGGCTCCCTGACCAAGGATTTGGGGGGCATTCAGAGTGTGGAGGCTTAGCCTCTGGACCCCTAGGGAAGTCCCCACAGCCTCTATGTGGAGTGTCCACAGTTTCCTTGTCTAGCTGTTACGATCTCCTAAAAATTTTACATTTTGTTTCACTTTCATCTTCTAAGTTTTCCTTTGGCAAAGTAGCTGGGACCACTTAGGGAAAGAGATTCTGGAAATTGTAGTTTCTACCCACTCCAGCGTTCTTGCCTGGAGAATCCCAGGGATGGAGGAGCCTGGTGGGCTGCCATCTATGGNCTTCCTGTATCTGCCTCTACAGACTGAGCAGGAACAGAGGGATGTTTAGATAGAAATTGGAACTAACATAAATGATGAGGGGCTGGGAGAGTGAAGATCTGGGAGGCTGCAGGTGAAGAATCAGAGAAGGGAGTTCCCACTGATGGCAGAGTAGGCCACTGGAAAAGAAACTGTGTTCATGGCAAGTCCGTGAATCTGCCGCATCTGGGCCCACAGCCTTTTTTTTCCTGCCTGTACTCGGTCTTAGTCACAGTATGTGTGAGCTGGCTCCCTGACCAAGGATTTGGGGGGCATTCAGAGTGTGGAGGCTTAGCCTCTGGACCCCTAGGGAAGTCCCCACAGCCTCTATGTGGAGTGTCCACAGTTTCCTTGTCTAGCTGTTACGATCTCCTAAAAATTTTACATTTTGTTTCACTTTCATCTTCTAAGTTTTCCTTTGGCAAAGTAGCTGGGACCACTTAGGGAAAGAGATTCTGGAAATTGTAGTTTCTACCCACTCCAGCGTTCTTGCCTGGAGAATCCCAGGGATGGAGGAGCCTGGTGGGCTGCCATCTATGGGGTCGCCCAGAGTTGGACACGACTGAAGCAACTTAGCAGCAGCAGCAGCCTTAGCAGAGATTGGTGGTGACGTCAGGTTGACAAGAGACAGTCAAGCCCACCTGGGGTGGGGCACTGCTACAGAATTAACCTGCAGCCTGACAGCTAAGGCACAGACCTGTGGAGGGATGTGAAGGAGGAAGGAGGCTGGAGGAGTCAAAGCAGGCACTCGTATAGGAAGTGATACTTAAGCTGTGCATTGAAAAGCATAAGAAGTTATTGGGAAAGGGATCTCCAAGGTGATGGGTAGGGAGGCATTTCAGGGGCAAGCCTGGTGGGAGATTGCCATGGGTTGGGTATGGAGGGAAGGGGGTCGGTGTGTGGGGAGAGTGGCAGGAGGTGGAGGAGGCTGGGAGGGAGATAGGCCTCAGATCAGGAAGGGCACAGACCTCAGAGCCAGGGCGCAAACGTGTTGGCGGTAGGGAGCCAAAGACGGCTGTTATGTAGGCATGGGGAGGGCATTCTCATGGCAGGAAAAGAGGATGCACAGGGCTGTTTATGAAGCCCTGGAGTGGCCCAGGTGGGACACCGATAAGGGCCCGATGGGAGGGAGTGGAGTGAGGGGAGTTGGGAGGAGTCGGGTGCAGGAGGTGAAGACGAGGATCTTCTTGGCCTGAACTCCATCAAGGTCATGCATTAACAAAAACCCCACAGAGTTGCACATCCAGACGTGTTTTAGTCTGCTCTCATATATTTTATTTTAAAATCCTATCCTTTAGTGGCCCAGAGTCCAGCTCTTCTGTGAGGCTTTGTGACCATCTAAGACCCCAGCAGTCCCCCAGCCACTTGTGAGGGACCCAGCCACTCAGGGTTAACTGATCCCGTTCCACCCGTGGGTTTTTTGTGGTGACTACAAAGGAATGTTGGGTGGAAACTGAGAAGTCACCTGTTCTCTGTAAATGCCTTTCTCTGATCTTCCCCTTCTTTATTGTAAGGAATAATACTCAAGTGAGAAGGTTGTGCTAGGTTATCCCAAATACTCTAATACTCCAGATTTCTTATGTAACCTCACAGCCCATCTCCAGACTCCTAAACAGGACATTGCACCATACGTGGCTTCTGGCACATCTTGGGCTAGCTCAATAAATGTTGCTTTTAGCTCTAAACTGCTTCAAATTTTTCTCCCACCTAGACCTTCATGTAGACTAGGGAAGTGATTGATTCCAGCTTCCGGGGGTACCACCCATGGGGCAGGCAGTTCTGTTCTCCTTACTGTCCCAGGATTGAAGAGGCATGACTGAATTGAAACAGTCAACAGTCTTTTTAGTCTTGATCAGTTAGGCAAGCTGATCAGCACTGCCAGACAGTGTCAGTCTGTGTAAGCACAGTCTGTGTGTTTTCCAGATGGAACCCTAGAAATCCCAGGAAAACACGTTTTCTTTGTTTCCCAGCAGAGCCTTTCCGCGCTCTTCTTGGCCCAGGGCAGCTGCCTAGAGTGACTCATTATTTCACTCACTTGTTGATCTCTTTTTCTGTCTATCTTGCTTCTGAATTCTGCCCAGTTTGGTTCCTTATCCTGAACCACAGTGGGCACTGTTTTCCAGTACCTGACATTATCCCAGAGACTGATATATCTCAACCCTGGCTGCAGACATAGCTGGGGAAGCTTTTTTTTTTTTTTAAAGACTGAAATCTTGCCATTTGTGACAACATTGGTGGTCCTAGAGAATATGAAGCCAAGTGAAACCAATCAGCCAAAGAAAATACTGTGTCATGTATTATGTAGACTCTAAAAACAAAACAAATGAACAGACAAGAAAACAGTCATAGCTACAGAGAGCAAACTGGTAGTTGCCAGAAGTGAAGAGAGTAGGGAAAAGAAATAGGGAGATTAAGAGGTACAAATTTTCAGCTACAAAATAAATGAATCACAGGTATCAAGTGTATGGTGTGGGGAATTTACTCAATAACAATATCTTTGTGTGGAGACTAGACTTAATGATTTTGAAATGTATAGAAATATCAAATCACTGTGCTGTGTGCTAGCAACTGACATAGTATTGTAGCTTGATTGTACTGCAGAAAAACAAACTGACTAATAGAAAAAGAGATCAGATTATTGCTACTGCCATAGGGGGTTGGGGAATGGGGAGATAGGGTTTGTGAAGGAGGGAGAATTAGATGAAGATAATCAAAAGGTACATGCTCCAGCTTGTAAAGATACATAAGAACTAGGGATGTAATGTACAACACAATGTAGGTAACACTGCTGTACGTTCTGTGTGAAAGCAGTTAAGAGTAAATCCTAAGAGTTCTCATCACAAAATATTTTTTCTATTTCTTTGATATTTGTTTAATATGAGATGATGGATGCTCACTAACCCCATTAGGATTATCATTTCACAATGTAAGTCAAATCATTATGTGTATACCTTAAACTCATACAGTGCTTTATATCTTAATAAAATTGGGGGAAGCAAATGTAAATTTACAAAAATATTGTATAAGTATGAAAAAAGAAATTGCTTCTAGAAATGGGAAGCACAGTGGCAAAAGTTTCAAACTCAGTATATGTATTAGCAGGATATTAGAAAAAAAAAACTCAATTCAGACAATAGAGGATTGATCTGAAGAAATCCTCCAATAATGCATTAATGCCTTAATGGATGAAGAAAGAAAAATACAGAAAAAAAAAAAATTAACAGACGTGGAAGATAGTTCAGACCTGAAAAATATTTAATCAGAAGGAAAGGGAAGAGAATAAAGGCAATATCTGAAGAGGTACTAGCCTAATTTTTTTCCAGAACTAATGAAATCAAATCCATAGATTTCATGCCCTGCAATCCCAAACAGGATAGATAAAAAGCAAAGTACAAGTGAATTCTCCTTTTTGGAACTGATTAATATTCCACTGTGGCCTGGCAGTTGATTTCTGTGCCTGCTGCAGCTGTATTTCAGAGTTTTGTACAAAGTTATGTGTATGCTCCAACCACATTTTGTTAATTGTGTTATTCAGACTTTCCATTTCCTTCTTTATCTGTCAGTTTCTAAAATAAAGAAGTTAGAAGTCTTTTCAATATGAATGTGGATGCAGTTTCTCTTGGTATTTTTATCTGCTCAATATACTGCAGACCTCTGCTTCTAAGTAAATAAAAAGTTTCATGCCTTAAAAAAAAAGAAAGAAATACCTGGGGAGCTTTTAAAAAGTACTGATGCCCTAGGTACACCCTAGACTAATGAAATCAGAGCCCCAGGGGAGTAGGGTCCAGGTATAAATATTTTTAAAAGCTCCCTAGATGATTCTTTGTGCATCCAGGGTTCCACCACTGTTCTAGAGTCTCCTAACCGCTCGGACCTGGCCCTTTCTGCCGTCTGTTACGCTCCACGTTCTGCCACCTCGGTAGCTGCTCCAGCAGTGCTCCCTTAGAATTTAGACCCGAGCCCAGGGGACTGAGCCAGGAAAGAATCGAAGCATGTTTATGGGGAGGAAGTTCCTCCTTGGCGGGCAGCTGCTACTGACTTCCCTATGTTTGCGCAAATAAAACCTATCATCTTAAGGAGCATTTGAAGTCACTGTTTGGTTTTCTTCACAAATGTTTGCTGCTCTGCCAGTCAGGGTCAGTGGTAAACCTTCAGTGGTATCCTCACTTCACTTTCATTGAATTTTGAAACGAGGTGCAATGTGGTTTTGGGACAGAAGCGAAAGGTAAAAGAGTGCAGTGAAAGTTGAGGCAGGGCAGAGCTAGGCCCCACCAGGCCCCTCCACTTGTTTGCACTGCCCCGGCGTTTGAAAAGTCATGTTTACACTAGTATCTCTCTGCCTGGGGCTTCCCAACCCCGTGGGCAGATGGACGACTGAGTAATGTGTGCCTCCGCTTTGCTGATGAGGAAGACAGCCAAACCAGGCAGGTCTGGGGCTGTTTCCTCCTTCTACAGAGACCCTTCCCCTTCCTAGTCTCTTATCTAAACCTTTCTTATCCCCACCTTTCCCTCTGCCCCTTCTGCCTTCCTCCCAGCTGCCTCAGCATAGGGGGACGGGATGGGCTTCTTGGGAGAAAAGTGAGTTTCTGTTTTTGAAAGTTCAGAGTGTGAGGCTCCATACATGCCAGGACTTGAATGTTCCTAGGGATGCCTCTGGCGGGATGAGGGGGGAAAGTGCTCACGTCTCCTTTTGTGTGTCTTTATTCTTCATTTAGCAGCAGGCTTTTTGACTCCACGGAGAGGGATGTAGGCCCGCTGTTTCTGTTTTACGGTGGAAGCCCCGATGAGCTGGTTACAGGAGGCCTTGGCCCAGCCGAACCGGTGCTCATTCTTAGGCCTCCATAGTGGTCCCAGGCCTCTTTGAGGCTATGCTTAAACCCTTCCAGTCCAGGGGATGGGACTCCAGACTCCCCCTCCCCTGCTGCTCCCACCTGACCCAGCCCGTCTTCCACCCTCTGGTTTGCAGGAAGGAGGAGACAGTTACTGTCTACCCCGCAGACGTGGTGCTCTTCGAAGGGATCCTGGCCTTCTACTCCCAGGAGGTCCGAGACCTGTTCCAGATGAAGCTTTTTGTGGACACAGATGCGGACACCCGGCTTTCCCGCAGAGGTACATTCCAGAAGCTGCTGACGGCACATCGATGGCCTCGTGCCCCTGGGGCCCAGCCCAGGCAGCCTTGTCCCAGGGCCGTCCTGCTGCCTAAGTGACGTTTGGGAAGGGATTAGTTTCACTCACTGTTTTGTTAAAGGTTCATGCGGTCACAGACATGAAATAAGAAGTTTACCTTCTGGTTTTGCTGGGGAGAAGTTTGGCTAAGTGCTTAGCTCCCTATGATTTCCCCATAAGTGTCCCAGTCAAGATGGGGACTCACTAGCACATCTCGGGGCAGGAACACCCTCTGCTTGCAGCTCTGGGCAGCTGGCCCTATCTGCCCATTCCACTTGCCCTCTGCTGTCCAGAAAGTTCTGTGAAGCTTTGGTCACTCTGTCCAGCCAGCTCAGGAGCACAGCTGTTTGTTCCCTCTGAACACCTTGAGCATGTGCAGAAGACACTGAAGTACTTGTTGGCAGGGAGGCAGAGCCTGTGGACTCACCCTGGGGTGCAGAGCAGAGAGCTCGGGAGGCCTCCTGGGGGAAGCGGGGCCTCTGGACTCAACCTCGGGCGCAGAGCAGAGAGCTCGGGAGGCCTCGTGGGGGAAGCGGGGCCTGTGGACTCACCCTGGGGCACAGAGCAGAGAGCTCAGGAGGCCTCCTGGGGGAAGTGGGCTGTGGACTCAGCCCTGGGGCACAGAGCAGAGAGCTCGGGAGGCTTCCTGGGGGAGGCGAGGCCCATGGATTCAGCCCTGGGGCACAGAGCAGAGAGCTCGGGAGGCCTCGTGGGGGAAGTGGGGCCTGTGGACTCAACCTCGGGCGCAGAGCAGAGAGCTCGGGAGGCCTCGTGGGGGAAGTGGGGCCCGTGGACTCACCCTGGGCCGCAGAGCAGAGAGCTCTGGAGGCCTCCTGGGGGAAGTGGGCTGTGGACTCAGCCCTGGGGTGCAGAGCAGAGAGCTCGGGAGGCTTCCTGGGGGAGGCGAGGCCCATGGATTCAGCCCTGGGGCACAGAGCAGAGAGCTCGGGAGGCCTCGTGGGGGAAGTGGGGCCTGTGGACTCAACCTCGGGCGCAGAGCAGAGAGCTCGGGAGGCCTCGTGGGGGAAGTGGGGCCCGTGGACTCACCCTGGGGCGCAGAGCAGAGAGCTCAGGAGGCCTCGTAGGGGAAGCAGGGTCTGGACATGAATGTGGTGGGCTGATGGCATAGGCAACCTGAGAAGGCGTTCACTACAAAAATAGACACTGTGGCTGGTTAGGACTGTTTTCTGATCTGAATGACAGGGAGGGCTGAGGTCTGTGGGTGGCATTTTGGGGCATGAACCATTGAGGAGAGATGGGGAACCCAGCGGCGTTGGAGCCTACAGGACACAACACAGCCTGGGCAGTGGGGTGGAAGGGACTGAGGAGAGGAATGAAGGGTGACCAAGGTTCGATTCCCATCATGTGGAGGGGGAGCGACACAGGATACCCCAGGCTTAGCCCTTAGGCACAGAGCAAGTCAGTGGTAGATGCAGATTCCGTAAGCCCCAACCCAAAGACTTTCACCTCAAAGTGAAATTTTCCCTTTCCCAGTTCATGAAGCAAATTTGTTTCATGGACAGAAGAGCTTGGTGGGCTACAGTCCGTGGGGTCTCAAGGAGTTGGACACAACTCAGGGACTAACACTTAGAGTTTCTTTCACTTTTCACTGTTTAGTCGACGTGTGACTTGGAGTAGGTTGTGTTTTAACCTGTTTGCACCTTATTTTCCTACTGGTGGATCATGCAGTGACTGGAGAGTACTCCTAGGATGGCTGTGCTGTGAGAGGCGGTGCCTGGTGGTGGCTTTAGTGGATAAACGCCAGCGTGGCAGATCAGAAACCTGCTTCATCTGAGATGGTAGCGGATGTTCTGTTTTCCCTAGTGTTCCGTCAGGACTTGTCAGAACCTCAGGAGACTTCTCCCCGGGAGCTGGTAACACCTGGGCTGATGCCAAGTCCAGCAGGTGGTACTAACGTCCCAGGGGATGGAGTGATGCCTGAGCGAGAGAAGCAAGTACAGACAGTGTGGAAATCGGAACCACGTTTTGTGGTGTGACACGCCTGGTTTAGATGGATAATTCGGGGATGGATTAGGGAGGTCTTATCCCAGGATCCTCCCGTGAGGTGGAAGGGAGGCTTGAGGTGACAGTGGCCTTTCCAGAGGTTTCTCAGGGCCAGTTCTGCACCCCTCGCCTTCCCCGGTGCCCCTGCAGCGGCTCACCATCTTCTTTCAGATCCGCCATCCTGTCATGTCACGTACTGCCGAGTTACCCTTCTGCTGGTCGAGTGGGACTTCCCAAATGTTGTTTCTACAAACTCACTGTAGGACAGGAGAACATGCTCTGTGGGCTGGGGCAGGCTGGGGGTGAGGGAGAGGGAAGGCGGGTTAGTCAGGAGCTGTGGGCAGATCATTCCTGGGGACTTGAGTGAGTGCCAAGGTCTTACTGTCTGTGGGTCACATCCTCCCGGGCACACTCCAGGTTGACCCTCATGTGGAAGGGAGGGAGTCTCAGGCTTTGGAAGGACTTCCTTCCTTCCCAGGGGGCCCCTTGGTGTCTAGGGGATTGGTCTCCTCCCAGCAAAGCCTGCCATGCCTCCCCTCTGTGTGAGTGTAGCCTAGCCTGGGAGCAGGATCAGAGAGCACCTGCAGTGGGGCCCTGGGACCGCTGGCCTCAGGCCCGCCTGCCCCGGCCCTCTCTCCAGCTGACACAGAATTAGGGCTTCACTGAGCCTTGACGCAGGCAGTTGGTTCTTTTACTAGAATAACACCTCTCCTCACCTGATCTTTAAAGGGAGTTGACAACCGTGGAGGAACTGTGTTTATTCTGGTCCTTCTGCATTTGGTTCTTGGCTCTGGCTGCCCAGAAGCAGCAGAGGCTGATTTGCAAGGGCCGAGTGGAAGCCAGGCAGGGAAGAGCGGGCCTGGAGTTTCCTGCCCTTTACCCTGCAGGGCGCTCTGAGATGACGTGTCCCAGCCCAGCAAGTGTGCCGGGGTCACAGCCAGTTTTGAGTCTCTGGAGTTTCCAGTTTGTGCCAAGACCTTCAAGATGCAGTGGTGGCTGGGTTACGCTTCCTGACTCTGAGGAGGAGCGCACTTCACTGTAGTGAACTAGCTGGTCCCAAGGTGTCCTGGGCTCAAAGGAGGGGTCCTGTCTGTCTAAGGTGGTAATTGGATGGGAGGCTCTTGGGAGCAGAGGTGGGCGAAGCCTTCTGTTTTGTGTGTTCGCGTGTCTGGACAGCGCTCTGGCCCACTGCCGTCTCCTGTTCCGGCGTGGAAGCTACGGGACGTCTCCTCCCGTCTGCCTGTTTCCTCCTCGCCGTCTTTCCCTGTGTCTGCCCTCCCCTCCCCCGGGGAGCTGTCTCTTATACACATCTTCTGGGCAGCCAGAGCCAAGAACCAAATGCAGAAGGACCAGAATAAACACAGTTCCTCCACGGTTGTCAACTCCCTTTAAAGATCAGGTGAGGAGAGGTGTTATTCTAGTAAAAGAACCAACTGCCTGCGTCAAGGCTCAGTGAAGCCCTAATTCTGTGTCAGCTGGAGAGAGGGCCGGGGCAGGCGGGCCTGAGGCCAGCGGTCCCAGGGCCCCACTGCAGGTGCTCTCTGATCCTGCTCCCAGGCTAGGCTACACTCACACAGAGGGGAGGCATGGCAGGCTTTGCTGGGAGGAGACCAATCCCCTAGACACCAAGGGGCCCCCTGGGAAGGAAGGAAGTCCTTCCAAAGCCTGAGACTCCCTCCCTTCCACATGAGGGTCAACCTGGAGTGTGCCCGGGAGGATGTGACCCACAGACAGTAAGACCTTGGCACTCACTCAAGTCCCCAGGAATGATCTGCCCACAGCTCCTGACTAACCCGCCTTCCCTCTCCCTCACCCCCAGCCTGCCCCAGCCCACAGAGCATGTTCTCCTGTCCTACAGTGAGTTTGTAGAAACAACATTTGGGAAGTCCCACTCGACCAGCAGAAGGGTAACTCGGCAGTACGTGACATGACAGGATGGCGGATCTGAAAGAAGATGGTGAGCCGCTGCAGGGGCACCGGGGAAGGCGAGGGGTGCAGAACTGGCCCTGAGAAACCTCTGGAAAGGCCACTGTCACCTCAAGCCTCCCTTCCACCTCACGGGAGGATCCTGGGATAAGACCTCCCTAATCCATCCCCGAATTATCCATCTAAACCAGGCGTGTCACACCACAAAACGTGGTTCCG
>SJYV01004243.1:0-17729 GCA_006410875.1 Neotragus pygmaeus | reverse complement strand
AAGTAATGCTCAAAATTCTCCAAGCCAGGCTTCAGCAATATGTGAACCATGAACTTCCAGATGTTTAAGTTGGTTTTAGAAAAGGTAGAGGAACCAGAAATCAAATTGCCAACATTTGCTGTATAATCAAAAAAGCAAGAGAGTTCTAGAAAAACATCTACTTTCACAGGTAGGCTTATTAATTTCCTCACCTGTAGTCATTTCAGTTTCAGTTCCCCCAAATAGTTCAGGCTGGAAGCACAAAGAGTTTCAGAAATATCAAAATCTTCCTCAGTGGGGCTTAGGATTCAGCTTTTGTCTGACTGGGAATAGAACTCTCTCATCCAGGGCTCTGCATATCCATTGGCAGGAGTGAAGGCCAGGTCACAAACAGCCACTCATTTCTCCCTCTCAGCACTCACAGACTTGCCACCATACTCTGCCTTAATATCATCAGAACTAAGCTCTTCATGACCTTCAACTTTATGTCAGTTGTTACAAATTCCCTGGGACTCCTTGGTCACTACCCGCATATTTCATGTTCTCGTGTCACACAATTTTGTGTAGTCCCACCTCTTAGCCTTGAAATCCTTCCACTTTGTCCTGTGAAATCATAGTCCTGGTTTGCCCAGGACAATTCCAGTTTATACATGGTGTGCCACTGTCTTGCCCAGTTTTACATTTGTCATTTTCATAAGTATCCCAGCTTGGATGATAGCTTGGATGATAAATTATATGATCATCCTACTTAGTACTCAAGGTCTTCAGTAAAACTCTCTGTATTTTTTCCCTGTTTGCTGAATGCTTCCCTCACCTTCTTAATCTGACTGAAATCTGAATCTACCCAAGGACCTTACAATACTCTTGANGCTTGGATGATAAATTATATGATCATCCTACTTAGTACTCAAGGTCTTCAGTAAAACTCTCTGTATTTTTTCCCTGTTTGCTGAATGCTTCCCTCACCTTCTTAATCTGACTGAAATCTGAATCTACCCAAGGACCTTACAATACTCTTGAGCACTGGTTATTTTTATTCCCACAAATTCAAGTCCCTCACTGCTATTTTTAAATCATTCTCTTTCTCCTCCCTAGAAATGCCCATCTTTCTTTGAATTTCCTATCACTTAATATGTTAAATATATTAAATATACTATACAATATGTATGGGCTTTCCTAGTGGCTCAGATGGTAAAGAACTGCCTGTAATGCAGGAGATCTGGGTATGATCCCTGGGTTGGGAAGATCTCCCGGAGAAGGGAATAGCAACCCACTGCAGTATTTTTGCCTTGAGAATTCTATGGACAGAGGAGCCTGGCCGGCTATAGTCCATGGGGTCACCAAGCGTTGGACACGATTGAGTGACTAACACACATATATAATATGTACAGTTTAGCTTCTGTCTCACTGTAACTCTCTGCAATTAAGCTTGTCTTAATTCTTTGTGATTTCAATATCTTAACTCCTGATTCTTCTAACACTCTAGCCTCTCAGTCCCTTGAAATTCTCTCCTACAGTTTTGTCCTCCACCTAATTGCAGTCTTTTCCTCCATTTTGTCATTTCCAGTGACTCCTATCCCTCTCATATCCCTGGAGCGGAACATGGCTAGGGAAAAGCACAAAATTACACTTTCACTTTAAATTCAAGACCACGAACCTCAAGTGGGCACTTAATGTTGCCAGGAAATCACATAATATTATCCTAGTCCATTTACTCTCTGTTTCCTAGACAACTATTTCATACCTTCTCCTCTCTCTTCAAACCTCTAACACCTCCGCACCCGTGTCCTCACTCTCAGCTCATGACCTTGCTTCCAATTTCACTGAAAAAACAGAGCAATCAGAAAATAAAGCCCATAAATTTCTACCACTGCATATATTACAAACCTATCTAAATCTGTGTATATATTCTACCCTTTCTCCTATGCCTATGGATGAAGGGTCCCTGCTCTTAGCTGAAGCCAACCCCTCCACTCCTCTTCTGGCAATTCTCTCCTCTCTTGCCCCTCTCTTGCCCCTCAAGCTTTTTTTCCCCTTCAGAGTTTTTCCCATCAGCTTCAACCATGCTATTATTCCTCTCATTAAAAATTTTTTAGTCTTCTTTTGAATCACCTTCTCTTGCTCTCTACCCATGTGATTTCTCTGCCCCACTTTAAAGCAGAATTCCTCATCAGAATCATCCATATTCAATGTCTACAAGTCCTCCATTCTTTAAAAATTTTTTTTAAAATTTGAAATTATTATAGATTCACAGGAAGCTATGAAAATAATATGGAGGTCCTTTGTAAGTTTCACCCAGATTTCCTCCACAGTTAACATGTTACAAACTATTGACAATGGTACAGGAAATTGACATTGGTACAAAGTTTGTGAATACTTCTTTGCCACTTTTATCACAAGTGTAGATTTGTGTAACCACCACAACAATCAAGATAAAGAACTGTTCTATCACCATAAAGATCTCCTTTGTGCTACTCCTTTTTAGTTACTCCCCTCCCTTCACTATTCCTCATCCATGGCAACCACTAATTTATTCTCCATCTCTACAAATTCCTCATTTTGAAAATCTTAAGTAAATGGAATCCTATAATATGTGACTTTTTGAGATTGCTTTTTTACACTCACCATCCTCAAGATACATTTCAGTTATTTCATGTATCAATCGTTTTCCCCTCCCCACTTCCTCGTGTTTCATAAATAAAAGGAAAGCATTGCATGGGGATGATGACAGCATCCCTGTGTCTAGAAGTGGCTGGTGATACTGTAAGTCTCTATCAGGTCATCTAGGACAGTGCTGGGCATGGTGGTGATCTTGGCCAGCTCACAACACTCCAGTTTCGAAGTGAAGACAGCAGTTGAGCATCTGGAGTGAGGATGGTCAGCACCATGTTCTATAGAATGTGACAGTCTATGTACTACACCTAACCATCATGGGGCTTAAGCCAAGTGAGATGTGGCAGCATGGTGGTCAGCCTATTCTTCAGCTTTGGCAGCTTCTGAAGCCCTATGTCACTGTCCTATGTGACAAACCATGTAACATGCTTGTTCTCCCACACCACTGACTTTTCTGGTGGGCCTTTAGGTGGCCTTCCATCCAGGGTCCTCCAAACCATATTCACTTAGGTGCCCATGTGGAAGTCTACCCCCTGCAGCAGGCACATGTCTCTGGAACTCTCCTTGGCTTTCAGCAGGTACAGGTAGATGATGAGCTTGTGGTCTTGGGCAGACATACTGAATCCCATTTGAGTATTGTCCCCCATGAGGTCTACAATGTACACTTCAAGGGGGTTGTGATCCCCAAACCAGAGGCTCGGACTCTTGCTCTCCTCCTGATAGCATAGTAGTTGAAATGCTCTTCATAACAGCCATGGCCAGGATGAAATGCTCCACACTAATTATCTGGTAGAAGTACAGTTGTGTGCTAATAAAGACCATGCCCCTCAGCTTGCTGGGCCACATGCTCCATAGAAAGCTCTTCTGGTAGATGGCTGACATCAGGTTGCAGTTGCAGTGACACAGCGTGATCATGGGCCCCTTCTGTTCCTCCTCATACAGCACCTTGAGTTTGTTCTTGGTTCTATGCTAAGTATATATTTAGTTTATTAAGAAAATACTAAGCTATTTCCAGAGTAACTACCATTTTACATTCCCATCAGAAATGTATAAAACATCCAGTTTCTCCACATCCTTGCTAGCATTTAGTATTATCAGGTTTTGCTTGTTTGTTTGTTTGTTTTAGCTTAGCAGTTCTAAGAGGTGTCTAGTGATATCTCACCATAGTGTTACTTTGAATTTCCTTAAAAGCTAGTGACATTGAGCATCTTTTTAGGTGTTTATTTACCTTCTGTTTATCCACTTCAGTGAAATGTTTCTTTATGTTTTTTGCTCATTTTCTAATTGGATTATTTGCTTTATTTTACTGTTCAGTTTCAAGTGTTCTTTATGTATTCTATTCTTTTGGCACTTGAAAAGTGTTGTGCCACTTGCTTCTGGCTTCCATGGTTTCTGATGAGAACCATGTCTTAATTCAAATAGCTCCCCTCATCCTAAGTAAGGTGTCATGTCTCACTTGGTGTTTTCAAGATTTTTTTCTCTGCTTTTAGTTTTCAAAAGTTTGATTATGATGTACCTTGGTGTGGATTTCTTTGCATTTATTCTGTTTGTGGTTTCCAAGTCATTGGATCTGTAGGTTCACATCTTTCCCCCAAATTTGGAAAATTGCATATTTTCCAGTTCTAAAATTTCCTTTTGGCAATCTCTATCAAAATATCCATGACATTTTCCACAGAACTAGAAAAAATAATCTTAAAACTCACATGGAACCATAAAATACCCTGAATTGCCAAAGCAATCTTGAAAAAAAGAACAAATCTAGAGTTATAACCCTCCCAGAGCTCAGACTATACTACAAAGCTGCAATAATCAAAACAGCATGGTACTGGCACAGAAATAGACACATAGCTCAATGGAACAGAATAGAGACCAGAAATAAAACCATGCACCTATGGTCAATTAATCCATGACAGTGGAAGCAAGTGTACAGGAAGCAAGTGTACAGAATGCAGAAAAGACAGTCTCTTCAACAAATGGTGCTGAGAAAACAGGACAGCTACATGTAAAACAATAAGAACATGCCCTTGCATTGTATTTAAACAGTTCAAAATGGTTTAGAGACCTAAATGTAAGAACTGAAACTGTAAAATGCCTAGAAGAAAACAATAAGCTGAACACTCTTTGACATAGATCATAGCAATATTTTTTAGATCAGCAAAAGAAATAAAAGCAAAAATAAATAAATGGGGCCTAATTAAATTTAAAAGATTTTGCACAACAAAAAAATCCATCAAAACAAAGAGACAAACTACTGACTGAGAGAAAATATTTTCAAATGATGTGACTGACAGTTGGTTAATATCCAAAATATACAAACAGATACAACTCAGTATCAAAACCCCAAAAAATCCAATAAAAAATGGGCAGAAGACCTGAATAGAAATTTTACAAAGAATACATAAAGATGGCTAACAGGTACATGAAAATTTGCTGTTAGAGAGATGCAAATCAAAACAATAATGAGATGTCAACTCACATCTGTCAGAATGGATATCATCAAAAAGTCTACAAGGACTTCCCTGGTGGTCTAGTGGTAAAGAATCCAACTGCCAATGCAGGAGACATGGGTTCAATCACTGGTTTGGGAAGATTCCACATGCCTCTGGGCAACTAAGCCCACATGCCACAACTACTGAGCCTGTGAGCTGCAACTATCAAGCCTGCATGTTACAACAACTGAAGCCTGCGTGTGTCGAGCCCGTGCTCTGAACTAAGAGAAGACATCGCAATGAGAAACCTGTGTACCACAGTGAAGAGCAGCCCCCACTCACCAAAACTAGAGAAGGGCTGCGTGGAACAACGAAGAACTAGGGCAACCAAAAATAAATAAATAAATAAATAATGTTTTAAAAATCTACATATAACAAAAGTTGGAAAAGATATGGTGAAAAGGAAACCCTTATATCTTGTTGGTGAGAATGTAAACTGGTGTAGCCACTATGGGAAACTGTATGGAGGTTACTCAAAGAACTAAGAATAGAACTACTATATGATCTAGCAATTCCACTCCTGGGAGTATATCCAGGGACAAGTGAAAATACTAATTTGAAAGGACACATGCACCCCAATGTTCTTCAGTTCANGATTTTAACTAAGTGGTATTTCTAAATTTAGTTAGATATAAGGCTCCTAAAAGAGATAAGAGAAACATTGAATTTTTCAGTCTTGAAAAAATGATGGAAAAGGATGACTTCTCTCTCAGGGAGATATTTGTGAAAAAAATTTGTCAGAGATAAGCAGTGAATGAAAGGTGTAGCTGAACTCTGGGAGATGCTCTGAGGGAGAGGGATGGCTTGAGATGAAATATCACGTGCCTGAACAGGAGAGCTGGCTGGAGTTCAGAAAGGGTCAGAGCCAGAATTGGGGCATGTGCTGTCCCTTTTGCATGAGATGCCTTTTAAATTATAGTTCCTAAAGTGTACCTGTTGCTGAATGGGTAAGCCTCCACGCAGACACTTCATTTCTATTGGAGTGAAGCAACCTCAAGTTCAACCGAAGGTTATCGGAACTATTTGGACATGTTGAGATGTAAGGAAGGCAGGAAATCTCATGAAAACAGGCTTTCTTTTGAAATTTCTGGCACTTCCTTTTCTGATGCTGTTTGGAGAAACTCCAAGAGTACAATTTCTTCCAATCCTTCGTTGTGGTGTCTCCACCAGATGAAGGAGATGTTGAAAGAGCAATGGAAATGAGAAATAAAAATCGTGATATCAATTCTCAGTAACTTGAGGGCAGACAGTATCCCTCATGGAAAAAGCATCCGGCAGGGCAGTTGGAAAGAGTACTTCACATTTTGCCTATTGGTTCAACAAGACCCAAGATGCTCATAATACCCATGGGCATCTTTTGACAAATATCATTCCATCTGTGCTTTCACTACTTGGATTAAGCATGACCCAGAATTTTAAACATATATCCCAAATTGTGCTGATTATACACACACACACACACAAATACATATTAATATCTAAACTGCCACTACCACCACCATACTCAAATCCTCTCCTCCTCTTAAATTAGATCATCAGTCATTTAATTACACACCAGGTGTGTCTCTGCCTCAGAATGTCGTTTCCTATGTCTGATACTCCTTTCCATTCAATATGCGTATGTTTACTACCTACTGAGTCCAAAGTGTTTATCTTGTACCTACTGATTACAAAGTTGAACAAGAGCTATTCCTTGGTTTCAAATTACTTATACTACAGTATATTAAAAAAAAAATCACACTGGAAAGCATCTGGTTAAGATAATCACTTTGCTCTACAACATACTCCCCAAATCTTAGTGGACTGACACAGTAAATATTTATTTCTTGCTTCTGCTTCTTGTGGGGAGCTAGCCTGACCTGGGTAGTTCAGGGACCCTGGGTCCTATTATCTTATGGTTCCGCTATTGGTAGCACATGGTTTCCAAGTTTGCCAGGCTCCACTGAATCAGAGAAGAACACAGAAGATGGCGTTGGTGAGTTTTTATAAGGCAGGCCTAGACTTTCACCCATTGCTTATCCCAGGATTCCTCAGAAAGAAGTCAGTTCTGTGGCCACATCTAACTTCCAAGGAGGCTAGGAAACCTATCTCAGTGCTGTTACCAAAAAAAAAAAAAAAAAAGTGCAAGTCACTCAATCGTGTCCCAACTCTTTGGGACCCTGTGGACTATACAGTCCATAGAATTCTCCAGGCCATAATACTTTTCTCTTCTCCAGGAGATCTTCCCAACCCAGGGATCAAACCCAGGTCCCCTGCACTGCAGGCAGATTCTTTACCAGCTGAACCACAAGGTAAAACCGCTAGCCCGTGTCAGTCACAATGTGCTAATGGCTATTGGTTCTCCCTCTATACCATAGTTGAGTTCATAGAGATGTTAATCTGTGATGAACGTCTCTGCAGACCTCCTGGATGAGGATCATACAGAACAATTCTGTTTTTTTGACAAGTCTATTGACTGGGAAGTCTTTGCTTATATACAACTGAAAGCTCCTTCCCTGCCATTGTCATTCTTGGTTCCTGGATCTGCTTTGGAAACCCCATAGCTTCAGTCTCTCGTGTCTTTTGTAATTTACACTTTAAGGCAAAAAGCTTGGAGTAACCCATCAGAGAGCCAGGACCCTTCTCTATTCATCTTGACAAGCCCATTAGTCAACATAGTCAGTGTTATCATGCTTTTTAAAATTTCTTCTCTTTTCTTAACTAGACACCCTAAGTTATTTCGTGTTTATATGCTGTATTTATCAGGTTGATCCTGGTTGTTCTTAACCAGGCTTCATTTGGATTTTCACAAACTATTTAAAGAATAGTTTACTGAAAAAGACACAATACTCCATGTGCCATGTGACTCTTGGACAGAGAGTATCTGAGAAGTTAAATTACTTACATTAAAATTTGACTTCCCACTTACA
This sequence comes from Neotragus pygmaeus, assembly GCA_006410875.1. Lineage (NCBI taxonomy): Eukaryota > Metazoa > Chordata > Mammalia > Artiodactyla > Bovidae > Neotragus > Neotragus pygmaeus. The sequence continues at coordinate 9,739 of SJYV01004243.1, read as the reverse complement.
AGTTACTTAATATAGGCTTATTTCACTGGTACCCAGTTTCCTGGGATTTATAATAGTATTCACTTGGTATCGTGGTTTTATTAAGGACATTACTGTATAAATTAAAGTGTTTTGCATAGGGACAGACACTTAATGAGGGTCATTATAAGCTAATATTTCCTTTATTATGTGTCCTTTAATCCAGTCTTGCTCAGGCTGAATCTTAAAGCAGGATGTGATTTAGTTACCAAAGGACTTCCTTGGTAGCTCAACTGGTAAAGAATCTTGCAATACAGGAGACCCCGGTTCAATTCCTGGGTCAGNCTAGTTCCGATTATTTTAAAGTAGGAATGAAGGGGTGTGTGGAGAGTAGGAGCAGCAGGAAAATATAGTGCCAGGAGCATTTTCAAAGAACTGCCTTCATTTGAACATGTGCTCATGGGGGTTATAGGTCCTGTCTCTTATACACATCTCCTGGGTCAGAAAGATCCTGGGGAAGGAAATGGCTACCCACTGCAGTAGTCTTGCCTGGAGAAGCCCATGGACAGAGGAGCCTGGGGGACTACAGTCCATGGGGTCGCAAAGTGTCAGACACTATTGAGCTACTAAGCAAACAACCATACATGAATAATAATAGACAAAATGAGATTGGTCACTTTTTTTTAAATCTAGTTGATAGGTACCTGAGCGTTTACTGAACTGAACTGAGTGTTGATGTTACTTGTTCCTTTTATGTATATATTTGAGCTTTTCCGTTAAAACCTTGGCTAACTATCTGTTAAGTAAAACTCAAATCTAAAACAGCAAAAAACATGATTTAAAAAAGGCCAAAATGGTGGCTGTCAAGTTCGTGTTAGTCTTTAGTGTGTCTGCTGTCAGCACTTTCACTTAGAGGGTGGAAGTGTTGCTTGTATGAAAGCTATGGAAATTGCAATCTACTTTGAAGTTCCCTGGGTCAAAAAGGTGAGGACTGTTTCTTAGAAAAAGCAGATCGGCTTGTATACTACATAAGGAAGACCACTCTAATACTTAAGAACTTGTTTAAATGGACAAGCAAAGTGTTTAATATAGTCATCTTCTAAATCAAACAAAGTAGTCAGACCTTTCGTTTTTTTCTCCCATTCCTAGTGCCTTTCATATCCTTTAAAGCAGTACTGTGCAAAGACTGAATTTGACATTTTAAAAATAGAAATTATCTGAATTAATTTGGTTTTACTTAAATTAATGTTCTATTTTTACATTTTTCTTTTCCTTTGGTTCTTTTCCTTCCTGATTGTAAAAGCAGTCTAAGCTCCTACAGGACATTGGCAAAATGTGAGAAAATATAATGAAGTGGAGAGGAAGCACCACGACCTTGAGGGCATGGCTCTTATACAAGATCCATTTAAAAACTTTAGTCACAAAATTTGCTCTCCTTTCTATGAAAAATTTTAATGTAGAGTTGGGTGTTTTGAGGGTTGGGGAGGGCATTGGATATTATGCTGTTCTTCATTCCCCAAAATGTGGAACCTAGAAGTTGCATCAAGAGACACTTAATGGTTATCTCATCCAACCATCCATCCTTTGAGATTCTGAAACCTATGTACTGAAGATCCAGTGATTCATGCAGAATTGGACGACACTCAAGGGCAATATTAACTGACTCTAGATCTCCCCGTTCTTTTTTCAGTGATACCTTGCTGCTTAGGTGGAAATATGACACTTGACTGTCTCTGCTTATGGAAAGAGAGATCCAGAGAGGGACAGGAGATAATTTTCAAGGATTTGAATGTTATTCATTTAGGTATTCGTTTTCTTGTTGACATTTTCAGGTTCCAGCTTGAGCATTCTGCAGAAAACAAGACGATACAGCTGCAGTTCTCTCCACATCCCAGTCGAGTCTCCCTACAAAACTAGGGGGTCTGGGAAACTCTGAGCTTGCTGACCTCAGCGTGGGAGAGAATAGGATCAAGATGGCCACGTGGCAGGGTAAGAAGTTAGTACTTACTCCTCTAACTGGTTTTTCCTCCTTCTCTATCCTCTACCACAACCCAAACCCCTAAGCCAGAGGCAGGCAGCCAGGCAGCTGTTTCTTTAATTTAACCGTTTGTCTTTGCCAGGACAAAGCTTTTTAGTTTAANTTGTCAGATGCCATTTGAGATGTGTATAAGAGACAGCCTCCTTCTCTATCCTCTACCACAACCCAAACCCCTAAGCCAGAGGCAGGCAGCCAGGCAGCTGTTTCTTTAATTTAACCGTTTGTCTTTGCCAGGACAAAGCTTTTTAGTTTAAAAGGACTTGCTGCTAGTTCCGATTATTTTAAAGTAGGAATGAAGGGGTGTGTGGAGAGTAGGAGCAGCAGGAAAATATAGTGCCAGGAGCATTTTCAAAGAACTGCCTTCATTTGAACATGTGCTCATGGGGGTTATAGGTCAGGAGATGGAGGATATTTTTTTCATATTTCAGTTTATTTGTTTCTGGCAAATTTCCATGATAAGGTTCTCAAAGGTGGGGGAAACAGATGTCAGCACCTCTCTGGCTTTCTCTTCCCAATAAAGACTTTAAAGGATATTCAGTGTTATACGTTAATATTAATGCCTGTTCTACTACAATGGAATGACTTGAGAGAAGAACTTAGTGCTATCTTGCCGGATAGAGCACATCTCTTCTGAACCTGTGATTTCTTACCACATAAGTAACTTTCTTTTTATTTTTGGTGAGTTTTGAAGAGTATCAGAATCTCCAGGGATGCATGGGATTTTTATGTTTATCATAAGGGAGTATGGGTTTAAGAAATGATAGACAAACACTACGTAAATTGGTCTGTGACCCAAAAAAGGTTAAGAACCACTTAGATGGAGTAGAATGAAGGGAGCTCAAATGTCTATAAATATTCAACAGGTAGGTTTGTTGGTGGTCTGATGGTTCTTTTAAAACTGTCTCCTGTTGGTTATGGCTGTAACAAGTATTTTTGATATGCTAGGGTTGTCACTTTAAAGATACTTGAAATGAGATTCAGCATATATGCCTGGTTTGACTCACCCAATGGGCATTTATCAGGAGAGGTTTGGATATTCTTGTTTAAATTCTGAGACATTCTTTAATTCAACAAGTAGAATATAGAAATGAGTAAGATGCAAAACCCTAGAGGGTTCCTTGTCTTATCGAGGAGACAAACTATATAAGCAAATAGTTGTGTCAGGTTGAATAAGTGTTATAATAGAGATGCAAAATGTGATGGTTGCTCAGAGAAAAGCATGATGAACTGTGGGTTTTGAGCTGGCCTAAAAAAATGAAGAATGAGTGGGAGTTTGCCAGATGGGCAAATGAGAGAATTGCATTCTGGGCAGACAGAGAAGCACTGTTTGGGAACTTCCAAGTTGCTCTGTTGGCCTCATGTGAGATGTGTGGGCCATGACCTCGGATGAAGCAAGAAAGATAGTCAGAGGCCAATGATAAAGAACCTTGTATGTCCTAGGAAGGATTTTACATTTTATCCCAAAGACAAAGATTCTAAACAGGAAAGTAACATCATCAGGTTTTGCTTTAGAGAGATTACTTTGGCAGCATTATTGAGGTAGGGTTGGAGCTGGAGAGAATGGAAACCAAGAACCAGTTGGGACATTTCTGGTATAGTGGCTTAGGGAAGAGATGGTGAGAGTCTGAGCAGAAGGAGGGGCAGCAAGGATAGAGAGAATGAGATGAATTCTGCGAACATTCTGTAATTGGGTGTGGGAGGAACCGAGCCTGGGTTGACACCCAGTTTTGGGTGCCTGGGGCCAGTGGTGGTGCCATTCATTGAGACGGGGACCATGAAAGGTAGTGACAGGGGTGTGGGGGTGGTGGGAAGTTAGTGTACTGCGTTTGCTTTGGCCTATTTTGTTTGAGATAGTGTGAGCTGTCAAGTCAGTGTTTAAAAGATAGTGCTGAAATTATGGAATTAGAGTTAGTGCAGGTGGGGAGCTAAAGTTGTGTTCCTGAGTGCGTGCTAAATCACTTCAGTCGTGTCTGACTCTTTGTGACCCTATGGACTGTAGCATGCCAGGCTCCTCTGTCCATTGGGATTCTCCAGGTAAGAAAACTGGAGTGGGTTGCCATTTCCTTCTCCAGGGGATCTTCCCCATCCAGGGATCAAACCTGCGTCTCTTGCACTGGCAGGTGGGTTCTTTACCACTAGTGCCACCTGAGAAGCCCTAGAGTTTGTGCAGGTGGGGAGCTAAAGTTTTGTTCCTAATGATGCATAAAAACCGTGTGTTTTCTTTCTGTTTAATGGAAATGTCATTAGTAAGTTAATGATTTATAATAAAAACATTTTAATGGATAACAGTTCTTAATAAAAATGTCATAATTTCTTAATAAGTAATATATTTTGCTATCTCAGGCCCTGAAATTTAATCTGCTTAAAATCACATTGGAGGCAAACAGCTTTTCTAGCATTAATGAAGAGGGGGAGTATTCCACAGAAGTAACTGCAACACATTCCTTGCTTTGTGCAACCTCTGAAGTGACAAGAATAGTACAATGATAGTCCGGGTGACAGTATGGTAGAATAGTTATAAGTGTGGGTCTAGGTTCAACTATGTTGGTTCTATCACTTGGTAGCTGTGAGACCTTGGGCAAGTTCCTTAATCTCTCTGTGTCTCATTTTTCTCTTTCGTAAAATGGGGATAACAATAGAACTCAACCTTGTAAGGTTGTTTTGACGATTAATTAAGTTAATATTAAAACACTTGGAACATAGTAAGTGCCATAAAAGTTTGTGCCACTGTTTTTAGTAGTAAGCCATTTAGAATATTGTCTATCATACAATAAGTGCTCAGTAAAATTTAGCAATGGGCTTCCCAGGTGGCCCAGTGGTAAAGAATCTGCCTGCCAAGAAAGATAAATACCATATAATCTCATTTATACATGGAATCTAAAGGAAAAAAAAAAGCAGCTCACAGATTCAGACAATGGATTGGTGATTGCCAAGGATGTGGGGTGGGGTTGGGCGAAATGTGTAAAGGAATTCGAAAGGTACAAACTTCCAGTTATAGAATAAGTAAGTCATAAGAATGTACTGCATAGCATGGTGCTTCTAGTTAATAATAAATAATGCTCTAGTGTATATTTGAAAGTTGCCAAGATAATAGATCTTGAAAGTTTCCAAGATAATAGATCTTGAAAGTTTCCATCACAGTAAGAAAATCTGTAACTGTGTATGGTGATAAAGGTAAATTAGACTCGTGGTGATTGTTTAAATATACATGCAAATACTGAATCAATATGTTATATCTCAATAAAAATTTATAAATTAGAAAACTCCAAAAGAATCCACTTCACAGTACAGGAGCCACAGGTGACAAGGATTCAATCCCTGGGTTGGGAAGATCCCCTGGAGGAGGAAATGGCAAAACCCACTCCAGTATTCTTGCCTGGAGAACCCCAATGGACAGAGGAACCTGGTGGGCTGTAGTCAAGGGTTGCAAAGAGTCAGACACAACTGAGCGACTGAGCACGCACACATAAAATTCAGCAATAACTGTTATTGTTACTAGTACTCCTATTAGTATTACTACTGCTGCTTCTACTACTGTCATTATTTGCTATATTCTGGAATGGACCTGGGACCCCATTCTGTGGAGGGAATATCGGGTTCTCCTTGGAAGGCCTGTCCCACAGTAGTCTATTTGGGTCTTTTATTATTATTATTATTTTTTAATTGGAGGTTAATTGCTTTACAGTGTGTTAGTTTCTGCTGTACCACAACATGAATCAGTCATATGTACACATATATCCCCTCCCTCTTTTGTTTGGGTCTCTATGTAGAGGTTTAGATCTGAAGAGATCCTTAGAAAACGTCTAGCCCAACCCCTAGAGGTTTAGTGACATGCCCGTGGTCAAATAGGTTAGCAGTAGTGACAGAACTAAAACTCAGGTCTCCTGATTCACTATTCCAATTTTATTTTATTGACTCTTGGAGCAAGGAATGTGTGGTTCTGTCCTCAGCTCAAGGAAGCTCTGAGTCAGTTTGTGCATCTGCTAGAGGAACTCTTCAGAGCGAGAGGAAGCCAAGTGTCATTAGTCTCTCAGGTCAGTGCCGTCTAGTTCCTCCATGGAGAACTGGGTCAGAATTCCCATACCTCTTAAACATGGCCAACATTATTATTTTGACTTTGTTTGATGGAGTCCTCTAAGATGTTTCCTGGCCATTTTAAACAGAGTTTACTGAGCATAATTTAATATTTTTGATAACTCAGGGTCATCATTAATAACATCAGTTTCATTGGTCTAATGGTCAAGAAAATATTGAAGAGAATACTAGCCAAGTTGGAGTGGGATGAGGATGGAGACTTGTGTTGTCAGATGCCATTTGTTTATTCAGTTAACTTCCAGCACCATTTGTGTACCAGACACTATGGAGAGCCCTGGAGATGGCAGTGGTCAGTACACACAGGAATGGGCTCCGCTGTCACAGAACTTACCAATGAAGATAAAAGTAGCATTTCAAGTTTATGAAATGCTTTATTTAACAAACATGCTGGAGTAACTTGGAAAAATGACACCAATATAAATTTAGAAGGATTAAAATAGTGTTTCTTAATAAAAGGAGGGGGTGCATTGGAAGTACCTTTTAAAAATATTCCTGCTCAGTTNTCTCTCCTCAGCCCCGGGGACACCGCCCATCCCGCCCCTCACCCGGACCCGCAGCCTCATGGCCATGTCCCTGCCAGGCAGTAGACGGGCCTCTGGTGGATCCCGCAGGTGAGTCTCCCCCTTGCCCAGAGCCTTGGCCTCCAAATGTGGGGGGAGGGGGTCTCTGCCTCCAGTCCACCACCTACTTGTCTTGGAGCAAGTCATTGCCCCCATTTTTCCTGTCTTTAAAATGGGCTTGCTGACACTTGCCTCAGGAACTAATTAAGGGCTCAGATGACACCATGGATAGAAAGGTTCTCTGAAGACTTAAACCACTGGATCCTTCCCATCATTAATATTGTTGTTCCATCCTCACAAAGACAGCATGTAGCCTTCCACCTGGGCTCACACAGACTCCACATATGCCCCTCCTCCTGCCCCTATGCCTGCCTACCCGTTCGTCTCCACCTCCATCTCAATTCACGCAAGGCCCTTTCCCTCTGGGCTTGGGGGACCCTGGACGTTGAGGACCCTCGCCAGGGGTAGCTGGGCCCCACCCTTGGCCCACAGCCCTGCACAGCCTCCGCCTCTGTCCTGGGGAGCCAGGAGGACCTGCCTCCTGGTTTTCCATCTTCATTTGCACTATCTGTTCTGTCCCCCCACCCTCCCCTCTGCTTCTCTCCCTGGCGGTGACCCCAAAGTGGGGGCCCTCTGGGCCGCAGCGGCCTGGCGGTGTTTGCCCAGTGTCCGCAGCTGCCCACCAGCCAGAACGAGCACCTGCCTCTTCTTCCTGCCTCCAGGCGCACCTCTCCACCCGTGAGTGTGCGGGATGCCTACGGCACCTCTTCTCTCAGTAGCAGCAGCAACTCAGGCTCCTGCAAGGGCAGTGACAGCAGCCCCACGCCCAGGTAACCAGCCCCTCCCTCCTGCCTCCCAGCCAGCGGGGAACCTGAACGCCTTGGGGCCTGGGGGTTGTGGGTGTTCTAACCATCCCCAACTCCAGCACACTCCCTGGCGTGTGACCTTGAGTAGGTCCCTTCTCTCTCAGCCTCAGTTTCCCATCTGTAAGATGGATATGATCATATCCAGCTGCACGTAACCAAAGACAGTGGCTGAGACAAACTAGGGGTGATGCTTTCAGAGCAACAGGCCAGAGGTGGGCGACTCCCTAAAGTGCCGAGGACCCCACCTCCATCATCCTTGGTGTACAGCTGGCTCCGACACCTTCAGGCATCAGGACCACATCCAGGGAAGAAGAAGACAGAAGGCCAACCCTCCCTCCTCTCTATGCCAGGCTCATGTTTTCTGAGACAGGACACGTTCCTCAGTAAATTCTGTCTACACTGTGCTGGCGGGTGCCAGGTGTGACTGACTGGCTTCAGGGAGGGTTAGTGGTTCTGAGTGCAGGGCCACCTGCGCAAAATGGGAGTTCTGTTGGGGAGAAGGCAGGAAGCTGTCAGTTGAGGAGGTAGGCCGTGGTCTGCTGGTGGGATGAAAGCCTTGGCCCTCCCGCCTCCTCTGGGTGGGAATTCCTCCTTCTTGGCACTGGTGGGACCTGGGTGTGCTCACCACACATGCACGTCTGCACCACCCCATGCGGGGGAGTGTGGCTGCTGGGAGTGGTAAATGTCCTCAGGGTACAGCTATGAACAGGTCGATGTTATGAACAGTTGATGCACATCTGGGCTCCCATGTGCCTCTAGAACATGAGTGGGCACGTGCAGATGGGAAGGATCCACCTGCATTTGTGTGAACGTGTTCATGAGCTGGTGTCCTAGAATAGTTGACCCTGGTCCAACAAGGGGGTTGGGGCACTGACCTCTTGTGCAGTTGAAAATCCACATATAACATTTGGCTGCCCCAAAACATAACTGCCTACTGTTGAGCAGAAGCCTTTATAACATCATCAGTGATTGCCACATATTTGGTGTGTTATATGTACTATCAACAATATGCTTAAAATACAGTAAACTAGAGAAAACAAAATTTAAGAAAACTATAAGCACAAGAAAATATGTTTACCAGCACTGCATTTATTGACACAGTATGTTTACATTGTTTCTAAGATGAATCATCTGTCAGTACATCAATATTGTCTTATATGACACAAAGCACTTTAGAGATTAGATGTGTCACTAAGACTAGACATCAAAAATGAAAAGGTCATGTGAAAAAGAAATTCATATTTACTTACAGGTATAATGATGCATGTATTGATAACAATACACATTGATAACAGAAGCAGCAATACGATTGGTTCACGGTAGTCTAGCCTATCTAATGAATGAATCGTTATAAAAATTTTATGGCATACAGTATTACAGTCATATTCATAATATGGTATGAGAAACATTGTTACATTTTTCTAAAAACCACTTACAGTGATGACAGGCCGATATGCAGTTTCTCCAATTACAAGAGAAAGGCATATTGTAGCGTAATGGGATCCTCTGAAAGCACAGTTGTAGATCAGTAAGAAAACTTACACACTATTAATTTTATATTAACTATCACCCACCTTGTGCCGGGGAGACAGGCTACCACTTCGGTACCTGCCTTACACAGAATGAACGTTTAGGTGATGGTGATGATGACGACACAGAGCCAGTTCATATGGTTCTTGCTGTACAGTGATTAGATTTTTTATACAACGGATAAGTCCTTGCCCGCCAGGCAGGGCCCGGGATAANTACCACTTCGGTACCTGCCTTACACAGAATGAACGTTTAGGTGATGGTGATGATGACGACACAGAGCCAGTTCATATGGTTCTTGCGGTACAGTGATTAGATTTTTTATACAACGGATAAGTCCTTGCCCGCCAGGCAGGGCCCGGGATAATTACATGGAGAGGGAGGCTTCTCCTTGCCTCAGCTTTATTCTGTGGGGTGGGAGACTGAGCCCTGGGCTGCAGCGCTGGGATGGGGTTGACAGAGATGGCATTGCCCTGGGTGGTACCAGGCTTGTCCACATGCTCTGTGACGTATCTCCCCACCCCGAGCTAGAGAAGCCCTGACCTCCCCTCCTCGACGCTATGCTCTTTCCTCAGAAGAATCTTAATAAAACCCACCTTCCAGAAGGGCCAGGTGTTCTCATGCCCACAGGGTTACAGGTGGAGGCCTGGCCTTTAAGGCGCTGGAGGCGAGGAGCGGGAGGGGGGGGGCCA
>SJYV01004240.1:0-13637 GCA_006410875.1 Neotragus pygmaeus | reverse complement strand
CCTGTTACAGGTGCGCGCCCGAGAGACTCGACAGGGGAGAAGCCCCAGAGGGCGGTGGGGGGTGGACACCAAGGAACCTCGAGATCTTATTCAAAAGTCTACAGGGTTTCTTTTTTGGGGGGTAGAGGATGAGAGGCAGGGGCGAGCCGAGGACAGAAGGGGGGCGAAGTCTCCCGCCCGCCGCAGGCCTGGGCCCAGAAGTGTGGCCGGCAGAGAGCCCTTCTGGCTCCCGGCCCCTTTAGTTGACTGTGTAGTCTGGTTTCTTGACACGTCTCATCATCTGCATGGGGTTTCCCACGGAAAGCAGTTCTCAGTAGCAGTTCTGTAAGCAGCTCTAGAGGTCTCTGTGTGAGTGTTTGGGGGCGGAATAGGGGGGCAGGATGGATGGGGACACCTTCAGATCACTGCTCCGGGCTGCCCCGCGTCAAGGTCTGCTGTGGATCCTTTTTCCCAGGAGGAAGTGATCCCCAGAAGATACTGCATGTAATTTTCCCCTTAGATAAAAGAAAAAAAAAATTGTAACTCCTTCCCTTCATCTGTGTACTGTACAGTTTGAAAACATTTACTATTCCTTTAAAAAAATAGATTTCACATTTCATAAAATTTATCCATTTAAGTTGTGCAGTTCAGTGGTGTTTAGTATATGCACACAGTTGAGGAAACCGTCACTACTATCTAATTCCAAGACATCGTTCCCTAAAGAAATTTTATACTTGACATTAAATTAGAAAGTATTACTATGTCTGTTACTACAGAAATTGTCAAACTTTAATGGACACATGAATTACCTATGGAGCTTGTTAAAATGCAGATTCTGATTTCAAGTAGGGTCTGCTACTGCTGCTAAGTCACTTCAGTTGTGTCCGACTTTGTCAAGTAGGGTCTAGGTGCAGCCAAAATTTCTGCATTTCCAACAACCTGAGAAAATGTGGAGACTGCTGGTCCGTGGAGCACACTTTGAGTAGCAAGGAGATACGTCTCAAGAAAAGACAGAATATAAATAAATTCTGCGTACTATGAATGTAACTACTTGCAAGTTTGCTTCCAGGGTATGTTTAAAACACATGGATTTTTTAAAATTGACTTAGACGGGAGCTTACCCTTAGGTCTGAGGGTTATGTTTGGTAATGTTACCTGTGAGTAAGTTAAGTAACTTATAAAAGCTATATTGCTTTTTAAAAGTTATGCTGTTCCATAGACAAAAATCTATTTTTTAAAATCATTTAATCATTCTTTAGTCATTTGTTACTTTGTGGGGGAAATTGATTTATAAAACTTGTGGATGTATGTTAGCAGTGAGAGAGACTAAATAGTAATTCCAACTTGTCCTGAAAAATAACCCTAATGCTTTCTTCAAATGTGGTTTCCTTCCTCGTTGACTTACCTAGTTTTTGTATCATTTACTATTTAGAGAAAAAGTATTTTTCTGCATTAAGGAATCCCAGATCATTCTTAATGCATTGGTAACAGAAAGATCAACAGAAATATTTTAATGTGCTTCAATTCATAATGAGCACCTCCTGTCAGGTCAAACATAGGATAGCAAACTTAAGAGTGAACCATGTTTCTGAGTAAGACTTTGGTCTTGTCCAAATCTATTATTTCCGAAAGGTTCTATAGTAAGTTTTCATCACTGTTTACTATTACAAGGTTTTTATTTTTTTCCTCTTGAATAATCAAGTTACTGAAAAATCTTTACCAATAAACAGCACTTCACACCTGTGATTTATGAGAAAGAATTAAGGAAAATTATTCCCTTCTGGTAGAGGATATAAATAAGCCCTTCTCTATGCTTTTGACTTATAATTTAAACAATTTCATATATTTTCCTAGAGTAGGAGGCATATTATTTTTGAAAGTTGAAATAACTAGTACACTTTAGATTTGGTTCTGCCATTATCTCAAATTATTGAGATTTTTCCATGTAAGAATAGATTTTTGCAAATTGTCATTTCTGTGGGGTAAGTTCTATGGACTCTCGCTAAAATATTCTTTTTCATAGTTCACTTTTGTAGAAAGATTTCCTTACATATATTTATGAGGCTTTTACTACTGAAATTTGTGTCTATTTTGTTTGAGAGTAATTACATATTCTCAGGCTTTAGGTTCAGGAAGTAACATTTTGAAGTTAGTATTTAGAAGAAAAAGATTCAAAACCTTGCTTTTTTTCAACTTCTAATTGAAAATAAATTAATTCAATCTATTTTAATCAGTTTGTAATGGTGATTAGCAAGAAATGTCCATGTCCTGGGAGGATCCCAGAAGTTATATCACAGAATTCCTTCATTTAGAAAGTAAATATGTCTTTAGTGCATCACTTCTGAACATGGAGAATAATTCTGGATATAAAGCATGTTAAGTGTTTCTAAATTCTGAAGATCTGAAACAGTCCAGCTAAAATTCCTGCTTGGAAATGACTGACTGATTACAAACTGTAAACTAAATCTTTGGCAAAACAGTAGACTGAGATATTCTGAAATAGACTCTTGGTTACAAACACCTAGCAGTAATGGATAAAATAATTAAAAGGATTTTAACATGTTGCTCAATTTTGCAAAAAAAAAAAAAAAAGTGATTAGTATTTGCCAAAAGCAAGGAAGTTAAAAGCCAGAGGATACCCTGACTGATGCTATGGTTGCCCCAGGGGTTAAGAGGTTTGGGTGACCAGGAAGTTGGAGTCTAATGTCCATGTGAGGTAGAGAGAAGCTAAGGCCTTGGCCCCAGATGAGGCAGAGAGTTGGAATTGAGACATCCCTAGCCCCTGCTTAACCAGGACCCTATGTTAGTGAAAAGTTAGGCTAGAATAATATGTTGTCAGCACAGTGAGAAGAAGAAACTTTATTTCTTTTCCTCCAAAAGAAGAACTTTTAAGAGGAAAAGAAATCTTCCCTTAAGAATTTATTCTTTAGGCCTGCACATCATGTGACTATGTTTTGCTTTTGCTTTTTATACCACCTAACTGACCTAGAAATCTTCAAATTGACAAGTATCCCTGAGGCTCCTAGAAGAGTAAAACAGAAAACCATTCTGATTGCTAAGTATTTTCCAGAAAACACCAAGCCCTGCTAAAGACATGATCACTGTAATACATGATGAAACACAAGGAAACAATCCACTGAACAAAAGTTAGCAGATGGTACAATCCATGAGAGGGAGAGTTAACATGAGACCTAACAGCAGTGCTGGATCCTTAAAAACTTGAGATGATATTGGAGCATAAAAGAGAATATATAAAATGAATATGTGTATAGTTTTGAGGGCTTCCCTGGTGGTTTAGATGGTAAAGCATCTGCCTGCAATGCCAGGGCCCCAGGTTTGATCCCTGGGTTGGGAAGATCCCTTGGAGAAGGGAATGACTCCCCACTCCAGTATTCTTGCCTGGAGAATTCCATGGACACAAACCCTTGACAGTATAAAAGAAGACATTGAAGCCCTAACAAAGAGTAAGTTATTAAAAAAAAAAAGACCACAAATAGAAAACCTGTAAAAGAAAAATACAATTTTGAAATAAAAACTCAATGGAAGATTTAAAAGTGAGGACTAACCATGGTATAATTGATAGTAATACCTAGAATACAGAGATAAAAATAAGTGGAGAATATAAACATTAAGGCAAAAGCTCCAGAAGGAGAAATTATAGAGAATGAGGGCGAGGCAATATTTGAATACATAATGAATGATAATTTTTCAGAAGTGATTCATTCTCATGTTTATGAAGTACAAGAATATTAGTGTGATGCAGAAACATAAACTTATTTAAATGTATCATATTAAAATTGAAGAACACTAAAGAAGAAACATTAAAAAATAAACCAAAATAGAGATGTGAGTAAGTTTTAAAATTCAAAATATGGAAATATACCATATCTTGATACCTAGGTTATGCAATGTGAAGCTTGTGAGAACTATAGTTTTCTTTTATGTAAAGCAGTTTTTACTCTCAAGTTGTTAATGTAGTTTTTTATTTTTTTAAATACAAAGTCACTGCTCCATTGCTGGTAGGATCTGTATAACCATGGATACAAACAAAAAGGGATTCCAAGGGTCATTAAATCATGATCTCAGAAGAAACCCAAAGAGATTCTTTAATTCACATGATGAAACAAAAATAACCTTTTAAAGAAATGTTTTAATGGATCACAGACCTTTTAAAATCGTTACTGACCTCAGGATGGTTTTGGATGAAACCTGTCTAACGAGCCCAAGGACCCAGACTATGAACTTCTGATTTAAAAGAGGTAACTTAATATCAGAAACCACAGATAAAGAGAATCCCCCCATCTAGCCTTCTTTTCTCCAGGCAAAATCATGTATTAATAAGGAAATGAAAAATTCAGGCTGCAGGCTAGAAAGTGTTTTTCTGACATTAACTGTTGACAGAGTATAGTACATGACTCTCTTGAAGTTTGATTGAAGTTAGGGTATGGATATTGCTTCAATCAAGCTTCAAGAGAAGTTTGCAATGCAGGAGACCCCAGTTCGATACCTGTGTTGGGAAGATTTCACTGGAGAAGGTATAGTCTACCTAGGCCAGCATTCTGGGGCTTTCCTGATGGCTTAGCTGGTAAAGAATCTACCTGAAGTGTGGGAGACCTGGATTCAATCCCTGGATTGGGAAGATCCCCCGTAGAAGGGAACAGCTACTCACTCCAGTATTCTGGCCTGGAGAATTCTGTGGACTGTGTAGTCCATGAGGTGGCAAAGAGTTAGACACGACTGAGGACTTTCACTTTCTTTCAGAGTATCCATCAAACCTATGAATCACATTACATTTTTATATGCTTGTTATACCTCTTTCATTTTTGCCTCCATATGTCTGATAAATACGTTATTCAAACATCTATTTCACTTTTCTACACTTCTTTGCTCACATATCTTTCTACCAGACCGTATGCCTCCAGAGGTGGGGCTGTCCTTCATCTCTGTACACTTAGCTTAGTGTCTAGCAAAGAGAAGGTATAAATTAACTTATTCCTCAAAAGAGACATGGTACTCTCCTCGGTATTTATTCTGATAAGAAATAAAGTGATGCCAGCTCTTTTCGTAAAATAGCATCTGAGTCCCAGATCTATGCCAGCTGCTGGTTCGTGGAGATTCACCCTCTTCTGGGGAAGCTGTCACTGATGACCTTGCCACAACACTGCTCTCCTTTTAGCTCTAGCCCCAGGCTCTTCCCTTCAGGTTCCTTCTGCTCACCTGAGGTAAGGCTGTATCTTCATCAGTCCAGTTCAGTTCAGCTCAGTCGTGTCCGACTCTGCGAGCACACCAGGCCTCCCTGTCCATCACCAACTCCCGGAGTTTACTCACTTGTCAAATGCTTAGGGTTAACAAAAGAGAATTAACATACGGAGACAAACTCCCAGCTGGCTGTGACTGTCTTTCCCCTCATTTGTGAAGCTTCTTAAGGACTGACCCCTCCCTAACCCCAAGCTTCATCCAGTTGGCAGAGAGTATTCTCCTCCCACCCACCCAGCAAAGACCATCACCAAACAGTCTAGCTCTTTATAGTCAGTCTTAGCCCAGATGGATAAACGAATACCACCCACTCCCTTTACCCAGTGTAAGATATGCCTTTCAAACTCCCATTTATTTTTCTAGTTTCTCCTTCCTTCTTTCCTGGATCATTGACATTAGGTATGTCTAATCCTTTAAACAGAGACCCCACCACTTACCCCCACAGGTATGACTTCACTCGTGGACCCACATGGACAGTTACCTGAGAACACAACCACCCAGCAGCTGTAAAAGGGATTTCCAAATAAAATCAAGGGTCTCATTTCCTTATAAAAACACTTATCAAAAGAAACAAAATCCATCAAAGGGAGTATGTGTGGTATCATGATTTCTTATGATATCACAAACATATATAGTTGTTTAGAATTCAGAGAATCTTAGTATCTGTTATGTCCTTTGGGAAAAAAAATAGTATCCATAACCATAAAGCAAAAACCTGGACCTTAGTTAAGAGTTTGCAGTTTGGAAGCTGCAAAGCAAGTGTGAAAATCACCTTTGGCTCTGCTTCCTCTTCTTCGTTTAGCAATCACCATCTCCTGTAGCTGCCATTTGGATTTAATGGTGGATGAATCTCTTTCAGTTGACCACTTTGCAGAATTATGTTCTGCATGACAGAAATCAGATTTTTTTTTCTAAATTTCCCTGGATTGAAGTAATCAAACATCTGCTGATAACTGTTTATTGTCATGAAATGTTAGGGTCTCAGCACTGTGAGTTGTGGCATTATTGCTGGATGTGCTGAAATGCACACACTTGTTCTGTAACAGAATGTTTGCCTCTAGGAAGACCTTGCATAGTTTTTTTTTTTTTTTTTTTTTTNACTGCAGAATTCAATAGGAAATAATCCCATGCAAATGTGTCTTTTCTTTATAGCAATAATCCCCCAAATGGATGCAGTCAAATCCTAGGCTATTGCTAATTTGAAAGAAAAGACACAGGGAGGCAATACTGCAGTATTTCTTGCAACCTTCATAAGTAGGTCAAGCCTCTTGATAATCCCTTAGGGTTTTTTTTTTTTTTTTTTCTCTAGACAGTTATGTTCCTTGAGTTTTAAGAAGTAAGTTAACTTCATAAGGCAATTCATCATTGCCTCTTAGAGAGTAAATCATAGAAGGAAAACATTTTCTTGAGTCTATTCTTCGTTTTCAGCCTCTGTCATTAAAAAAATGCGAAATGTAATTGGATCCAGTTGGGTAAAATTACCATTTGTGATTGCTCTTTGTTTAGGTGTCATCTGCTGGGTTTTAAGTACATGGAGAAGTGCTCATCTGTATGCCAAATTTCTGTTAAACTTGTATATCTATAACTTGGTATGCTGTTGAAGACCCTTAAGCAGTTGGAATGGACTGAATCACATTTCTTAGGGAGAATGTCCTTTTGGAGCAGGGTATAGAAATGATACATGCTGTTACAATGAAATAATGATACCCAAACAACACACATAGTTGCAGCCTAATTGTTCTCAGCCCCATTCTAGTAAATCAGATAGGACAAAGAGGAGCAATGGTGTTGACTAGAGTTATTTACAGGCCCAGGCGAGTTGCTGTTTCTGTAGAGGACTTTTCTGTAAACTATTTACATATATTTTGAAGGACTACCATTTTTTGAATACCTACTCTGTAGCAGATCCTTTTCTAATTGTCATACAAATGTAGTTTGCTCTTCAAGGCAACTACTTGGCTATTTTTAATGTCCATTTTATAGATGGCCCATGCTGAAGTTTAGAGATGTTAGACAATGTTTAGAAAGTTACATAGCTGGCAAATTGTTGTCAAGTGGACAATAACCAAATGCATTTTAGATAGTGCAGGCTGGAGCTCATGGAGGAAGGGCTGACTGGTTGCAGAGTCTCCTCTCAGCGTCCTGTATAATCATGCCTGCACCCAGCACAGCTGGCTACATTGTGGGTGTGCTCTGGGAGTGCACACTCATTGCTCCTTCTCGTCTCTTCTTTGATAGGCACTTGAGAAGCCACAGGTTGGCTCTGATGCACTGAACCAAGATTCCTGACCTGTGCTCCTTTTATCTAAGTTATACTCTGGCAGGAAAAGAAGACAGAAGGAAAGGTTATGAATAGCAGGAGGAAGTATGTTTCACTTCTACCTCTTCTCTCTGTTGAAATCTTAATCACCTATGAAGGTCAGGCTTTATATTCCACTAATTCATTAATCTGTTTATTCATTCATCTTTGTCCTTATGTGATTATGTTGCATAATAATAAAAGCAGCTAGATTTATTAGGGGTTTCTGTGTGCTAGGCCCTCCTCTAAGTGCTTTATGGCCTTTAATACTTCTAGCAAATCTGTGAGGTATGCACTGTTTCACTGATCACTGTTTCACTGATATTTTATTGATAAGAAAGAAAAAAAAAGCAGCCACAGCAATGAGCGGGTAACTTGCCAAGGATTACATAGCCAGTAGTTGACAGAAAGAAAGGAAAGAACAGAAGATTCTTTTTTTTATCACTTATCTAGACAAACAGTGAAACTAGGTTTTAAATAACTGCCAATCTTTGTCAACAAAGGAAGATTAATAATGCATCAAAACTAGGTAATCTGTAAATTACTAATTTTACCAATGGTCCACAAGCTGGTTATGATACTTTAAAGGTTACAAAAGATGAAACTTTCTTTTGGTCTTGATTTCTATCAAGTGGATAAATTGCTTCTGTGCTATAAACCAGGTTGTATCAGAAAAACTGACCTGACTCAAAGGGTAGTGTGATACTGTGGATTTATTTCATTGCAGGATATGCATAATTTTTAAAGCATTTTACATGGTATTCATCTGAAAGTATATATTGCCAGAAATCAATTACAGCATGAATAGCTATGTTAAGATTGATTGCCTTTTCAAGGCAGATTTCATGTTTTGGTTACAGAAACTCTGCTTGTACCATAAAGAGCATTTTACCCTGCCATGGGTGGGTCAGCACAAAACCCTTGCACAAAACCGGGAAGCGTTCTCTTCTTGGAAATTACTAAGAAAATTATCTTGAAAATTTTATAATAAGAATTGGAAATGATGTGATTTCTAGAAGTCTTTTAAGGTTTCTTTTAGGCAGTTAAACTGTTACAGTAATAATACAAATAAGCTTTATCTGTGTTAACCTTTTTGAAACAGAATTTTGAATTGAACAGGTGGAAGGATGGCAGTGGTTGCTATGAATAGCTGATTCCTGGACACTGTAAGAATCCTCTCCTCTCCCCAGGAAAATGTTTTCTGCAGGACCCCTTTTCTTGGAGGAGCATTCAGGGCCAGACATAGTATTCTTTCTTGAATAATGCATTCATTTCTTTCAATGAATGTTTATTAAGCTCTTTTAATGGGCCAAGTTCCATATTAGAGAACTCTGGATATCATATTTCATAGAGTCCAAAGTTCTATCAATTTTAACCTATGCTGATGTTTTATATGCCTTTGAAAAGCAAGAAAAGATGACATCAATTACATTATACCTTAGATTTTTATATGATAACTATTGAACTGTATCTTTGTACTTAATTATGGGCATTCCTGGTGGCTCAGTAGTAAAGAATCCGCCTGCAGAGCAGGAGATGCAAGTTCAATCCCTGGGTCAGAAAGATATCCTGGAGAAGGAAATAGCAACTCACTCCAGTATTCTTGCCGGGGAAATCCCATGGACAGAAGAGCCTGGTGGGCTACAGTCCATGGAGTTGCAAAAAGTCAGATGTGACTTAGTGACTAAACAAGAACAAGGTATAGGTTTGGGTCATGTATAACTCTTATGCACACATGAAAAAAGAAAGTCTAAACAAAATGAATTTAGTTAACATTCTAATAAAGCTTCTTAACATAAGAGATGAACTTTCCTGAGCCAATTTCAACTCAGAATTTTCAATATCAGTGTTTCTCCACACAGTCTTATCCTCTGTGCCAAAAACACATTGGTGATGCAGCATCTCTTTAAAGAAACCAAAGAAACCAAAGCTTTTGTTTCTAGGCAGTTAAGCTGACTTTGAAATTATATGTGTTCAGTCCCTAAGTTGTGTCTAACTCTGCAACACCATGGACTGCAGCATGCCAGGTTTCCCTGTCCTTCACTGTCTCCTGTAATTTGCTCACATTCATGTCCATTGAGTCGATGATGCTGTCTAACCATCTCATTCTCTGTCGTCTCCTTCTCCTGCTCTCAATCTTTCCCAGCAACAGAGCCTTTAACAATGAATTGGCTCTTTGCATCTGGTGGCCATAGTATTAGAGCTTCAGCTTCAGCATCAGTCCTTTCTAGTGAATATTCAGGGTTGATGTCCTTCAGGATGGGCTGGTTTGATCTCCTTGCTGTCCAAGAAACTGTCAAGAGTCTTCTCTAGCAACACAGTTTGAAAGCATCTATATTCAACACTCAGTCTTCTTTATTGTCCAATTCTCACATCTGTACATGACTACTGGAAAAACCATAGCTTTGACTATATGGACCTTGGTCAGCAAAATGATATCTATGCTTTTTAATACACTGTCTAGTGAACTCTGGGAGCTGGTGATGGACAGGGAGGCCTGACGTGCTGCGATTCATGGGGTCGCAGAGAGTCGGACACGACTGAGCGACTGACCTGAACACTGTCTAGATTTATCATAGCTTTTCTTCCAAGGAGCGAGTGTCTTTTAATTTCATGGCTGCAGTCATTGTCAGCAGTGACTTTGTAATTATATAGAGCTAGACTGTTTTGACTTAGCAGTTCCTGAATGTTGCTGAACAAATGTGATTCACAGCCATTTCCCATGTATGATCCATCCTCCCCGATACACACATGCATATACATACACATATTAGTTTCTCAGTCTTGAGAGGTATGCTTATCTATTGTTTGTAAGATTTATTTTCAAGCCACTGTCTTCCATTTTGCAATTTTGGAGCCAGTTCTTTCAATTCTTACACAGATACTGGCAGTGGAAAACTATCATGGTAATAATTGATATTTGACTAGCAGCAATTTCAAGAAGGCTATATGATGACATGTTCTATTCCAGAGAAGTTGAAGTGGGAGAAATATATGTCCTAGAATCAGTGAAATTTGGTTTTTGGTGTGCTAGAGTTGGGGTAAATGAAATCAGGTGAGATAGGAAAGATTACAAGGCAGACAGTACACTTTATTATCTGTACAGAATTTGAGAGTTTTGAATTTTAATCTCTACCTGACTTTAAAACACAGATAAGACCATACCAATCTTGTTTGATCTTAACAGCAAACTTGTGTGATAGGTAGTATTATTCCCACTTGTAGATGAGGAGATGAGTTCAGAAAGGTTAAGTAACGTGTCTATGAATTTATAGCTCTTAAAAATTTGAGCTTGTGTTTGAACTCATGTTTGACTCTTTTGTTTGTTTGCTTGTTTGCTTTTCACCTTCAGTCTCTGAACTTCTCCCCCCACTGGAATGGCAGCTCTATGAGGGCAGGGATACAGTCTGTAAATGCTGACTAGCATTTGGCAGGGATTCAGTAAATATTCGGTGGGTGAATGAATGCAAAGTCTTCCATATACAAATTGACTCCAGTTGATTGGCCTTACCACTAAAATTCTTTTTTTTTTTTTTCTGGGCATCATACAATTTTTGAGACTTTGCTTTTAGGGTACCGTGTTTTCATCTTAGTCTTTTAAAGAATACTACAATATTAGAGTCTTGTATTCTTGCAGCTTAGGTCATTTAATCTATTCTAAGAGTTTTGTGATATATATTTTATTTGATCCCTAACATTTTGCTTGTTAAATATTTTAAAATAATCGTACAAACAAGAAAATATGAATATAATGCAATTATTTTGCATTATGTTGATAGACCACTCATGGGGATTAATCTTTTTTGTTTTTACTCTAATGGCAAGAGAAAAGGTACTTGAGTTTCTATTTGTTTAAGTTGAAAAAGTTTATGAAAACTGAACTTTCTGAGACCAAAACTCTTTATATTCAGGAAAGTTTTAAATACGTAAATGAAAAGAAAATCTAGCGTACAATTGAGAAAGTGAGGAAAGAATGGTTAAATAAAATGATCTAAAAATTACATGTTAATTATAATGCAACTTTATTTGAATCACATTGTGCCTGGGCAAAACTTCAATGTCATTTAGTTGAGTTTTATGGCAGTATGTCTTCTTGAAAGTTGATTGGTTATTCTCAAATTATATTGCAACCTAACTCAGACTTAGACAACTTCCTTGGTCTCTTTCCTACATGTAAGTGTCTGATATACCCTCAACAGAATAGTGTTGCACACTGACTGATGTGAACACAGAAAAAATGTCAGCAGCCTTTTGTCTAAACATGCACCAGATGATGGGGATGAAAAAATGTTTTTATCAGTGGTTTAATAATCTGGCTATATATTAGACTCAGTTCAGTCGCTCAGTCATGTCCGACTCTGCGACCCAATGGGCTGCAGCATACCAGGCATCCCTGTCCATCACCAACTCCCGGAGTTTTATCAAACTCATGTCCATTGAATCAGTGATGCCATCCAACCATCTCATCCTCTGTCGTCTCCTTCTCCTTCCACCTTCGATCCTTCCCAGCATCAGGGTCTTTTCAAATGAGTCAGTTCTTTATATCAAGTGGCCAAAATTTTGGAGTTTCAGTTTCAGCATCAGTCTTTCCAATGAATATTCAGGACTGATTGCCTTTAGGATATACTGGTTGGATCTCCTTCCTATCCGAGGGACTCTCAAGAGTCTTCTCTAACACCACAGTTCATCAATTCTTTGGTGCTCAGCCTTCTTTATAGTCCAACCCTCACATCCATACATGACTACTGGAAAAATCATAGCTTTGACTAGACAGACCTTTGGTGGCTAAGTAATGTCTCTGTTTTTTAATATGCTGTCTAGGTTGGTCAGAGCTTTTCTTCCAAGAACCAAGCATCTTGTAATTTCATGGCTGCAGTCACCATTTGCAGTGATTTTGGAGCCCCCCAAAATAAAGTCTCAATTTTTCCATTGTTTCTCCATCTATTTGCTATGAAGTGATGGGACCAGATNTTTAATATGCTGTCTAGGTTGGTCAGAGCTTTTCTTCCAAGAACCAAGCATCTTGTAATTTCATGGCTGCAGTCACCATTTGCAGTGATTTTGGAGCCCCCCAAAATAAAGTCTCAATTTTTCCATTGTTTCTCCATCTATTTGCTATGAAGTGATGGGACCAGATGCCATGATCTGAATTTTCTGAATGTTGAGTTTTATTTTTAAAAAATACAAATTCCCTAATAATTATGAGAATCCAAAAACATCAGTATTTCTTGCAGAGGGGTGTGGATATGGCCTAGAATTAATTTTTTTTTTTAATTTCCCCAGTTGATTCAAATTATAGTACGTTTTAGAAACCTATTGTTTCAGCTACTTTAGATTCACTATGAAAACCAGTTAACAAGAAAACCATTACTGTGTGTTCATCCATGCAACGATATGAGATTGAAATTAATATTTCTACCTAAGATACAATGATCAGTCATTATCAGATAAATTGAAAAATAGTATATTTTAATTCAGCAAATTTTCATCAAATACCTGCTCTACAGAATGTGTATTCTTGATATATTTAGGAGAATAGTGATAATGTAAGAAATATGCTTGATAAGATGTCAGGAGAGTAATAGCTTGTTTTATGAGAAAGTACATGATAAAAACTAATCTGTTTTTCCAGTCTGTTTCTTAAACCAAAACATAACACAATAATTTTATATTTAAATTAGAGGAGAATGTAATTTGTTGGAATTTTATTTTTATCTTAATGTTGACTTTCTTGATTTGAATTATCTGTTTTCAAAAAATATGGAGGAAGTTTGACCTTCTTAAATCATCCACGATTTTGTGAGTTAAAGTTTCTTAAAACGATGAAAATTCTGTTATATAAGCTTATTATCATTTAACTGGATTTCTTTTTCTGAGTATTATGAAGTTTTGAAACACTTGAAATTCTTCCTCCAGTGCAATAATCTTGGTGATCATCTTGTTACAAAAGAATTAGATTCTGCATGAAATATAGTAGTTTATATTTCTGTGTTCATAGGATGTAAGGAAAATCATAGCCAACCCTTTATGCAAACAAACACATGATAGAAGTCAAGATGTGTATAAGAGACAGAGCCACAGGTTGGCTCTGATGCACTGAACC